>JABXJD010000260.1:0-355000 GCA_013375575.1 Percina caprodes
GTTCCAAACTTTAGAGGCTAAAATGAGTTGGCCAGTGCTTGAGCAGTCACAGCTTTATGGAAGAGGCTTAAGGCCTCTTAAGTTCTTTCCACATCAGGGGACGTAACAAAAGTACAGGATATTTGTTGAAGATTGTTCCCGTTCAAACCTCTCACACCTGGGCTGCCACGGATATTTGCATTCCATGCATAAAATTGAAGAGCAGCCATTATACTGTTGGAGTCCTATAGAGCATGATTAGACACTATATAGATTGTAAGGAAACTTCCTGTCATCTGTGCACGTTCTACAGCTCCTCTGAAAGCTTGGTTCACGTACCTCATTATTTGATACTTGGGGATCGTTTAACATTTATAACATTTTAAAGTTTTCCACCATCACAGAAATACCATTTATCATGTTTATTACAATAATAATCCCCCAGTCGACTCTATACACGGCAGATGGGCTCATTGTGTTCCTATGGGAACGGAACCTATTGTAACAAATGTAAATACTGACTGAACAGAGTTGCGTTTATCATAATTACAATGAGTCCAAGTTTTAATCCAAAGCTACACAGGAATGGCTTCATAATACCAATTTTACAGTTAATGTCCTGGGCTGGAGTCCCGGTCCCAGTCACAACCCCCACGCAACCTGACAGAGCTTTCAAGCTTTCGATTGATCCTTGTCAAGAAATAAACTTTGTTGTAAAATAATAAAATTGATCATTTTTATATTGGACAAAGGGACCCTTTGGCACCAGCCAAAGAAAGTTGTACTTAATTTAGGTCAATTTATTAAGAAGCCACTCGGCGGCTGATGAGATGTCGAGAAACGCAACAACAAAACTGAGTCTCTCAGGGCAATAAACAATCCCAGCTAACAAGCCTCCTCTGGCACAAATAAGCACAACAGTGTTGGCAGATCAAATGAAAGCAGACAAACAGAAAAGTTTCATGTGGAGGAGGTTGTTAGTAAGACACACAAATCATATGCACACACACACACACACACACCACACACATTGTGGGAACGTAAATGTGCTGTTGACGATAGGAGTGCTGCATGAAAGCTTGAGTCAATGAGCCTTACTGAAGTAGGCATGCACACAATTATATAATCAACAGCATATTCTCTTGCACTTGTGAGTCATATTGGAGATTTGGGGCTCTCTGCTGTTGCCTGCCATCCATACGGTGTCTGTGCATCTCTTGGTGGAGCTGAGCCTTCGAAGGCATTCATAGTTTAATCAATTAAACACTGTCACGTTGCTGGCTGGCTAACAAGCAGAAGGGAGGGGGGGGTTAGGCCTTTCCTCTTCAAAAGAGACTTGATTTGCTGTGATTTAAGCTCACAACTTATTCAGGCTGCATTTTGTAGGATCTGTGGGGAAATTCTAAGGTTTCTTGTGTGGCAAAATGAGAAGGAAAACATAAAAAAGCTCTGAGCCAGAAAATCAACACATCTCTACTGAATTGCTGAGCAGAAAGACATCTCTGTGAAAATTGTCCCATGCGTGAGTCATCAAACCTACGAGTGTCCAATTTGCATAACTACAGTTGCAACCACCAGGGAAAGTCTGTTTCTCTAAGCAAAGTTCTGTCCCATCTTGTTTCTCAGCAGTTCCAGTCGTTGCCAAGGGAAATGCTGCCATCGTGTCATGGCACAGTACTATACAAAGTTGAGAATTAACATCTAAACAGCATGATAAGATCATGCAGAATGAGGGTCACGCTGCAGCTGGCATTTCACTCTTCTATCGCACCTCTTACATTCAATGATGATTTTCAACCATCTGTTACCTGAAGGTGTTTCATACATACAGTACCAGTACACCAGCTCACTGCAGGGAGGGTGCTAATCTTAAGCAAGTGGGGCTAGTTGAATATACATACATATATAACATCGGGGCAGCTGTGATAGGTGGGCGGGCACCACAACAGATTAAGGTTAACACTGAGGTTTCAATGCCATGAAACTGATAAAGTGGCTAGGAGCATCTTCTGACACTAGCCAAGGAAAGGTTGCTGGAGTTGCTTTAATACACTGTTCTCGCCCTCAAATAGGAACAGATGGTGAGTTTTGGCAGTGTTTTGTTGGCTGGAAAACACCCTTTGATTGAGGTGCCCAATCTTTTACGTCTGAAAAATGATGTGTAGAGAGCGAACAGTAAGAAAGAAGTACAGAAGCAGAGCCAAATTATTTCTTGCTATGTATGCAATGTCTTATGGACCATCTGGATGGTTCATTTGGTTGTTCAGGTTTCACTGCATTCCTGTGAAATCTCTCTAACAGTCAGGGTCAGTGAGTACAATCAGGTTTAGCCCTCATGCATTCGGACATGCCGTTTCTGTGTTTATTGTAGTGGTATCTTAGTTTTAGGAGTACATCTAAATAAAGAACAAACTTTTATTTGCCTGCTGTTCTACATTAACTGCAGTAATCAGCTAATGGCCAACTTTGGGCACAACCCACAGGGCTCTTCAAGGCTGTGTTATAGTCACCATTAGCCCTATATTGGTAGTGACAGCGCATGTACGCCCGGGTTTCTAAGTGACTCTTGGTAGTGTGCCTTCTAATCCAGTAATTGGTAGAGAGAATGAGTGAGAGAAAGAGAGGGACAGAAGGAGAGAGAGAGAGAGTGTACGGAGAACACAGAGGATTGACCCTTTTCTCTCTTTCTCTAATTAGCTGTATTAGACAAAGAGCCCTGGGAGAAGACAGATTGCATCCCATCTAGAGTGAGAGATCACTCATGTTGGAGTGGCCCTCTGAGCAAACTCAGTGCAATGTGCCAGCGTCTGAAATAAAGCCGGTAACCCAACACACCTCCCATGGCTCTACTGGGACAGGATCTCTGTAGACATATCGACGTCTCTGGCGACAGAGCTGGGATGGATGGGAAATCAAATCAGTGAAAATAAATGTGTCAGAAACATTTGCCTTTTTATAAACTATAGACATGACGTGATAAAATCTATGAAAGTTAAAGACAAATTAATGAAAAAGGGTTACAGGTTTAAAACAATTCCCACCAACCTACATTACAAACCTTTTGATCACAATAATTCTAAAGATGCTATGAGTACGTACACGTCCTACATATACTGGCTTGATTTAATTGAAATAAAAGTGTAGTGCCAGAGCACAGAGAATATTGAGAACACCACCTCCTGTTGAGGGGCAGGAGGAACCCTTTAAGCTCTTATGATGATGATGATGATGAGAGCATGATAGTTTGCACACAAACTGCTGCAGCGGCGACACTTGCGTGTTAGAGAAAAAGGAAAGTGTGTTTGTCTGCGAGTATTAAGTAGCAGTACATTTATAGCTGAGCATAGCAGCACAGTCTGTGTACAGTTTTACTGTCGCTCCTCAAGACCCAAGACAAGTTGGCTCGTGCTTGAGTCTTGCTTGCTACCTCAGGGTTAGCAGCAGAGCTAGCGACAACTTCAATGCAGGCTAACTGACTTAAGGTGGGTTGGCATTAAGGTGGTGCACCTGAACCCTCTAAAAACCAGGGGGACCTTAAGTAAATTGATATTACAAAATAATCCAATGCATATTGGAGATTTTCTCAGAATCACTACGACATTTGGGAATTTTTGGAATATTGCTAATTTTGCATGCCTGCACACTTTTTTTTTTTTTTTACCAAATCAGTATGTACTGCTATTGTAGTATGCATTTTCGAAAATGACTTGTGTATGGCCTACATAGACTTGACAAAGGCCGTTGACACGGTTGACTGCCAGGCTCTGTGGAGCATACACTGTATTACCAGGACATGGCTGCCATGATGAGTAAAGCAGAAAACTGAAGCTTCTACATGACCACAATCAGTCACAGTGCTCTGTAACAGCAGCTCTGACTTGTTCTGACTTGACTGTGGAATCAAGGGTCACACAGTGATGCATCAGTACACCCTCCCTGTTTGCCATCTTCATTGCTGCCATACAGCTGCCACAGGGGTTTCCAATCCTGTCCAAAACTGAAGGCAGGATCTTCAGCCTTAATAGGTTCAAGGCCAAGAGCAAAGTCAGCAATACCACCATCTTGGAACTTCAACACCACCAAATATATTTTAGGATTCGTCGGATTAGCCGGGAGGAGAGCACATGACCCCCCATCACCACCACAAATAATGCAGTACCAACTCCCAAAGACCAGCCATGTCATGTGGCTGTCCACCTCACCTCTCCCTAAACATATCCTCTACTTCCAAGTAAAGGAAGTCAGCGAGCCCCCGGCAGGCAAAAGAAACACGTCCAGGACAATATCAAGGCAATGTCATATCACAATGAGCAACTGAGAGCCCATTTCACTGGACAGGCGTTCAGAGAAGAGTTCCACGTCATGAAATGGAACTCGCCGTGCCACAGAGACAAAGCGACAGCCAAGCAGAGCGAAAGAAGACCCAACCACCACCACTTACCACTCCAGTATGTGGATCGGCCTCTACAGCCATCTGACCCATGGGTGCAAGACCCAGTGGACCTTTTTCACAGCAGACATTTTTGACTTGTCATAGTAGGAAAAGCCCAGCTGACATTGATAACCTTAACGATGGCTCAGTTCCATCAAGTGTCCCAGTGAGCTCTTTCAGTGAGTCAGCATGCTCAACACCAGGCCTCTCCTAAGTGGAATGCAGCCATCGTTAATGGTTTTGAACACACCTGTGCTTTTCCTCCTATGACATGTCACCATGTCGGCCGTGAAAAAGGTCTATAGAGAGGACAGTTACAATGAACGCAGATGATTGTGTGTGTGTTTTACCTTAAAACTGTAGTACATGATTCAATGAAACATTACATTTTGTTTTTCCAAGACTCCTGAATCTATCCTGCACTATCATGCTATTAAGCAGATTATATTATTGGTGTATAATGTGGCTCACAACGAATACTGTATATAAGTGCATAAAACATATTCATGAATCATTTCTTTTCATGAATATAGCTGTCCCTCTCAAAACACTTGAAATGTGTCTGCCACAGAAAATACAGAGCGAGAGAAACATCCCTGTATTGCCATGAATTTGTTTGGTTCTTTCATTCTGCTCATGTGTAGCCAAGAGAGCCAGACAGTGGAACACAAAAAACTTCCTGCGTTAGAGCTTGTAGCAGAATCATTTTGGAAGGAGGATACGATTGATCTAAGGACATGAACTCTGCTGAAGGTGTTCGCAACTCTCTAAAGTCTGATCAATCACATACATCCAAACCAAGCCCTCTGATTATCTAGACACACAACATTAATCTGAGCTTAGGCTGGATGAAATAATGATGAGGTAAGATGAAATCACTGATGGACTAGCAATGGAATATGTCTTTTTCCCCCTCATCTCCCATGCAGAAATGCAACGATTAAAGAAAACCATGGAGATTTTACTTTTCTTTCCGATGATCCCATATTGAAAAGTGCTGAAGACGATGCCTGGAGGCTTACAGAGCGGGATGGGCGGGGGGTATGGCAGCCCATACATACCAATGACATTGATCCCTGAGCAGGGCCTGTAAGAATGCTGAGACGGCCATATGCACATTTTTTTATTCTGGTAAGAAAAGTGCGTTATGTTCCAACATCAAGCCGTCTCTGGGCTGTTTTGATGAGCTGGGCGGTATTTGGGATGAGTGGGCCATTTTTGTGTCCTTCAGTTTTAAAACAGCAGCAGAGCAGACTGGGGACCAGAGAAAAGGCCCTTTATTGTGTTATGTAGCAGTGATCCAGAAATGGACCCTTCACTGCTCCCAGTACCTACCCCCAAGGACCCCTGGGTGCAGTGTTCTACCAGGCCTTGAATCACAATGCTGTCGCTGCAGGGACCCAAACACTTTGAGCTTCATTCTAATATCCTGACACATTCATATGTCTGCGAGGAGTTATACATAGTTCATCACAATGTATAATCCATTTCTACCTGATGCAATATTTAATACACTTTATTACCAATGTTTGTTTCATTGCATACAACAGCTTCTCAGAATTGTCATGATTAGTATGTTTTTACACAAAGAAAGATGCAGAATTTTATGTAGCAATACTAATTATGCCCAATCTTCTTGTTTGTACTTTTTGAAACACACTATACACACATATTATAATTTACATCCACTAAAGTATAGCCATGACAAAAAGTCTTTTTTCACAGAAGATGTTTAGATGATGGCTAAATTTCTTTTCTGTGTCAGTTTCAGGGTCCTAGTGTTGTGCACGCTGGTTCACCGCAACAATTTCATAGTAATAAGCAATTTTCATAGTAATCAACAAAACAATAAACTGTTGGGAGGTTACAGACTCCACGTCACCCTGCACAGGTTTGATGTTCATCTGCTGCCATGTTCAGTCTCCTCAGTACTGTAGTACTCCTGCGTTGCCTTGCCATTGGACCACAGTAGTGCAGGAAGCATGCTCTTGCCTGCCCTATCATATTGAAATGTGTTAGCCTGTTACTGTATCTGGTTCATTTGTTCCTCAATACTTGCTAGTTGCCAGTAGAGAGCAACCATATTTTGTCATGAAAACATATCTGATGGTACACTGTGGTGTAAAGACTCTATGGAGCATGACCCCTGTCATTTCATGATTTCCCCATAAGAGGCAGAGTCAGACTTTACATGGACTCATAATGATGGTCAGTCGGTGGCCGTCATTCTCTGCAGTCTCAACCGGGAAATACTGTCTGTCCCCAACATGTCAAACACACACACACACACACAGAGGTATGTACTCCCAAATCCATACAACTATGAAGTGCACACATGAAAGTATGCATAGAAACAATCATGCGTGCAGACGCAGGCACACTCCCAGTGACACAAAGCCAACTCAGCAAAGCTGTGGCTTGGTTTGATGTGAGCATGGTAATCCAGGCAGAAGAGGTCGTTTCCCTGCTTCCCTCACGGGTACAACCTATGATCTTGCTGTCTCTATCTTTCATCTCTGTCTCTTTCCCTGCCTCTCTTTCTGCCTTTCCCGGAGCTTCTGTTAGTGCCTCCATCAGGATTCCTTAGTGGCTAAAAGTTCAAGACGTTACAGTTTTTTTTTTTTTTTTTTTTAATTGCTAACAAGCCTCAGTCAATGCTGAAGACACCATTTGAAATTATTCATCCAACCATTAATACCCTTCATACATGTCTCAAAATCAGCTGGGTGGACCAAAACCCTGGCAACAAGACTCACTCAGAACACACTGGCCTAAAAAACACCAACAGCAGAGAGCACTACATGAAAGATAAACTTTCATCTTTGCAGCTTGAATGATTTTTCACATACATTTTTCTTTTTTAATTCTTAACCTGTCCTGCCTTGCGGCCTTGGTATACAGTATGAGGAGCTGAATACCTTGTTGTGCCAAAGAGATTGTTACTTTTAACAAGAGAGTGTATAAATCTGTATCTAATTAAAGAATAACACCTTTCACTTTGACTCTACTAAAGTCTATGTAACAAAAAGGAATCTGAAACTTTTTTCTATATGTGTGCATATAGTCATTAACTTGTGAAAAATCTGGTTGAAATAAATAAAGTTCCAGAGCTGCAGTAATACTGTAATTTCAAAAAACTCATGTGTGGCCTAATGTTTGACCAATATAACTAAAACTAGTTAGTTGCAGTCACAAATGGTATTTAATTTTGTAATCCTTGAAGAATATAGGGTCTTTGGGGATAAACCTGTATACACAAAGGAATAATTATATATATATATATATATATATTTCTTCCTTTGTGACACTGATTCATCCATAAAAAAAAGAATCATTGTAAATGTTCACCAATTTACAGATCTCTGCTGTAGCAGAAAAACAGACAACCAATTTAATTTCAGATGGACCATGTCTTATTGTCATTTTGAATGACAAGCTAGGATTGGAAAAAAATAGAGATGGGACACGGAGAAAGAGCAGAGATTGAATAGCTTTGTTTTTCTGGCAGCCCTCAGGCAGCATTCAATCCCCACAGCAGTGTACCAGTAGCAGAAGCAGTGACATTACAGTTTACATGTGAATATGGCCCCGGACATAGATGGATAGATGGGATGATGCAGAAATGGAGAGCAGCGAGTGCTCGTTAGTATCCTACAAACCATAACACAAAAAGGCTTTTTGCTCTCAGCCTCGGCTACTGTTTGTTCTCCCTTTGTTCAATTATCAATGTCCACAATGTTGCCAAATTCATGAGCTGTGTTGTTCTACAGCTCGATACACTGTAACACATGGAAACATCTCTCAGGAGAATTCTGGGTAATGAGCTGGAAAACTGCATTGATAATGTTGACCGTCACTCGCTGGACTGGTATGAATGTGTCAGGCTCGATAAATAATGTGTGCGGTCTCAATTTAGTGGATGCTCCTCTCGCTAACCCCCCCCCCACTTGTCAACATCTCACTGAGGCGCTTTAATTATGTAACCCTTTAGTCAGAGAGACAGAGAGGTAACTCGCAGCGTTATTTTACTTGTAAAAAAAATCTCAGTTTAACAAGCAAAAGAATATTTGCAAGAAGCACTTTTAAGGTACTTGTTAGTTGATTTTTGTAATCCCTTCCTAATACTGCTAAATTTTTTTTAAATGTAGGTGGAGAATGTCTGCTTGGGGGTTTTATTAGCAGGAATATGTGTGAAGAAAAACACAAAGTGGAATGTTCAGGAAATATTTTCAACAATCTGCGCAGAAATGGAAAATGCAAGACTCTAAAATGGGTTTTCCCCAACAACAAAGATTAGGACAAACTAAGAAACAAGCTGTGCTGGGGGGTTGGGAGACAGGTATTAAAGAGAAATGGAGGGATAGTTGAAAGGCCTCTGAACAGATAGAGGCAGGGACACACATCAGTATTTGGAAAATATTAGGCTCTATATCGCCTCCGTGTTCCTGTCACTTCCATGCGAGAGAGCATGTGGTTAGAAACGGGGCTGGATGGGGCAAAGGAAGGACAAGGTTGATGCACTCTCTGCTCAAGGAAAGCCCCTGCTTTGAGAAAACTGCCATCAATTGGCAGCTGTGACCCACTTTTACGCATTCATACTTGAGCTACGCACACTCACACACACCCACACATGCTGTAATGCATCAGTGAAGAGGAAAACAGAGGCATCTGGAAAAGTCGTCCTTTGGGAGGCATTGACATGATTTGCGGGGGCTCACTGCGTTTCCCATAACTTTGGTAGTGACTTCCCAGTGCGTTCGCTGTGGCAACTGATGGCTGCACAACTAATTGGTGGAACACATAAGCAGGCCAGCCTAGGGAGCTGAGGAATGTACTGTGCCGTACTATAAGGAGGCATGTGAGACCACACAATGTATAAATAATTGCACATTAATGTTTAACTGTAGTTTAAGTGTCTCCTCCGGAGTGAGGCAAAGCATTTAAGTTCCCCGAGGCTCAGCTGGAGCTGAATCGACAAACGTCATCTTAGATGTGATGGACGTGATTGTGGTTTTAGATGTATTTTTTTCCCTTACTCCCTAACATGTACTGCAAGCCCAGGTTATTGTTACTTAAGGAGCCCAAAAAGAAAGAAATAACATTTTAATAATAATGAAATATGTCAGCTTGCCCCCAGGGGCAGCATCAAATGACAGTGTGGTACATGTGAGAAGGGTGATGAAGTAACTGACGACATAAAATACGATGGAATTAATCTGATCACAAACACCAGCTGTAGACTGTTACTCACTGAAGAAAAACAAGATGATCACAGATGCTTGGAACAAGACGCTGCAGAGGCTTTTTTTTGTCTGTGCAGTTTGTTAATGGGAATGAATTCTCCATTTAAACATGTGCTGCACATGCTGATGCCTCCATGTGGGGGCCAGAGTTTGGCACAGTACCGAAAAAGAAGCAGACCCCAATGTGATGTCAGTGGACTGCACACGGCGAGGTGATGATCACCAACCACTTAGAGGAGCACAATATATCAACTCAATGTTCTTTTTTCAATGTCATGTTGTGCAATATCAATATCAAAAATGTCCCAAAAAAATGCGAGATGTACCGGTGGCTGTGTGTTGTGATGAATTTGGATCCCGCCTATTTCATTGGCCAATCGCCCTGTCACATGTCCACACTTGGACAGCGTGAGGGAGACAGAGACAGCGACAGAAAGAGAGACTGCGAAGCGACTGTGTGGAGCGAAAGGAAAGAAGAGACCGAATATTAGGAACATGAGCGGCTCAGGGAGACGATGAAATTCTGGAGATTGAAGCTGAAACCTTAGCGGCCAAACAGAATGCTTCCTCGCCAGCGGGGAAGTTCTTTGGCTTGAAGCCAACAGATGTTGCTGGAGCTAAGGCTCCATGCAGAACGTGTAGCACCACTGACCTCTCACCTCAAACAACAACACGAGACACGGTACAATGAGTGCACAGTACTATCCGAAACATTTTGTAATGTATTTATTCAGGCAGTACTTTCAATAAGCCCCTGTGTTGTACGCTGTTTTGATATTCTATCAGTCTATTTTGATGTGTTTTCCCATAACTTTTGTTTTTATATATGTTTAAGAATATCGATATAGCAATATTTATGCTCAATATTGCAATATCACATTTTGTCAATAAAACCCAAACTGTACAGAAATGAATGTATCTGTCTACTCACACTACACTAACATCAGTTGTTTTTATATGTAAATAACATATAGGTGAAGATTACAATTAATAAGCTCAACCACTACTTCCAACTACCATACTACTACACTACGCTCCACAGAGCGTGGAGGAAGGTCTGGCAAAGCGAGACTTCAGCTGAAGGCGCCACTGTCCACCAGCTAGGCTCTAAGTGACTGTCTGCTGTTGGCTGCTGGGCAGGTAGAAGTTGGTTTGCTGAGGACAGCTGCTTGCTGCATCAGGATTTGAGATTGATGAAAGTGGAGTTGCAGGCTCAAAACCCACAACAAGCTCAGCTGAAAGACAGTTAAAAGCTCTATAGAGCTGAGCAGAACTGCAGAGTTAGATGGTAATTCTCTGTAGGTTCATCAATACAAGCAACCCCTTTCCCCCGGTAATATTTATCTGGGCATGTTTAACGAGCTTGCTAAGAAAAGGTTGTTTCGTCTCATCTTGAATCCGTCCAGGCTCCATCCTGTTGCCCACATTTGTATTTTGTGGCTCAGAATGTCACAAACATATTGCATTTTTTACAGTGTAGATCTGGAACATCCCAAGATTCCCTAAAGACAATTAGAGCAGTTTATCATAATCTGTAACTGATGCCAGTTTGAAAGAAAGCTTCCAGTTCCTAGATGAGGTCACTACTCCCCAGGCACACACACTCCACCTCTACTCTATTCATTATATGCTACAAAGCGCCACTACAGTAATAATCATTCATATCCACTGAGCTCTTTGAATATATGACCCTGATCCAAAGCCAACGCTGAACATCAAACAGCTCACTCAGTTGTAAGTCTGGCTGTAAATTAGCGAGCCATTATAGTGTGCCAGCGCGGGTGCCAGGGACAGGAGCAGGGACAGGATTTTAGACTAACAAGACAGTTATGGGAAGTGATGATAGCATGCTGGCGAGGTTCATTACTCCAGACCTGACACACTATTCATTCTGAGGAGGCAGCTGGCAAAAGGCTGAAAGCTGAGAGAAATATTGACAGGGTTCAAATGTTTTGGTACTCGCTAAGTGATGGAATGCATTCAGTTGGTTTCATTGGGTATTAGTACACCATATTACAAAAAGGAGACAGCATATGAGGCTAAAGCAGCCATACATGCTCTGTAATTCTCTTCCCAGTGCCACTCTCCAGCCCAAAGCCTATGGCTCAGACTTGTAGCCCTGTGGGGGAAAAAACAAAGAGCATTATCAGAAATTCTTGACAAAGCACTTTCTGCAGTAGGACTCAGCAGCACGCATAGTTAAACTCAAGGGGACAGGTTCTCTTAAAAGCTCTTGTACCAGCCTCGGCTCTTTCTTCAATTTAGGAAACACACTTATTTCAAAGAAATTGGGTCATGGTAATGGCAGAAGAACATGACATGTATAAAGGATCGGCCCCTGGAGAGAGAACAAGAGGAGTCAAGAACAATGGTGGCCGGCTCAGAGGGGGCCGCTTGACTGCTTTGTCAGTGGCGTAACAGCAATGTCTTGTCTGCTGAAAGAACTGGCATTCCTCAGCCTGCCTTTCTGTTTCCCCCACGTGAAGGTAATGTGCATCATCTGAGGCCAACGCGTGCACACGGCACTGATCCTGGGTCATTCCATAAACAAATAAGAAGCTTAGAGTGTTTCTTAGCCTCTAATGATTGTGAAGTTCGAAGCCTTTTCAGATGAAAAAAAAGACTCTTTTGGTGGTCATGTGGAAAAAAGAAATCCAAAGCACTTCGAAAACCGTGCCTGAAGCCTTTATTCTGCATGGCTAGTCATAATTGCAAGCTTAAAATTACAGAGGGAAAAAAGAGATCCGAGGCACTCCAAAATCAGTTAAAAAGCCTTTATTCTGCTCAGCTGGTCACTGTGAACTTCTTAACTTGCAGTTATGACTACACAAACAGAAATGCAGACGCCTTTGAACTGATTTTTGCAATGCCTTGAATCACTTAGTCTTTAACTTGATAAACAAATGTAAGAAGTGCCTGACTGTATCAAGGCTAGAACAGAATCCTATATGGATTTATGATTACACACATGACCAAACCCTTACAGTGTGTTATAGACCATATGTTAGTAGGGCTGTTGGAACGACTTGCCAAAGTCAAATATAATTTGAATAGTAAAAAAATCAGCACTATTTGAATGAAATTGCTATTCAACTATGATTTTCTTATTAATATGTTGGCTAATTCTAGCTTTTCTCTATCTTCAGGCTGCATTTAAGCATTAAAAATAACAAATGAAATTCCAGTGGCATTGTAGAGGAAGATTGACATCTCTGTTTGTTAGCTGTATGAATCATTCACAGACATTGGTACTTTACAACGGTAATCACTTACTCATTGAAACAGTTATTACTAATCACTGGGGGGGGGAATCACCAGACACCTCCCAATATGATATTCAATTCAATTCAATTTTATTTATAGTATCAATTCATAACAAGAGTTATCTCGAGACACTTTACAGAAAGAGTAGGTCTAGACCACACTCTATAATTTACAAGGACCCAACAGTTCTAGTAATTCCCTCCAGAGCAAGCAATAGTGCGATATTATCATGATACGTCTGTCACAACACAATATTATTGTGATTTTAAACATATTGCAATATTCTGGGATATATTGTAATTTATAACCTTTTTTTCCCAACTTCAAATTTTTCCCCAATTTCAAATGACGTCCCCAAAAGGAAACTTAGCATCTGTTTCATCTAAAAGAAACATTTCTCTGTTTGTTCATCTCACTTCAATGTTATAATGTTATTGCTGCAAAATGGAACAAACTGACCAACACATATATATTATATAATAAAAGATCCATACCTGTGTATCAATACAGTATTACCACGGAAAATACCGCAATGCTGTATCAGTTTTTCTCTCCACCCCTACTAATTAATAAGCACAGTCTTACCTTACTGGTTACTTGCCTTCCTCAGTCCAGCTCCATCAAAGTATTATGCGTAACTTACTTTATAATTGGACACATGCAATTCTTTTCTGTATCAGAGCGTGTGCAATATCTTCTCAACTTGTGGATGATCTCATTTATTCTTTGCTTGTCCCAGGTATACATCGGATATCTACTGCACGTGTTTGTATGCAGCTGTTGTCAGCGCTTCTTGCCCAAGACAAATTTCCTACGGGACAATAAAGTTATTGAAAGTTATCTTATCTTCTAACTACTCCAGACCTCTCCACACCGCACAGGTTTAGTATTCAACATGTGTAGAAATAGAAAAGGAGACATATGGTTTAACAAGCAGGCAGCCTTCAATTTACAGACCGTCCAGCAGTGACTGCACACAGCTCTCCAGAAGTCCTGACCTCCATCACAGGGACAGGGGGAGGGACGGAGGTTAGAACCCCATCACAGAGACAGCGGAAGGGACGGAGGTTAGAACCCCATCACAGAGACAGAGGACGGGGATGAATCGTCATGGGCAGTGTGCCCAAGAACAGCCTATGTATGGGAAACACTATCCATCCGTCCAATAATAGCAGCAGTGATCATACGCCCATAAGAAAACAGCAAACAGATGTAGTAAGGCCAAATGCAGCCTCATACACGATGCAGCCTCAATCATGTTTACTGCAGGAACAGAAATGGATCTGAAACATTAATGAAACATCATCCCAGTCGGTCACACACGGATGTAGAAGACTCGGGCTAAAACAAGCTCTTCCATCTATGCATTATGGCTGCTTTAGGGCCACGTAGGCCTACAAAGTGCAGTAACAGCATTCATCAATCATGGAATAGCAGCAAGGGCTGTATTCCTGCTGTGTGTTTGCATATTTTGCACCACTGTGTGATGCCCTTACACATATGCCTCTGAGGACATGTATCTCTCATGTTGAAGTCCTAGAAAGTAGTGCAGTACTGAGGAGTTTAAATTTTTCATTACAAGTATGGATGGCATCGTAAAACGTGGTTACCAAGCAACTGCTTC
Source organism: Percina caprodes (assembly GCA_013375575.1). Taxonomy (NCBI): domain Eukaryota; kingdom Metazoa; phylum Chordata; class Actinopteri; order Perciformes; family Percidae; genus Percina; species Percina caprodes. The sequence goes on from JABXJD010000260.1 coordinate 14,543, forward strand.
TCAGCCCCCAAACAGCGGCGTTGCTGGTTTGAGATTCAGACACAAATATCATCACACTCTCTTTTCCTCCTCTGCGTGTCAATCAGTTGGCAAAACCTTTATTGAATGGATTCATCTGATAGGTAGTAAATTAAACAACAAAGTGCATAAAGTGTCTTCCAATTTAGTGTCCTGAAGGACAAATCTGTTTCCTGAGTCAGTATAACTTCAGCCTGATTTGCTGAAGGTGGATAAGCCATTCAAGAGATACTGTAAGTTCTATAGGAAAGGGCTTGGACTTTAAATTAGGATCTTTTGGTACCCCAACCTGCTGCCAGTCACATCACTGGTGATAGTGAAAAATATGCTTATGCAAAGCATTTTTCCCCTACTGTTCCTGTCAGCGAGCTTTTGAAATCCCCTTTCTAATGAGAGCTGGCATTCCACCTTCCTTCAGTATTTCCTCCGGAGGCGAAGCAGACAGGGTTAGCGACAGAAGGGTGACAGCAGTGAAAGTGCCACAGTCATTGAACGTCTCAGCTTATAGAGAAGACTTACTTGGGTTTATGTTTGTCTGTTTTATAAATATAAATATATGCTTGCAAGGCGGCGGTCAGCTGTGTGAGATCTGATCCGGCACCGCTGGCTTTGACAGGCCGTGCTGATGGAGGCAGATTCAGGCAGCTTTTAAAGGTCCCATAATAATCAATTCTCATTGTTTTCAATTGTACCACAGTGCCGAAATATGAATTGTCTTTGTATATTTAGCAAATAAATGTAGTTTAGGTAAAGCAATTTTAAGGTTAAGGCTGTGTTCTATATTCTTTAAACAAATCCAATGAAAAGAACAAATCCAAGATTCATTCTTCTTCACAAGCTTGACGTCGTCCCTGAGCCACTGGTTCCTACTGAATATGTTGATTTTTAAAAGAGGGCACGACATATAGTTACATAATAGTTGCAATGTTGTGTGGAAATTGGTTAACACTGTACGTCACTACTCCAAGCTGGGAACACACTGTGATTTAAAGCTAGATTTTCATCCTGATTCGGCCGCAGCCATTTTCCTGATTGTGGCGAGTCTGCACTTATTGCAGGAAACAGTGGATGTGATCATGGACACTTGGCACATGGCAGCGTTAATGAGCCTGTTGTAACCTCCTGACCTGCTGAGTGCTGCCGTTCCACTTTAAAAACTGCAAACTGGCCTCACTGTTAAGACTTAGTAACTCCTCCAACACACACCCACTCACACACACTCTCACACACACACACAGGGGGAAGGGTTGATTATAAAAGGGCCTTTTGGCGAATAATTAGAGTAAGTTAATCACTGTTTTATTATTTAGGCAAAACTGTCTTGTTTGTGTAACTCACCACACACACACACACACACACATGCACAGACACACACACACATGCACAGACACACACACACAGAGTGGTGGTAATCAGCCTACAGTAGTTGCATTGTACATGCTGGGTAAATGAAGACACTTTCAAATGAGCAGGGAAGTGTACAGCATTCGGTTTCTCCAATCCTTTGGTGTGCTCTTGTTCAAGCCTCGGCTCACAGCAAGACAATCACACAGCCATAACTGAATTTGCAACAGTGCAGGAAGGACTTTAAGCTCCAAATATTCCGTTTTTCCATTCTCACTTACAATTGCAAAAATCTGGTAATGTGTCCTGGACCTGATGTCGTGATAAGGTTTCTGGAAAATGGATTTTGAAATGCAAAGTTTAAACTAAAGCCTATGATCATAAGAATATTTTAACAATATCCACAATAAACACCCGTGATCACAAGATTACTGTGTATAGATAAAGAGACTGTCTGTCCTGGGTCTTAAGCCACTCTGTCTCTTCTATGTGCTGTATGGTCTTCATGTTGCATGTGTTCCTATCCAAGGCAGATAATTTCAATTTAAGGTCCCGCTCTCTGAAGCTACCACACCTCTCTGTAGCTACCCATCTCAAGACAACCTCGGTAGTTTGTAGAGAGCATGCTGAGCTATATTACATCATATTTGCACCACTGAGAGCAGTTTGTCATAAACAGGCCCTATACCTGCTGGTTAGATGTGTGTTCATTAGTTTATTTGGAACCTACACATAATTATACAGTGTTTTCATTGGTGAGCATGAATATAGATGCCACAGAAGAAGAGGGAAAGGCTTTTGTAACAAGGACAGAGCTGTGTGTAGGAGTGTGCTATACAGCATTGGTTCATTTCAGCGTAGCAGTGTTGAAACACACTTGACTGGTAATTTAGCCCTATCAGTTCTCCATAATCCCCCAGGTGCCATGGCTTGGCTACAGGCCAATATGAATGACCTTATCTGAAATAATGAGTGTGTTAACTGAGAGAGCACAGCCAATTACTGTTTCATCCTGAAAACGATGCTTGTTTATGGGCATGTAGCTGCAACATGATAAAAGCCAGCTGTACAAAAAGGTTGAGCAACTGTGTGCAAATAAACATGCCAGTGTTTAGAGAGAGTGTGTGTGGAGGGGGTTGCCAGAGAGACACGGCCCACAGACATGTTCTGCAGACAGAGGTCTTTGCAGCCATTTCATTTAGACGTGTTAACGACAATAAGCAGGCTTGCTTTCTTGCTTGGTTACTTGACTGAGTTCTGACGCCAGCACTGAAATGATGTAAGATACGGAGAGAGGGAGAAAGCTGATGAGGAGGAGAGAAGAAGTAGAGAGAGGGAGCGAGAGAGAGAGAGAGGGAGGGAGGGAGGGAGAGAGGGGTTTACAGCTCTGATATTCTCCTCACTTTCAGAGACACAGACAGAGAGCAACTCCCCAGCGGGTATCCTAACTGAGGTAAGCTGGCTTATTACACTCTCACTCTTTGGATATATCAAGAAATTTAAATGTATTAAAGTTATATTTGAATTGTATTTGAAAACACTATCAGTAATTGTCCTGTGGCCAGTTGAGTGCAGCATTGGTATGTTGTGATGCTTAACATACAGATGACATACCACAGTCATTTGGAAGATGTTAGTGTTGTGTTTGACAGATTTTGTCATGCTACCAAGTTGAATGTGTCATGCAAACTGCATAAAACGACTCCAAACGGGATGTATTCTCATGGCAGAATCAAGTTATGTGGACGTGTACAAGCCTACTAATTAAATAATGACGTGACTCTGACGTGGTGATGATACCTAATGAACCCATTTGGCTTATTTGTTTCTCCAGCCCAACTTTGACTGGAGCAGAAGTGACTGGGGCTCCAGGAATCAGCACCGTGGACAGCGACGCACCGCGGCTCTCAAACGCCGCTCAGCCGAGGGAGAGCGCGCAGAGCCCGGGCACCCAGCAGCTCTCCTCCCGGTCAGGATACGATGCTCTGCTGCCACGATGGGTCGCAGTTTTTCCGTTGCATAAGAGCAGCCAAGAAATGCCCTTGACATCAGTCTACCCAGAGTTGATTTCAGCATGACGGCGGCACAGGAGACTGAGCTTGCAGGGGGAGACTCGGCGGCCAAACTTACACCAGACTAAACCCTACATGTTCAACTAGAATTAAAGTGTCTTTGCCGAAACGTCAGACTTAAGTTCTTCACACTACAATGGGGATAAGACACCTTTTGTTGCTGATAATATACCTGGACCCGCTCTGCGTGCTGAGCGCCGCTGCAGGCGGTAAAAAGCCCAAGCAGGCGCCCCGGAAGGCTCCCAAAGCCACGGCGGTCCCCACGGCCGTCCCGCAGAAGACCCCGCAGCCGGCGCCCGCCAGCAACCACGACACATGCCTGGGCTACTACGACGTGAGCGGGCAGTATGACAAACTGTTCGAGTGCAACAACACGGACCACCGGTACTGCTGCGGGACGTGCTACCTGCGCTTCTGCTGCGAGTACAAGAAAGACCGGCTGGATCAGAAAGCCTGCAAGAACTACCAGACGCCGGTGTGGGTGCAGACGGCCGCCCCGTCCCCCATCCCCACCGGGGAAACGTACGATCCGAGCATGGACCAGACCAGCACGGCAGTGTACATCACCTGTGGGATCATAGCCTTTCTCATAGTGGTGGGGGTGTCGGTCAAAGTCGCCTACGACAAAGCTACAGAGCCGCCTCAGGAAATGAATATACACAGGTGAGTGGGCAGAAGACATACATATCATATCAAATCATATATAATGTGAATCCATGCGTAAATATTTACTCTGCTCATCGTTACTTTACAATGTTTCCCCCCAGGGGCAAATCTAGGATAAGACCTTTAGGGGGGCTCAGCCCCTAATGAGAATGTGAGACGCTAAATCAGTAATATCACAGGATAACAATGAATGTATGTATTTATTATTATAACAGAGGATACATGCAAAATATTTAACATGTGAAATCAAATGAAATGAGGCTCAAGCCCCCCTAAAAACTATACATATATATATATATATAAATATATGTATAGTTTTTAGGGGGGCTTGAGCCTCCCTAAAAAGGGTCTAAAATTGCCACTCAGTGACATAGACAGAGAAACAAAGTCCCATCCTCAGAGCTGATCACATGCTAGATATATAAACCATGACTATTATGGTCTTATAACAGTATAGATGTGTTTGCAGCCAGGGGCCAAAGGTCAAGATACATGTCGGAAACAAGCCTTGAGCCATGTTAATGCAGTAGACTCTGGTGAATCATAATACAACTTATTATATGTATATCTTAAGCCAGAGTGTTCATTTCCCTATATTAGAAATAGTGAACTATAAATCATGCTGACAGTGTGTTTGAATGTTTCACATCAGATTAAAATGGCAGCAGATGGTAAATCCCAAAGAAGTGCACGGGAATGAAAGATACGAATAATTAGCCAGGAGTTAAAAGAGAACTATTACAGTGATTGTGGCAGTTTGGTGCGCTTGGTGTGTGTGTGTGTGTGTGTGTGTGTGTGTGTGTGTGTGTGTGGATAAAAATGGCGTCTGGCATGTTTGAATCACTATGGACCAGATCTTTGGCACATGAAGCAACCAAGTCAAGGCAGCTAGCTGTCAAACATCATACTTCACAACCCCCCCACCTCAGCTCCTCAGCTGACTATACCGATGTGGTGAAGCCCCAGGAGTCAGCGTGGACCAAATGTTGTAGACTGTTCCTACATCAGTAAACAACGCTGACACATATTATTTCCTCCAGATTAAATATCTTATTTTATTGGAAGCATTATTCAACACTTACAACTGTGAATAATGGATGGTGTTAACGTTGCGGCTGTATCAAGGTCGTGTGACATGCATGCACCGCTGCACATTCAATAAAGAACAGGAAGGGGGGTGAAGCTAAATATTAATTTAAAAGCATAGGTTATGTCGGTGATACATTTGTAGTCGTGCAAAAGCTTTGAGCTGCTGCAGCGCTGCAAAAGTAATTTGATTTCCTCTTTCAGAAAGAGCAAACAAACACTTTTTTGAACTTTCTTTCATCGTGATTGCTTCTCCCTCTCTTCCTCTCTCTCCTCCCTCGAGGACTCCATCCCTCCACATGCACCTGGTGCCGTCTGAAAAACATTCAAATTCAACCCAATTAGACAAGATACGCACACATCCAATGTAGTTTCTCTTGCAAATGAACATTCGTCATGTTCCCAGATGTATAAAAAAACAAGAACAGAGCAGCACTGAATTACTCATAATAGCACAACACTGTCTTGACAATTAGCAGCCGTTCGGCGTGCAGAAAACAGACGTGCTATCACTTCATTTTAAACTGAGTTCAGCTGCACTGACAGGGAAAAACTGTACAACAAGAGAAACATGGTGCAGCCTTAACAGCCATTCTTGTTTGGTGTTGCAGGGCCCTCGCAGACATCCTGAGGCAGCAGGGGCCCATCCCCATCTCGCAATACGACTGTGAGAACTTTGCAGCGATGAACGGCTCGCCCAAAGACAACACGCCGGTCAGAACCTCATCCAAGAACCACTACACCCCTGTTCACACCTCCAAATCCAACCACGGTAAGAGCTCTCCTCTCTCTCTCCGCTCCATACTCACAGCTTCACAAGCATCCACTCGTAGAGACGTTCACTCTCAGCGTCTCCATGTTCAGTTTGCAATACATTGATTGTTTCGGTGCGAGATTCTGTATTCCCCTCCAAAGAGCAGCCACTGTGCTCACTCTTTCAACGGCGTAATCTCTGATGTTAACATCCAGTAATCATCCGATTTGAGCAAGAGAGTGCGAGGGAGAGAGCGACAGAGAAAAAGACAGGCCAGCTAGCGGAGATAATTACAGGCTGGCAAGGTAGCGAGGCCCTGCACTCTCTGACAGGCTGCAAGTGATGGCCTTCAGTCACTCAGTGGGTGAATCCCACGCTGTGCACACGGCGTGATTTAACCCAGCCAATCAGACAACAGGCAGGGAGCATACATCGGTAAAGCTTGGTCCAGGGGAAGCCAGTCAGCGCCGGCAGCGTCCTCCACAAAGCAAGTGTTAACAGATCGAAAGAGGTAAAGACACTCAAGGAGAGGGACACAGATGGAAAATAATGAGATATTGGAATCACAAAGGAGTCAGTGAGATGGAAAGAAAAAAACAAAAGATGAGTGCTAATGATAAGTAAAGAAATATTCCAATAGGGAAAAGTGTAGATGCTGATTTCAGCCGAAATGATGATGTGTGTGCAGTTAGCTTTAAAAAGACTTATGAACACATATAGGTAGAATTATTATTGTGGGAAATGTCACTGTCCAATGAAAAATGTACATCTCCAAATCTGCCGATTTTTAACTTTTAAGTCAAACTTTTCCTTTCTGGGTGGAGATATTTCTCCAAAACTCCAAAAATGACATTTTGGAGCACAGCGATGTGCATAACAGTCTGTTCAATATTTTCGTAATATTTCTGTATTTTTCAAAAGATGTTTTATGAAATGACATAGAAGAACGTGGGTTTTGCTTTTGTTCATGAAACAGGGATCATCACCTTCTCTGCACACCGTTCCTTACTTCCAAGGGTGGGGAAGAAAATCAATGCAGCATACTATCCAAATATTTTTCGTAGCAATACGCACCAAGTATTGATCTATTATTACATAAATTGCACATGAGAATTTCCCTTTTTGGTACTAAAATAATAAAATGAATTGCTTTTTCAGTCCACTAGAACAAACAGAGAAATGTATCTTTTTACTTTGTAGATGTTGACAGAATTTTCCTTTGGGGAAATCATTTAATGTTGGAAAAAGGCAATAAATTGCAATATATTGCAGAATATCACAATGTGTTAAAAAAAACAAAACAATAATAAAGTATCATGATATTGGTATGGTGGGGTTTCTGGTCATTCCTGCCCCCATTACTTCCACCCTACTCTACAACACAGCAACGTGCTGTTCATACTATCACAGCACATATGGATCATTGTATTTCTTATTATACGGCATGCAGCAAAGGGCAGCATGTGTGAGTCAAACCTGCGGCCGCTACAAGCACCCAGAAACATGTATTTCTGTGAGGACCAGGAGTGTGGTGGCACTATGGGGACACCTACAGACCTACCTCGCTGGCGCTGGCGCCACCTGCAAGACCCGATCAGGTCCCCCTCAGCCTTTCAGACCATAACATGTGTCTGTTTCAGTATTAGTAGATGAAATCCAGGCTTTTCCCCATTATTATAAGGGTTAGGTGCAGCACCCGAGCCGTGGGCGACTATAAAGAGGCGCCAAATAACAGAGACCCAGAACAACCCAAAACAAAAAGTTTACACGCACCTCACAAAGATAGAGAAAACACTGAAATTATATATAATTATATATAATTAGAATACATCTCCATCATTGGGCAAGGTATTCCTCAGTAGCCTAAATGGTAAATTACACTTTAAACCATTGATGATGCTACTCAGGCATCTTGCTTGTATTCTTTCAAAAATTCATCTTGATTATGATGTGAAATAGTTACTGTTACAATGCTAAGCTAACCCGGGCTCGTAGAACACAGAAACGCAGCTGCTAAAGGCTAACCTAGCTCGTAACATGAACGTGATGCGTTTAATGTCAGAAGGAGACCTGTGCTTCCCTGGATGAGCGTTTCCTACGTCGGCGTCGGGACTCGGCGAGCCCGCTCTCCGTGCCGCTCGCTGCTACTTCCTGAAACAATCTCACCCTCTCTCTCCCCCCCCCCCCCCTCCCTCCACACACACACACCTGCCATTTGGCCTGGGTTCAATCAGCATCACACAGACACGCCCCCTCAAGTGTCATATCACTTATGACCTTTATCAAAACTAAGCACATAAACTTCCTGAAAGACATCTCGTAACAGGCCGGGGGCCACGTGTGGAGCCACTTCCTGCTCCTCGTCCCAGTCATCTGACACAGATTTCGATATTTCAAAAAGACTGTGTGCTGCCTCCGGGCGGCGGTGAGCAGTGCAGTGCAGCTGATACAGTACATGCAGCTGTTACGGCGCAATGGACTACAGGACAGCAAACTAGTTTTGCTTCTTGTTCTCTAAATAATAAATTGTGCGTACTTTCAGCGGTGTTTGGGCCGACAGACTCCTGTGTGTCATGTTAAGCTGGCCTCTTTCTGCCACATCGCCGTCTATCAAACACTTGCTGGGAACATTTTCTTGCAGCTCAGCGTTGGTTCACTTAGAGTCTCCCTCTCTCGTCTGCTGCATCAGTCTACCGTCAATGGTCAGTAGCCAGCCGTGCACGGCGGACACACAGCTGCACGTGGCAGGCTGCGTTCACTAAGTCCTTGCATGCATTTATACTCAGTAAAGGTCGAGCATCTCTTTATCTGTCTCTGTGCTTGGCTGGGACTATTTTGCCTGCTTGCACACAATCACTGCAACAAGAACACAACTGAGCTCAGTGTAGCAGCGCCTTCATCGGGGACCACGGCAGTCCTGATGGGGTTGGACATGAAAGACAGTGACAGCCCGGGCCAAAGCGTGGTTAATGTGTGCATATAAATTGGGGGCTCCGCTTGATGCCTTCACAGGCTCCAAGGTGCACTCGCTCTCTGGAAAATGCATATTCATGCGCGCCTAAATGGACATTTGGCACAGAGCGGGGAGGCAGGCCTCTTAAGGAGAGAAAAAAAAAATGGCACTTCACATCCCCTTTTTCAGACACTTTTAAATCAGGTGGAGAGACCTCACAAAGCAAGTGGCTAAAGGGCCTAAGAGGATCCTATTAATTAATGTCAAAAGTGGGAATAACATCCGTTCCTCGTTCCATCCTCAACATGCGACCATGCCCGGCTGCTCGCGGCAGTAATCATTTATTTCATCCTCAGAGATTTGTTTAGACTCGATTCTAAAAATACGTTCCGATTTATTTTTTCACATTGCAGGCCGCGTGTAGTGACATAGTACCCTTGGTGCACTGCAAAAACCTCCCTGCATTTTTAGAACGAGATATTCCTTTAAAAAAAAAAATAGCCCCAAGCAAAACAGTACATGCTGCATAATATGATACCAGCGCAAGTGCTGCTATTTCTATTCACATCCACTCTGCATTGTTGTGGGCTCAGAGTCCTGTTTTAGGGGTGGATGTAAACACAGAGCCCCCGGCCAGAACACGGAGCAGACCTTGAAAGGGGGGAGGCGATACCTTTACCAGCCTCTGGTTAAAGTAAACAATAACCACTTCTCCAGTCGTGCCGTGTGGCCCACAGCTCTCTTCAGATGAACAGGATTTATTTACCGCTCACCACAGGCAACGCTTTGCCCCTCTTTTTGTTTTTTGAAAAGTGTTGCTTGGTTTCCTCTCTGACATTTTCCTAATACGCAGAATGATGAAATATAGTTTTCAGGTAGTGCAGAGAGAAGCTGTTTCCTCCGTCTCAGTTTACTCAACAGAAACCAAAGAAAAACAATTTCTCCCATAGAGCGCTCCTGCAAAAAAACAAAGAATGGGCAAACTGGATTATGAGTTATGGCTCTGTGTTTACTGCACCAGAGGAACCAGAATAAGCAGAATATAGGGATGACGATGTTGGAGCGGCCAGAGTCTCTCCGTGACGGAGCTCCTCCAGCACGGCAAACATCGGAGCCGTCGGTTCATTTAGTCTGAGCCGGGCGCTCAAAGGTCAGCTGCTGTGGCCAATCAGCGTCCTGATGAGAGAATAACATCTCAGCCATTTAGTAACTTTGACATGACCTTCACATATTTTTAAAGCACGATGCTGTGTGTGTGTGTGTGTGTGTGTGTGAGTTACCCAAACAAGAAATTTTACAATAATTAACTTACTCTAATTATTCACCAAAAGGCACTTTTAACACACACACACACACACACACACACACACACACACACACACACACACACACACACATACACAAACACAACACACCTCCCTCTTCTCCCTCCAATTAACAGTTACTGTGTGCAGGTATAACGTCTCCACTGTGACCTTGCTGGCTCCCCATTGGCCAGATAATCACCCCCCCCCCACATGTTCTCTGCTGACTGCATCAACATGTTTAATAGAAGCTTCCTCCTGAGTCCACCTGTGTTAAACCTCAGCATCTGAGAGACCCTGCCTAATTGTCTCCTGCCCTCAATCTCATTATTGCCCCCGATTATGCAGCTGGACCTTTGACCCCCTGAGTGCTTGTGTGTGTGTGTGTGGAGGCAGGGATCCATCAGCATCTCTTTCCAGCAGCGCTACCATTTCATTATGGACTGGTTGTGGATCAGGACTTACTGCACTGCACCATTACAGTCACGGGAGGACGGGGGCAGGGTTAAGAGAAAAGGGGGCACGCATTTGCCAAGACGGCATTTTAAAAGCTCTAGCGTGTATCTCAGACTGAGAGGAAGATAAAGAGAGGAAGATATGCGATGCTGAGCTCCAGCTGAACGACTTTATCGAGATGATGTCCACTCCAGCAGATCGGCATCTGATAATGCTATAAAAATCTATGTAGCATGTAAATGACCCCCGCCTGGCTGTGTTGAAGCTTCATCCACCTTGAAGTGGGATCACCCCCCCGATGCAGGCCACATCCAGCTGGCTTGATGATATAATTATCTTATTATTCACATGTTCCCGCTCTCAGAGGTAATTTAGAGGTTCAGGTGTCCAGTGAAGAAGTCTGATTAAAAAAAGTATTACCGTATGAATCCTCAGCTCATGGTTGAGGTGAAAGTCACGATATTCTTTGTATCAAGGACGATAAATTCCTAATGCGTAGCTTCCCCCTGCAGGCTCTTTACTCTAGCTCACCTTAATGAGCTGGGAGGGGGAGCTTCTGAAGGGGCTCTCCGATTGGAGGGTTGACGCAGTGGCTCGTGGAGTGGCCTACCAATGACAAAGGTGACAAAGGAAGACACATGGTGTGTGTGTGTGTGTGTGTGGGTGTGTGTCTGTCATACAGAATTGCTGCTATGACTGAATGGGAAAACAACCCCAGCAGATTCTCCACGTGTAGCCGTGACAACAGCGCACGGAGAGCTGTGATTAAGTTCAGAGTGGTATGTGGGTATCTCCACCAGACTCCATGTAAATAATCACAACTTTTAGAGATGTATATCTCAATATTCTGTGGCTCATTGGTACCGCGGTTGCTTGCCACTCGGAAGGTTGAAGGTTCAATCCCTGGCCCTGCAGTCCCATGTTAAACACTGAACCTCAAGTTACCCCCGATGCTGTGTCGTCGGCGTGTAAATGTGTGTGTATATCTGATGAGCACAGTGTATGAATGTGTGTAATTGGTGAATGGTTCCTGTACTGTGTAAAAGCAAGTAAAAACAGTCCATTTAACATCCCCTACGATATTTGTCCAGGGGTGGTGACTCTTTGCCCAAAAAGTTGGTGGGTTTGTGTGAACGTGTAATGCATGCAGTGTATGTTGACCTTTTAACCTGCAGGGCCACACGGCGAAGGATTGTGTGAGTCACAGGCGAGACGAGAGCTTTTTCTCTGGGACTGTTTCTTCAGGTTTTTGGAGCTGGCACAGAGCCGTGAAACATCAATCTACAGTCAGCTGTTATCAGAGGACGTGGAGGGGGGGACAAGAAATAAAAACTGCCAATATGCTCATTCACAGTCATTAAGTCATTTCCTGTATATCGGTAGTTTCATTTGAAGAAATATAGACACTTACTACACCACTGTGGTCCATTTGTGTTTAAAAGGGTCACACACACACCTTGCATAGATAAATAGAAGACTGTCGTACCACTACACTGCTCTCTGCCCCGTGTTGGCAATTTCATAGCTTAAAGTGAAAGCGTAGTTTTGGAACGTTCGCTCCGCAGACGTTACATGTGTAATGTAGCCGGCTTGTACGTTAAAGTGAATTGAACTCTTAAGATGAGGAACGGACCCAGGATTGGATTGTGTTTTTAACTGCTGGGACTGAGGGGGTATTTTGTCCTCTGGCATCTTCGGTAATATATTTTTATTATAATAGAATCCCAGCATTTCAAACACGTGTGTACAGGGCCTAAAATTAACACCTGCCAACCTGCCAAATGTGGGTCAATTTTGCAATTGGCAATTGGGTAACACTGTCAATCTACCTGCCATGTTGGCAGGTAGCCAATGACAATTGAGTGATTGAGACGCGTAAGTATCGATAAGCAGGGGCCCGCATCACTGAAAGACATTGATTGACAGCCGGGGCCCCCTATAGCATTTTCATTACTCGCGACAATCCCAGCAGTCCCACGTGCAGCCACTGACCAATCAGGAGTGAGAACGGGTCAAATTCATTTAGTATTTTTCTGATATGAAGACGAGACGTGTGTGACTCGAACATGCAGTGCATTAAGCAGTAAAATGTAAAGCCGTCCTCTCTCTCTCTTCGCTGCTGTTGGAGTGGAGCGGGAACCTGCGGGCGCTTCTTCCTGCTCCGCCATTTCATCTGTGCTCAATATAGTGAGACTGACTCGCACGCCAATCAGCTTGTTGTGCTAACCTCACACATGTTGCCAACAGTGCACAGCTAACAGTTTACCACCAGTAGAACCAGTTTGTGAGCTCTGGTTCTACACCTGTGCATCAATCTACATGTATTCTGGCTGCGGCTGCAAGCACAGGGCCGTGGCAGTCAGGGTTACTTACAAATGTCCATAGCACTCCATTATAGACAGAATACCAGTTGATCTGAGTGGGGGGGGGGCTGATCTTTAATGCAATATCTACATTGCCCATTATCTGCAACCATTCATCCACTTTTCCAAAGGCACATTAGGTTCACTAATCTGATAAAAAAACTGACTAGAAAAACATTGGAGAACCCTTTTGCAATTATGTATGCACATAATGTAATCTGAAAACAGTATATATATTTTTTCCATTTTCTATCTTTTTAATTTTATTTGAACAATCTTTAGGGGAATGATGAAGTAAAACTATAATGTAATTCATATCTATTTTTTAAGTTATTGCCATAAGTGTTTCTTTTCTGCTTGTGAGCCCTCAGATTTATCCTGTGACTACTTGGGAGGTTCTGGATCCCCACTTTGGGAACCACCGTTTCAGCTGCTGCTAATGTTGCTAATGATTAAATAACACTACGTGTCAGTTTATATATAAATATATATGTGTGTGTGTGTGTGACAGGTCTCCACTATGGGAAGGAGAGCGTCCGAAGCAGTGGCGGCCCTGAGCTTCACAGCTTCATCTCCTCTGGTTTTGTGACGTTGGGTCGAGGCCATCCGAAAGGTAAAGTAGCTGTTCTTTCCACATTTTCTTCTCTTCTCTCTCACAGGAGATGAAAGATGAACACTGTGCTGTATACTTGCTCAATGCTAAAGCGATTATGTTCCACTTGCAATACTAGTAATCAACAACAAGACACGGACAAAAGGTGAAATGTTTGCCGATTCAATTTCCCTCCAAAGCAATTCACATGAACTCCTGCCTCTGCATTTTGCAATTAAATACAAGCAGACACACACTTACTGCTGCTGATGGGGGACTACACACACACAAACACACACACACACACATGCAGCCATTAGCCGGGGGGCAGGCCGAGTTTTCCCAGGGGTAATACACTGATTAGTATGCAGCCATGTTGGCCGAGCTCTAGTGATTTATTCCCATCCATTTTGGCTCCACAAATCAGGCCCTGTGTGTGTGTGTGTGTGTGTGTGTGTGCGTGTGCGTGCATGCAAGGCCAACTCCTTTACCTGATAATGCTTTAATTGAATGTGTTTGTGCCAGATTGTGAGTGCTTTGGTAAAAACCGCCATAGTTACATTAGATGTAATCTGGTTCCACTGCTACATATGTATTTCCAGCTTCTCCACAACCATGATATTTATGTTTACATGAAATCTAATTTATTAGCTTTTTTTCTACGTGCTTTTTGATTTTATTCCCGCCCAGGTTTTATGAATCCTGATTCTCTTAAATAGATTTTCCCCTCTGTACAGATATGATAACAGCATCACTCTGGCATCTCCAGCTACTTGTCACAACAACAGCATGGGGTATGGTTTAGTGCTTAGCAAATGTGCAGTGAAATCTGTGTTTTCTTGCAGCGGCTAGCTTTTGATTCCTCTGCTGCAGAAACAAATGAAATATGACAGATTGAGATCTTGGAAAGGTCTGCTGACACTAAGATTTCTCGCAAAAAAATATGTAAAGCATGTGCAGGAGCCTCACTTTCTGAACAGTATTCTTCTTTCATCTGTGTTGGACTGCCGTGTGCCCAGAGGCAGGGTTTTACTGTGGATTGCAATCTCAAATCAATGAAACATTGGTCCCAAGTTTGGCTTGGGTATTGTTGCTGCTTGGTATTATCTGTAGTATTTCACAAGTGTACAATTACTTCAGGCTGGTGGAGGGAAAAACAGTTCAACCAAGCCTCTCCCGCTCTCTCATAGTCTCTTTACAAGCACTCTTTATCTCTACAAAAGCAAAATGGCTTCAGCTACATTATCAGCACTTCTCTCCTTCACTGATTGGAGGATATAAATTACTCCTACCTAAGCATATTAAGTGTTTTTGACAACACACAATCATGTATCTGTCCAGATAACGATTTAGTAGTCACTAAATCACTTGATCCCAGTATTGAATGTATCCAAAAATCTGTGGATGGATTTTCCAGTTGAGCGCGGCCAATCTGTGGGCTGCTGTGCACTCGCAGTGATGAGACGGAGTCACGTTAAGGTTAAACAGTCCTGTTTAATCAAACTGAGCTTTATTAGTTTTGAAGAGGTTTGCACAGCTTGGTTTGCTCTGGCAGAGAGTAACAACGCTCATAGATATCACTAGCCAGTCAGTGGGAAAAGTCGGTTCACTTGATTCTGGAACCAGATGTCTTCTTTGCTGCGTCTGTTGTTGTTTTTTTGCCCCGCTGACAGAACGAGGTTTAGAGTCCTGAGGTAGTCCTTTGGCTTGAGTAAGCACGCCGTCTCTTACCGTGCTTAATTATACAGGCGGAAAGTGTGTTTGATTGTTAATTACATAGCAAGCTGTGTGTGTGTGTGTGTGTGCAGCCCTAGGGGAGGACAGGTGAGGTCAGGGAGTGTTGCTGAGCAGCTGGATGTTTCACATCTGTGTGTTTGGGAACCAAACAGCCGCGTGCTGAACTCTAAATGAGATCTGCCGTGAGCGGCGGGATGGCAAACTAAAAGCCACACTCTCATACTGCAGTCCAAGAGTTTGCTGTATTGCATCTTTGTGCCATGCTAACCTTCCCCTCGGCTTACCCTGTGTTATTCTACGTTAGTGCATGGTGTCCTACATTTCCCAAAATGCCTCTCAGCAACCTTAAGAAAAGGGTCATGAACTTGTTGTGGCCAGATGGACTTTTCTTTTGTGTTCTAATGTCATACTGCATACTAATTCCCAGCAGCTTCTGTGTTCACACTGGTAGTGGCTAAACTAAGCTTTTATTGTGAAGGAGCTACAGGAAATGCAAAGTATCTTTGACTGAGATTAACAGAGCAGTGCTGAAGGTCAGGAAGAAGAAGCGGTACATTTATGTAAGTGAACAAATGAAAGTAATAATATAAGCAAAAGTCTAAAATTGTTTTTGTATTTCTCTCACTGACACACAACATAGTGACGCACACAGACTAAATACACAAAGGGGACAAAACTCAGGTGGAACAAATCTTCAAAACTTCAAAATAAAACTTAATAATAAAACAGACTTAACCCTTGTGTTGTCTTCCCGTCAAAATTGAAAATCAACACTTTTGACGATGTTTTTATCAATGTTTTTAACTTTTTCTTACTTTTTTGTCCCTTTTTTCAACACTTTTGTCACTTTTTTTGAAGTATTCAACACCACGGAACACTAACTTATTTTTTTATTTTTGGAATTTATGATCAATAAACCTCATTTATAGGAAATTATACCTAATGTTTGAGTAGAAAAGCAGAAATTAGGAATTATTTAGACTAAAATTACAGGAATGGATGTTGATGGATAATCACAGACTGGAATATGTCAACTTTTACTCAATACTATTTCAAAAATAATTTTTTTTTTCAAATGCTAATTTAAAAATAAATTGAAAAATTCAATAAGACGCCCCAAAAATTAATGAAAGTAGAGATTTGTACTTGCCAAACAGCGTTGAGTGGAATCTATCATGTTATTTTGGGAATTACAATTGGTAAGTTAAAAAGAACACTGATATTGGAAAACGAGACAATTTGACCCGAGGACATCGTGAGGGTTAATAAAAATACAAACCCACGATAATGACAGTACCATGACAGACCCTCAAGGGCCCCCTGATGTCTCTGACTTAAACCGGCTGGGTAAAGGGTCCCGGCGAACTGAAGAACAAGGGAATGTCTAACAAGGGATTGTCCTTTTGTGCTACACAAATTGTTGCATACAAATTGCAAAAAAATGCAGGAAATCAAGGTTTTGACGCTCAAATCTTCCTGGGGGAGGATACCCACGCCGCCTTTTTATAATTTGTCCCTCCCAATGCTGGGAGAAAACCTACGCCCTTGCTTTGTGCAACAGTAAATCAGAGGAGAACAAAGAGGTGTAAAATGGGAGAATGGTGTATATAGTCACCTTCACAGCAGCTTACAGACCATTCACGTCTCCTCACTTAGGAAAGAGCGATGCAACCATATTTTTGTCAAACCACCAGCATTATTTTTTCGCAGTTGAATGACCCCCCCTCCCCCCAGAAATCGGCTCCTGTATGGAGCCAGGTGTAGTGTGAAGGTGAGTGGCTGTTTTCTCTTTGCTCGACGTCCAGGCTTTGTCCACACAGCGATGAACATCCAGATATCCTGGCTGCAGTCGTGGTTTGGATGTGGGATTTTGGAGTGAATGCTTTATGTTGTTTTTTTCTTTCTTTTGGTGTAGATTGTTGGGCACAAACACATGGAGTCAATTTTATTTGTTACTTGTGTTTTTTTAAAATTGCTCCAGCCTAGTGTTTTCCCAGAGGGACAATCTGTTAGTAATGCTAAACTTTATTTAGCAGGCACAGCTTCTTACCTTGCTCCTGTCCTGTCAGCCATCTGTCCAGATCGATGCACCGCCTCACACATTCCCAGCTCCTCTGTATTCTGTTGTCCTCTTGTCCAAAATTAGGAGGCAGCAAGTTTGAGGTTTCTGTCAAACGGAGCCCAGCTAATGAGGATGCTCACTGATCTGTCTGTGTGTGTGCTGCTGTCAGATGGGACTGCACTGTTACACTGCCTTGGGTGTACTGTATAAACTGCAGAACTCGGTTTGAAGCTTCAGAGAGTGTATAAAAGTTCTCTGGGAGAATCATTTCAGAAGGTAGATAAGAGAGAGCTTCCTCTTTTTTTGCTGGTAGCAGTGATGCAACGCTACAGAACATAGCCTACGCAGACTGACGCCCAATTGCTGGCTTATGTTGATTG
Organism: Percina caprodes; assembly: GCA_013375575.1. Classification (NCBI taxonomy): domain Eukaryota; kingdom Metazoa; phylum Chordata; class Actinopteri; order Perciformes; family Percidae; genus Percina; species Percina caprodes. The sequence goes on from JABXJD010000260.1 coordinate 32,330, forward strand.
TTTCTGTCACAGAAGAACTGCGGTGTACTTTTCTATTCACTCACTGTCACTGAGCAAACCTCGTCACTGTAAATCACTGTCACACTGTCACACATAGTTCTGTGTGTTTCTGCGTGCAGGCGCTTGGGATTGAGAATCTCTGCGTTCGATGGAGCTGGATTACCTCCGACAGGACAGTAGACTGACAGCCATGCATATTTGATAAGGTATTAAAAATGCAGCTTGCCAGCTGAAATTGGTTGAATGCGTTTGTTTTAATTATTTTTCCATATGTCAGTCTTGTTGACATGAAACACAGCCAAGCCACAGCATCCGGAGAAGTGATTACCTCAGACTAAGCCTCGATCCTTGACTTAGCGTGTGCCATACTTCATTACCTTGCTAAGCCCAACTTTTAATTCTGCCCTGTGGAGGAAGTCAAATTGGTTTTCATGACAGGCAATTATTGTTTTTATGAACATGATGTGTCTGGAATAGTGGATATGGGGATGTAGCAGCAGAATTAGCGGGGGATGTTATCACAGAACTTTTATTTACGGTGCAATTTCAGCACATTAACGACTGCAAGAGAGACTGATTGGGGTGCTCCTTATGCAGCAAGTTGTACAGTAGCACAGTGCAGTACTCAGAGGCCGTAGGGGCTATCAAGGGAGAGGATCTAACAAAGCACACTGTTGCCTTCTATCAGCTGTTTGCTTCTAATTTGTCCTTTTTGTTTACCTTTTGTGAAGAACTTGATGACAGAGTATAAAAAGCTCCTCTCTGCGTCTCAGTACTTCCCTCTGACTGTGAAACAGTCATCTCCTGTTTCTCTGAATGAATCAGAAGCCGTGGAACAACAAGCCCACAGGCAGTATCATCATTTCCAGCCTGTGTAATCAACACTCCAGGATGATGAGGCACAAGATGAAAACATCCGCCCGTGAAAACCTTTAAGCCACACGAGTAAAAAGACAGAAACTGCCATTCAGTGGCCATTAAAAAAACGCATCATCAAACCAGAGATGGAAAATGAAATCTCTGATGCAAAACTTACATTTTCCAGCAGATCAAATAGTATAGACAAACAGTCACTCACTTCAACCTTCAGTTCAGTTTGCCAGCTTTACTGACTCACTGATGGGCTGCGCCATTGGCCAGGCCTGGGTGATTTTCAGCTGCAAAAATCTATGAAATAAAAGCACAGTAACGTTTTATTATTCTACTACTTACAGCTAAACGCCAGAGTGTGGAAGGACAGCTCCAAGGGTCATGGCAGATGGAGGGTGCCGAGCCAGTGCTAGTAAACTAAGGCTTTAAAGCTGCAATAATCAAACTTTTTATATTAACAAATGGTGGTTTGTAGTGACCAACCCACAGAGACACATTCATTCAACACATTATATGTTATAAGGTGAACAATCATGCATTCTTGCATAATTATCATTGTAAACACACCATTTAATAAAACAGTGACACACATGAAACTGTAGGTTTGAGTGAAGAGGCATTAAAGTGAAAGTGATTTCATGGAGCAAAGGATTTTGGTTTTCTTTTTAGGGATCAAAGTATACTGTTTTTTTCAAGGCCGATACCAATTATTAGTAGTTAATGAAACCAATATTTGGACCTGATATACATTTACAGTGAAAATGAAAATCTTTCAAGTGCTCATATTATGTTCATTTTCAGGTTCATAATTGTATTTAGAGGTTATATCAGAATAATTTTACATGGTTTCATTAAAAAAAAAAAACTGCAGCTCCTCTTTTCACCCTGTGTGTTGAGCTCTCTGTTTAGCTACAGAGTGAGACATCTCACTTCTGTTGGGACCATCTTTATTGGGAGTCGCACATGCTCAGTACCTAGGTAAGGACTACTAGCCAGTCAGAAGCAGAGTATGAGGGCGTGCCCTGACAGTACCTAGGTAAGGACTACTAGCCAGTCAGAAGCAGAGTATGAGGGCCCTGACAGTACCTAGGTAAGGACTACTAGCCAGTCAGAAGCAGAGTATGAGGGCGTGCCCTGGCAGTACCTAGGTAAGGACTACTAGCCAGTCAGAAGCAGAGTATGAGGGCCCTGACAGTACCTAGGTAAGGACTACTAGCCAGTCAGAAGCAGAGTATGAGGGCGTGCCCTGACAGTACCTAGGTAAGGACTACTAGCCAGTCAGAAGCAGAGTATGAGGGCGTGCCCTGACAGTACCTAGGTAAGGACTACTAGCCAGTCAGAAGCAGAGTATGAGGGCGTGCCCTGACAGTACCTAGGGAAGGACTACTAGCCAGTCAGAAGCAGAGTATGAGGGCGTGCCCTGACAGTACCTAGGTAAGGACTACTAGCCAGTCAGAAGCAGAGTATGAAGGCGTGCCCTGACAGTACCTAGGTAAGGACTACTAGCCAGTCAGAAGCAGAGTATGAGGGCGTGCCCTGACAGTACCTACATGTACAGGGGACATACCACCACAGTCCCAGCAGCAGCTTAAGTTCTGCCTCTACGTTCGGCTCTCCAAATCTGCACAGATAATTAATTATATTAAAGAAAAGGAACATATCTTTGTATGTCAAACCTAAATTCAGGAAAAACAAGACAAAAACATCCTGTACCGTATTTTCCCTTTGCTGTGAAAAATAATATTGTATGCTTCTCCACTGATGAAGTACAAGTAGTCAAGCTAGCAAGGCTGCTGAAAGTAGCCCCCAGTGATCACCCTACACACCCTAGAAGTCTCATCATAGTGAATGATTATCCTTATAGTAAAAGATATTAGTGTTGGCCAGCGATGATTAAGAGATCACTGCTTGCTCTCCTTCCAAAGATTATTTTTCATCCCTCACTGACAGAACTTCCTCTTTAAACACTTTGAAACCAGGTCCCACTTCAGGGAGCGATCTGTGACCCCATATTAGTTTTAGAGCTGAAAATCTAGCCAGCCGGCTCACTTTTTACGCTCGGTGGCTGTTTTTGATTGACAGCACGCTCCGATCGGGCAAAAGTGTACTCGCTCATGAGAACTGATGGTCAAGTTGAGATGGAGTTTGCAGGGCTGACCTGCTAGCTAAGCACTGTGTGGAATAACCCAAACGACAGTGTTAATAAGGTCCAGGGGAGAGCAGGGCCTGGGCCACTACAAAAATCTGTTGCTCTACTGAATATGCAGGCGATGCAAGGAGAAGGACAGAGGTGCTGTCCTACTGTATGTAAAAGCAGAAAGAAGCTGACACTTTTCTCAGGCACTTAACTCTCCTTGGTGTCTTTTAGCCCAGGCACTGAAATAAGGACTAGCTCTGGGTTTTGAGAAATTAACACATGCGACAAACCTTGCAGCATTTTTCAAAATAGCACCAGAACTCAAATATGTTGAGGTCAGTGAATGACAAGCCACCCTGACAAGACTCTTGGGTATCCTGAGGAACAATAGCACCTCCACATACACTGCAGTCAATTACAGTGATGTGAGATGTGGGGGCAGACAGAGGAAATGACAGTTAGGGAGACAGCTCTCTTAATCTTGTCCTTCTGTTGTGGCCGCTTTGAAACAAGTGGAGCTATTTGTCTGGCAGCGTGGTACAATATGCTGGAGGGAAGAGTAAGCATGCTTTTATCTCGGAGAGAGATGGGAGAAGGGAATATGCAAGGAATGGAGCAGAGACAGAATAAAAAAGTAAGCGAGCTAAACAAGAAAAGGGATTTTGAGAGCAGGTAAAATGGCAGGAGAAGAGATAGAGAGTCCTTGCAGGCAGGTAGTGGAAGACAATGGGCTGTCGAGGCTGCTGTGATGTTTGCTTGGGCATGGTAGCATAGCATCTTAATGCACAGCATCAATCAAGATGCTGCCCAGCGCACAGCATGGCAACTTTTATCGCCACTCATTAAAGTAAGTGCAAATATTTTATGCATCAGTTGGAATGCAGGGACTTTTTCATGCTAATTTCCCTCTGTTAGATTCGTTATTCATAATCTTTGATCAACGGGGTCCTGCACACAAATAAAGTGCAGTGGAGTCTGATGAATCTGGAATCCACCGTGTGCTGAAGCATCACATCTTTGGATTGCTACTGCTGCTTAAGTTTATTTAGCAAGCTCAGGAGTTTTAGATATATTTAATGAAACTGTATAATGGATTACACCCTCCTCCACTTGTTTAACAAGACCTTTCGTTAGAGTCAAATTAAAGGAGTATAACACAAACTCCTTTTTTTACAATGAGATATTTATCATCATTTATCAGAGGACAAACTGCTCGTGGAAATCAAAGTTCCTGTACTCCAACTTTCTGACCTTAATGAATAGAACCCTTAAACACTTTAAATCCACACCTTCACACCCACTTCTGCAGGTCCACCCAAAACTGACTTAAAGATGACTTAAAATGCCATGGCCTGCTCTGAAATATAATGAACTTTGCCCCAAATATCCATCCCTGTGGACCATTTTGCCCCCCGCTAACGCCTTAGCAGATGAAAGGAGGTTGGCATGAGCAGATGAATTGTGTTTTGGTTCGGGGCCCAGTCTTTGAATTTCAGGCTTCTGCACACTGGGGCTTTTCTTCTTCTTCTTCTTCTTCTTCTTCTTCTTCTTCTTCTTCTTCTTCTTCTTCTTCTTCTTCTTCTTCACACCGCACACAAAGGGAATTTAATCCAATATTTAATTTTAATTGATTTTTATATGACCAAACGTGAGCAGGGAATGCCCTTTCTGATTCGAGACATGGACGCAGATCTGAGAGTTGTACATCCACTCCTAAAAGGAATGTGTCAAGACCTTTTCTTTCAACCGGCCCTATTTAAGATGCCTCTCACTCCTGACTACGTTAATTAAACCAGTGCAGTGCCCGTTCCAAGCGTGCCTGTTTGGAACGGGCAGATTGCTTAAGAAGCTTTCTCCAGAACCACTGTACCCCAAATAACTTAGGAAAGGATCCCAAAGTACTTCAAATGCAATCCCACTGAATACTACTGACTCAGGTTCACTCTACGTCACTCTACTTCACTCTACTTCAAAGGAAAACACTGTGGAACATTTTGCCGGATGGCCCTTATTTTCAGCCAGATGTCCGTCCCGGTCCTCTGTCTCTATGATGGCATTCTAACCTCCGCCCCCGTCCTCTGTCTCTGTGATGGCGTTCTAACCTCCGTCCCCGTCCTCTGTCTCTGTGATGGCATTCTAACCTCCGTCCCCGTCCTCTGTCTCTGTGTTGGCGTTCTAACCTCCGTCCCGTCCTCTGTCTCTGTGATGGCGTTCTAACCTCCGTCCCCGTCCTCTGTCTCTGTGTTGGCGTTCTAACCTCCGTCCCCGTCCTCTGTCTCTGTGTTGGCGTTCTAACCTCCGTCCCCGTCCTCTGTCTCTGTGTTGGCGTTCTAACCTCCGTCCCCTTCCTCTGTCTCTGTGTTGGCGTTCTAACCTCCGTCCCCGTCCTCTGTCTCTGTGTTGGCGTTCTAACCTCCGTCCCCGTCCTCTGTCTCTGTGTTGGCGTTCTAACCTCCGTCCCCGTCCTCTGTCTCTGTGTTGGCGTTCTAACCTCCGTCCCCGTCCTCTGTCTCTGTGTTGGCGTTCTAACCTCCGTCCCCGTCCTCTGTCTCTGTGTTGGCGTTCCAACCTCCGTCCCTGTCCTCTGTCTCTGTGAACCTCCGTCCCCGTCCTCTGTCTCTGTGTTGGTTCTAACCTCCCATCCTCTGTCTCTGTCCCTCCGTCCTCCTCTGTCTCTGTGTTGGCGTTCTAACCTCCGTCCCCGTCCTCTGTCTCTGTGATGGCGTTCCAACCTCCGTCCCCGTCCTCTGTCTCTGTGTTGGCGTTCTAACCTCCGTCCCCGTCCTCTGTCTCTGTGTTGGCGTTCTAACCTCCGTCCCCGTCCTCTGTCTCTGTGATGGTGTTCTAACCTCCGTCCCCTTCCTCTGTCTCTGTGTTAGCGCTCTAACCTGCAGCTGATTTCTGAGGACTATGGTTACCTGGTCCTCAGATCTCTGCAGGGTAAATCCAGACAGCTTGTGATTGGTTTAAAGAAATGCCAATAAACCAGAGCATGTTTTTCTCCTATCCAGGAATGCTGTGTGGACTAGACAGAGCTGCATGTTATTTGCTTGTTTTAATGGAGGTATTAACGTAAGAGTTTATTAATATTAAACTTACACAAATGTTGCCATGTTCCTGCAGGCGTTCGGTGCGTGCTTGTCAGCTCCAGGAAAGTGAAGAAAAGTTTGGTTAGTACTGTATATACCAATCATGGAGCATTGGTAGAAGGAAAAAGTCAGAGATGTACATGCAGGATCGGTTCAAAAGATGAGTACACACACACACAAACACACACAGTGTCATAGTTTGATTACACGGTGGCGGTACTTCTAACCTGCTAATGAGCCAAAGTCGCTCCCCACTGAGAATCTAACATAACAAGGTTAAGGAGGGCTAAAATAGGTAAAGAGCTCTACAGCAGAGTGCTGCACCGCCTGGTTTATCCAATCTGTAGCAAGAGAAGCACCAAAAATAGCTGGCCCAAGCCCAAGCCACCAGCCACCAGCCATGTCCTTCACAGAGTTGCTCTGAGTGATAAAACAGACGTTATAAATAGGGTGTTTTGAGGATACTTCTCCAAGTGTTCCAGAAAGGCCTGGTATCAGACTGATCTTGGCTTTGCCGTGCTGACCTCACACTGCTTTATACCCACCTCCCTGCAAGGCAAACTCCCGCTCTCATCTGTAATCTATTATTCATAACGAAGAGACAGAGACTGGGAAAGGCAGATAACTTGGTCGCTTTTCCTCCATCCACCCCCACCCCCACCCCCATATTACTATTATCCAGAGGCCATTGTGTGAGAAAACAAATGGAATGATTTCCTTTTGTTGTATATGGGTGGGGGGGATTTTGTATTCTGTGCAGAATTTGAATGTAGACTTACTATTCAGAGCACACAGCTATGACTGCCAGTTGCATTGTGCAAATAATGATGCATGGGAGGGATCAAATTAAAATGTATCAGCTCTGGGTTGGGATCCATCTCCAAATCTATTTCCAGCAGATGAAAAATTGAAAAGGCAAACGGGAGCACGTGTATGGTGTTAATTTGTCAGACTTTCTTGTTTTTTGATCAATTCTGGCCAAATGTTAGTGAGTCAGTTGGAGCGGAGGTAGTGTTTTTAAAGTCGACTCCATCTCTTAAAGCACATTTTAAACACTTCATTGAATCTGTCTAGATTTAAGGGCCGTCCACACCAAGAACCATAACTAGAACCATAACTAGAACCATAACTAGAACAATGTGGGCATCCTAGTTCAGCAAACAGCGATGTCATACATACGCACTGCACGCTGCAGCTGATTACATATAACACATTGATAACACATTACAGCAGACGTCGCAACGTACAATTCCAGGAATGTCTGGAGTTATATGCTACATATTTGTGAATTCAGGTACATTTTATGAACCAAAATGTCTCCCATGGTCCCTGGTTGCCATGTCTCTCCGACGTGTCTCGCCGGCATGTCTCTCTCCTCCGTGTCTCTCTCTTCCGTGTCTCTCTCTGCCGTGTTTCTCTCCTCCGTGTCTCTCTCTGCCGTGTCTCTCTCCACCGTGTCTCTCTCTGCCGTGTCTCTCTCCTCCATGTCTCTCTCTGCCGTGTCTCTCTCTGCCGTGTCTCTCTCCACCGTGTCGCTCCGCCGTGTCTCTCCTCCGTGTCTCTCTCCGCCGTGTCTCTCCTCCGTGTCTCTCTCTGGCGTGTCTCTCTCCACCGTGTCTCTCTCCTCCATGTCTCTCTCTGCCGTGTCTCTCTCCGCTGTGTCTCTCTCCACCACAGAGTCACATAATTCGAATTCTGATAGGCTGTCAATGTTTCTGACGTTCATCCATTCTCTTTAAACGTGATCCCAACGATGTCGTTGTTATAGTTGTGATGTGGACTCCACCTAACCCCACCCACTGGAGTTACAATGATTTTATAAGACTATAGATTTATGGTTATCATTCCTGGTGTGGACGCCCCTTTAGCTTTGCCTAAACCCCTAGTCTCAATTGCAGTGTTGTAGTCAAGACCATCTAAACCGAGACCAAGTCATTGCCAAGACCAGAGTGTATCGAGACCAAGACAAGAACAAGACCAGACCGTCACTTAGCTAACCTTTCCTGATGCTTCCTTACTCAGAGCAGAATTTTTAGGTTTCAGTTAGTGTTACATTGCGGAATTCACACACTGCTTTGTGTCTTCTTTTAGATGTTGTTTCTTTTATCTAAATAAAATGATATTACCCAGGATTTGGCTGACGTCTCCCAGACAGCCAGAGAGTCTTCCCCTGTCACCTACACTCCCATTTCAAACTAGAAATGAGTCAAGTCATTGGTTGAATTTGAAGCAGGAAGTTTTACATCCAATCACAGTAACGATGTCAACACATAAATCAGACAATACACAGGCACATTAGTGATATCCCTATCGTCCTCATCATCCGAGTCTGAGTAAAAATGTGGTTGATTCCAAGACAAGACCTTCAAAAAGTGGTCTTAAGACCAAGATCGGTCTCGAGTACTACAACACTGCTTAATTGTACTATTTTACTTTGTAATGCAAGTACACATCCAGCTATTACACATGCAAAAACAAAGTCACCCGCCTACCAATGCAAGACCTACAACCATTTGGAGCAGCCCTGCCCCTGTAGAGAATGATAAATGTCTCCTGTGGTTGTAATAATCAGGAATCATTATCAATTCACAGTGGGTAATTCTTTACGGAGCACCTAAACAATTAGCAAATTTCACATTCACAGATGATAAAACATTATGAGACATCTTTAGTTTGTGGCTCTCAGTAAATGAGTGCTGTGATAACTCAATTCGCTGAGCTGGGACGACCAAACCTTTAAACAGCAGCTCTGCCATATATTTAACAGCAATCTGAGTCTCTCGGCCTCTTCATAAAGCAAGCGGTGTTTTCCTGGCTGGAGGGACGAGGGATCAACACCTTGCCACGCTTGGGATTAGGCTCCATTTGAAATGATCACACGAGACGTGAGAGACTGGACGTGCTGAGAGCAGCTCCGCTGGGCCGTTGCTGAGCTACTCCATGAGCTACTCCATGAGCCGTTGGTTGAAGAGAGAAATCCTAGCCATGTCTACATGCCTACATCTCTCTCAGCTGTCACTGATTCCATCCCCCTACCGTACATAACGCTGCAGTTTGCCCAGCCCTCTCCAGCCAGAGGGCCAAATTGTCTTCATGTTGCTGGTTCTGTGAACTTCTTACATGGGGGTGAGCGCCTGAGTTATCGCTGATACAGGCTAAAGGTATTTAATCTACCCGCCCACACTGTGAGGTAATAGACATGGGGAGGGCCTGAGGAATTATAATTGAAAGGCCCCTTCAATAGTGATAAATAATGAAGTTTCCCTCGGGGCCATTAGGGGTTGGGGAAGGGAGTGTGTCTGTTGAAGGGAGATGTTCTCACATATATGGAGCCAGCCTGTTAACCCCCACGCTGAGTGAGCCATGGCGGGAATATAATACAGGTGTGAAAACACAGGAGGGGGATGCACTCACACACTGCTTCATCATCAATCAACCGGAACAGGTCTGACGTAGCCACGGTATTACTGTTCGCCGAGGTGTTATTTCCCAACATAACCATTTCAGTTATGAGTAAGAAAAGACATTAAAGCACCATACCAGTGCTTTTGCCCATGTTCTGCAAATTATGTCTGTTTTTTCAAAACATTGTTAGCTGTAGAAGGATGATATATATGATCAAAATTAGAATGAATTCCTTCCAACAGTTCGAGGCAACAATACGTTTCAGAATACTGCATTGCTTTCCATTGATTATCTGAGCCGACTAGAGGTTTCTTCCTAAAAGGAGTTTTTTCTCGCCAGTGTTGCACTAAATGCTTGCTGTTCAGTAAATTACTGGAATTGTGGGGTCCTTGTAAATTATAGAGTGTGGTCTATACCTTTTCTATTTGTAAATTATAGAGCAGTCTAGACCTACTCTATCTGTAAATTATGGAGCGGTCTAAACTTACTCTATCTGTAAATTATAGAGCCATCTAGATCAGGTCTATCTGTAAATTATAGAGTGGTATAGACCTGCTCTATCTGTAAATTATAGAGCGGTCTAGACCTGCTCTATCTGTAAATTATAGAGCGGTCTAGACCTGCTCTATCTGTAAATTATAGAGTGGTCTAGACCTGCTCTATCTGTAAAATATAGAGCGGTCTAGACCTGCTCTGTCTGTAAATTATAGAGCGGTCTAGACCTGCTCTATCTGTAAATTATAGAGCGGTCTAGACCTGCTCTGTCTGTAAATTATAGAGCGGTCTAGACCTGCTCTATCTGTAAATTATAGAGCGGTCTAGACCTGCTCTATCTGTAAATTATAGAGCGGTCTAGACCTGCTCTATCTGTAAATTATAGAGCGGTCTAGACCTGCTCTATCTGTAAAATATAGAGCGGTCTAGACCTGCTCTATCTGTAAATTATAGAGCGGTCTAGACCTGCTCTATCTGTAAATTATAGAGCGGTCTAGACCTGCTCTATCTGTAAATTATAGAGCGGTCTAGACCTGCTCTGTCTGTAGATTATAGAGCAGTCTAGACCTGCTCTATCTGTAAAATATAGAGCGGTCTAGACCTGCTCCATCTGTAGATTATAGAGTGGTCTAGACCTGCTGTGTCTGTAAAGTGTCTTGAGATAACTCTATTTGATACTATAAATAAAATGTAATTGAATAGAGGGCAGTGTAATATAAATATATTGGGGTTGTAATTGCTGCTTCATCAAATGACTTATGGGGTCGTTTCCCAAGGTAGGGCAGTCTCATGCTACGGTGTAGCAGCTCAGGTTGGGCTGGACCCTGTCCAGCCTCGCTCATCGTCAGACCATCATTTAGGACTCGTCCTAATGTCATCGAAATATGTCTCTTCTGTTGCCTGGTCCTCTTCTTTGTCCCTGTCCTCATCCTCCTCCTACTCCCCCTCCTCTCGCTGCCTCCACATTTGCAAAGTTCTCAAAAAAGAGGGGCGCTTACCTGAGTAGTGCTAATGCTCGGACTGCTGGGTGTTCAGTTAGTGTAGAAGTGTGTGTGGGGGTGTTGCCAATTTCAGGTATGTTTTGCATGCTGAATAGAAGTGTTTTCCCAATAATTGCAAGAGATTTCATTCTTGAACAAAGTACCTGTTATAAGAAACAGTGTGTCGGATTTTGCAAGATATGTGCTAAGCACAAACTGTGTTTGTACTTTTGGAGCCTTTAGAAAGAGAAAGAGAGCTTCATTTGTTGATCCACAAGGTGAATGTAACTGGCAGTTGAAATGTATCTCACGTATAAACACAGCCCGCAGTGCAGGTCAACTATGGTACGGCACCCTCGGAGCAGTACTTTATTTTTCAGTTTCACTGCAGGTTTTACAGACTTTTTATGTAACTGCTGTCAAACCCTTAATCTTATCAGACGTGGGCACCTTAGATTTAATAAAATTCAAACATCAGGACTGGCTGCTATCTGATGTTTGATAAAAAGGTAAATATATCTAACTGGAGCCTGTATGTAGTGCACTGGTAGTTCAGTGCTTTCTGGCAGAGAAGGAACATAATCAAGCAAAACCAACTTTTCTTTTCCCCAGACTGCACATGGCTGCCATGCGAGTCACATGTCACTGCCTATAGTATGCACATAGTAATTGGCACACCCTTGAAGCGCTTTGAAATGAGGCAAAATTAGCAGCATGCTGCCGCTTCTGACAGATATGAGCTTTTCAATCCTCTTCCCAACTGAGTGGAGGAGTTCTCTGTGTCTTAATTACCTCACATTTGGCACAGTGCACTGCAGAGCTAGCGGGAGCCGCCGGGAGTTAGGGACTCAGCTGAGACACTCAGACAGCGGTTGGTGACAGAAGCCAGGGGAGAATGCAGTGGAGAAAAGGCTCCCGGCGAGCACGCCTGGGATGACAGGAGCGGTGGTGGAGGGGGCCCGAGATCCCCTAGGAGAAGCACAAGAAAGAGGAATAGCTAGCTCAAGGGAGAATTCCCCTCAGGCACATATGGCAAAATTGAAACATCCATATGTTTCCCCCATCAAAAACAGAAGATTTTCAGTGTGTCGGTGCTCTCTGTCTCTTTTCCTTTGGAGTTGTTGGATACTGGCTGGTGTGGTTTTTTTTGCACAACGCCAAACCCCCGGGAATGCTGACAGTAGTAGAGGCAAGACTGGGATGTTTCAGAAGCTCTAGACTGGGACTACAGTATATATACTACTGTATATACTGTATATACTATATATATACGTGACTCAGTACGTAACTCAGTAGCACAAAGCAAAAGTTGACATTGCGTCTCCTATAGCAACACCAGCTTTTAGTTAGTAGCCAGCTGGCGCCAAAGGACAGTTTCCAATGCACATAATCTTTTTTGAGGGAATGAAAACTATGTATCTGTGTATAGTATGCAGCAATAGCTCTAACACAGTGATTTGCAACCTATTTTTGGCCAGCGCCTCCCTATCCACAATCCAGGTCTCTTACAGCCCCCATCAATTAAAAAGTAGGCTAATGTCTTCCTACAACATTAATCTTGATTATAACTCAGTGTATATCATAAAAAAAACATGTCATTAAATGCCAAATTACATATTTGATTGAACTGGACATGTGAATAGAAATTATATCTATGAGTCTTAAACAAATGCAACAGTTTGAAATTTGACATTTAAACTTTAAATAGTTCTCGTTATCGAGCTTAAACATCAGCCAATCAGAGAGCGGTAATTTGGCGCTGGTGCCAAACAATAAGCATTCTTATGAATCGTTCCAAAGTAAAACATGACCAGCCTACCAAGGGAAAAGCCTGATAGCAAGGGAAAACCTGGCTAGCAGAGCAGAGATGGCTAAGGACAGCAATTATCCATAAATGATCTAACATAGAGCAAGGAGAGCCGACCTATAGACAAAGGCTCTTGCTATGCAAACGAAAAGTGAGACGGATGCCCGCAATCTCTCGGCCGCTTCCCTCTCTCTCTCTCTCTCTGTCTAAAGCGCTGTTGCTCATGGTTTTGCAATGCTTCTCTTGCAAAAGTATGGGAGTTTTGTACTTTGACATATTAAAATAATTGAGCTCACGCTGGTTTCCACCTGATGCCGCTGTAAGGCGTTTACCACCGGGAGCTATTGTACAGAAGTGGAGCGTTTGGCCTCCCCCATTTTGTCAGTTACCATCTGTAAGTTAGTAGGCTATGTAGTTCAATGGTTTCTTTTTTTGTCTGTTTGTTTATTTGCTACTTTGTTGTGCTGTAGCCTTTACATAAAGTTAATATTGTTAAAAGTCCACTCATGAGCCACCGCTGGAAGGCACCCATAGAAAACAATGAAGCTGAATGCAAGCAATTCAGAAAAAAAGCCAATCGACAAACTTTGAGACCAAACTGCCATTAAAAAACACTAACACGCATATTGCTTCCAGCGTCCCCCAACTTTCTCTGAACGCCTTCTGGGGGGGCCCTACCACCCCTGAAAAAAAACGTTACTCATACACCATGGTTATTCACATTTTCTGTTCTTACTCGGCTTTGAAACATGGTGCTTTGGCTGCCACATGGCTACAGGATCACATCCATTGTCGGAAGTATACCAATCAAATGGTAGACCTAAACTCAGTCCTTTCTACTGAGACACCATGGGGCTCCAGACACTTAGGGGCACTTAAGTCCTCCATTCAATGTAATAACTGAAGTTAAAACAAAAGACTAATGTACTAATGTGTTTTGTAGCCAGACAATTTCCAGCCAGAGTTTTCTTTGAGTTAGTTGATAGTTGAAAAGCCCAAAACGACCCTGCAGAGAGAATTGAGTCCTGCAGAAGCGGGCAATGAACCGCAAAGGCTGGCACCCAAAGTGTTGGTGGGTACACCATGCACGGGGACAGCAGCAACATGACACTGATGTGAGATCCTGTGATGCTGCAAAGCATACGTTGTCCACATAAACAGCGGATGTCAACAATCTGTGTCTGCTTAGTGTCATTGCACTTCTTCACAGCCTGCTGAGGCTTTATGTTGTAGCCTACCATGTATCCTTTCTGTTGATTTTCAACCGCACAGAGTAGCTGTGCCTCCACTTCAATTGTGCTCCCTTCCCTAAACTGCCTCTATTCCCTTGATGTGGCATTGATCTGTCTACTCAGAGCATTGTCTGTGCCGGCCTGACCAGCGCCATCAATATTGCATCAGATTCAGTCTAAACAGCTCAGAACTCTTTTGCAGTCCATCTCGGGAGAGGTAATAAAATTCATGGCTGTCTTCATTCCCTCGGCGGGGAGAGTCACTGGCAGCTGATCTCACCCCGTAGCTTTATTTTGTACACCGGAGGACAGAATAATTCCGAAGCTCTTGTGCCAAGATGGGAGGTTAGGAAATTATACTCTTGGGTTGTACAAAAAGTGACTTTTACATTATTAATCGCCTCAAGCATTAATTAGTATTCCCAGTAATAAGCATTTGGTCCTTTCATCAGCTGTTCCGAGGAAATTAAATGTTTACAAGAGAGTGAGTCAATATTTGCTCACTGGAAGATTAGATTGAATTATCTCAAGAATGATACTGAGCGCTGGAACTCACCTGAGCAGTGCAGGGAGTTGATACCGTCCGGCTCCGTCGTCTGGAACACAGTTGGACCAGATTTTGGCCCAAACTCCATCTGACTCCATCTCACTGTTCCCTCCTCCATCCTTCTCTTGATTATGGTGCTTTATCTGGCACACACAGCAATCTAGTGAAGCATGAAGATATTAAATTAAACCAGGAGGAATCAGCCATGCAGCTGCCACAATGCCCTCTGGGAAATATAGTAAAAAATGGAAAGTGTTTCAGAGGATGATATCTACAGTGTTGGCAGCACATTGACTTCAAGCCTTTGAGATGCCTGATTCTGCAGACCCGGCCGGCTCTGTGCTTGTGCTGCTGATGTTAAACTATCTTGCTTTTGATGAAAAGATTATATCAAAACCCACAGTGTGTATTGTTGTGACACAGAATGGAATTTGGTAGTGATTAATGCAAAATTTAGGTCACATGAAAATCTTCATGTCCGACTTGGTTGTTCGAGTTGAAATGTAAATGGACTGTTCTTAAATGGCACTCTTCTAGTGCTTTAACATAGTAACATAGCAACATTTAACCATTCACACACATTCATACACTGTGGCTGAGGCTGCTCATCAGATACACACTCACACACATTTCCACTCGGATGACGCAGCATCTCGGGTTCAGTGTCTTGACCAAGGACACTTGGACACTTGGACGCCCCACTCTACCACTGAGTTGAGCCCCCAGAACAGAGGGACCTACCAAGTCCACGGCCTACTTCTCAGGGCGTTAGGGCTAGCTGGCTAACTAACCCGGGGCTGCCATCTTGGACTCTATTTTAAGAACACTAATTGAGGAAATGTCATTTTCCAATTCCCATCCATTTAATAGGTCACACATTTGCATTGTAAAAGATCTAATGCAGGGGTCTTCACTGTTTTTTAAAACAAGGACCCCTTATTATTGAAATAATAATTGTTGGCATGATTTTATAAATCATGTTTTAATAGTAAACCTGTGGCACACACAGTATCTACCTATAGGCCAGTAAGCCTATCATCAGTGGGGATTTATATTTGCCAAAAATATGCAAGATTCATGTTAAGACATGAATCTAGCATATTTTAGATCCAATAATTCCGAGGCCACCCTGCAGTTACTCTGAGGACTCCTTAGGGGTCCTGGACCCCCTGTTGAAGATCTCTGATCTAAAATATATATTTATATTACAACAAAAACGGTCTTATGTAAGTGTTCGTTCAAGTACAGTGAATCCCCCTAATTGTTTAATAGGGCATCACTAATGTACTCTAATTTGTTCTAATTGAATTTGACTATGCAGTTTGACCAGAGCAGATGCATTTGTGCCAATAAAACGACTTCTATTTAACACAATCATGTCCATACACCGTCCAACACTTGTGATCCACAAAACAAATAGCTGCAGTATCAGAATGTGCACAGTGTAGTGATGGATTCCTAATGCAAGAGTTTGCTAAATGCTGTTAAATTGAGGGTATTTTGTTAATTATCCACATTGGTACCATTTCTAATGAGTTACCCTTTATAATGGGTTTACAAGCTGGAAATAATAACTGTTGTCTGACTGATATAAACCTATTGAATAAACTGCACTAATCTGCACCTTTCTGCGTAGAAGAATATTGTGTGTATGTGTGTGTACATTGATGCAATGTATTATCTGTAATCTGATGATTTGTATCTGTTTGGGTGAGTCCAAAGAGGATTTTCTGGCCTCGGCTGGACAATAAAGTTGTGGTGCACGGAAGTACGTGACATCATCACTTTCCAACTGTCAAATAAAATACATAAAAGAAAAAGAACAGTCAGAAGTGTGAAAGCATTTAGGGTTTGAAAAGACCAAAGGTAACGTTGTTTGCTACTGTTAAAGCCTCTGAAGAGCCACACAGGTGTTTGAGTTCTTCTGGCTGATTAAACGCTGCTCAGGGTGAAGGTGGGCCAGAACTTTGACAGCAATTTATTAGGTCACAAATCTTCATCTACCAATAAAAATGATAAAGGTGTCATTTGTCTTGCCATATCAGGTGCAGCAGAGCTAACAGGACACTCAGGAAGATGTCAATCAATCAAAGTCTGTACTCTCCCACACAGTCTGTAGACGAGGTCCAATCAGCTAGAGGGGCTAAGAACACCTTCACTGGTGTTCAGAGCCGAGTAGAAAGCCACCAGTCAGCGGGTCAGTGAGGTAGTTGAGGCACCATGAATGTTCCTTCACACTAATTTCATTTTAATTCATTTCATTTCAAGATTATTTTTTGGGCATTGTAGGCGTTTATTGACGGGACAGCTGAAGAAGTGAAAGGAGGGGGATGACATGCAGCAAAGGGCACGCAGGTCAGAGTCGCACCTGCTCTACCAACTGAGCTATCCGGGCGCCCAATTTAATTTAATTTAATTTCTACTTTTTATTCTCATGCACAAATGTAGAGATGTCAGAGTGGGGGGGCTGCTAGTGCTGGACCAGCGCCCTGAGCAATTGGAGGGTACAGTGCCCTGCTCAAGAGAACCTTGTCCACCTCTCCAGCTACCAATCCACAATTTGTACTTTTGTCCTTACGGGGACCAACGACCCTCCGGCTCCCAATCCAACTCCCAAGGACTGAGCTACTGCCACCCCCAAAGCGTTTCCTGACCGGCGCGGCGGTGACTTCCAGAGATTAGTTGAGCATTACGATGCATGGGTTGCACACAGATGAATCTGACAGTATACTGTATGTGTTAAATATCATTCGTTCAAACTTGATCTCTTGATAAAATGACCCAGCCCCACTAGCCGAAATCTGTGTCCATGGACGTCACCTCTGTTTAAGGGTCAAGCTAGCAGTTTGTCAGTTGCTTTCTCTCTCTCTCTCTCTCTCTCTCTCTCTCTCATTGCGTGCAGTGGCTAGGCAAGGTCAGCTCAGACATATTCCTCCCAAAATACATTGAACAGTTAACACAATGACATCCAGGAGGACAGAATGTGAGTGATATTTCTAAAAGTCTTCTTTCATAAATAGCTGCTGTCTGTCCTTCATGACTTTCTTCCCTGACAGGCTGATTGATATGGATGCACATAATCCATTATTTTGGCCTATTGATTGAGCCCAGCAATCAAAGATCAGTGTTGCGGCAGAGGTAACCGGACCTTCCTATAAGACATCTCCGTCGCACAGGCGCTAGCAAAGGTGTCAGCCGCCGGCCCACTAATCACCCTGTGCTGTGAGTAATGGCTATGAAAGCAATCACAGGGGAAATGCATCATCTCTACAGACTCTCAATCTATCAACCTGACTCGCTCTCATTTGACTGAAATGCATGCCAACATGAAATATGACGCTTTGTCAAAGGCAGAGGGAGCACGTTGGCTCCGGAGCTGCAGAATGTAATAATTAAACACACCCATAAAGACCCATTGTATTTCATCCATTGACACGTACATGTTGCACATTTCTGAGCTGTTTCCCTGGGTAAACATTTCATGCTCGGCTCCAGTACATAATTACAATGCTTCACCAGTTTATACAGAGCTACAATATACTAACAGTCATTTTACACTTCAGTCACCTTTCAATTTCTTTCCCCACATGGTATCAGAAGTGAAATGGTGGGAAGAAGAAAGACGTGCTTTGCTTGCACACCATCAAAAAACTATTTGTCCGAGAGTTTGATGTGTTTGGCCCAAACAAAAGCCTCAAGCGGGCGTCCTCTGCTTACCCATCCTTTTGACGGTTCGCATTACGAAGGGGAGCAGGAGACAATCCCTGGTTTTCTTTACAAATCTGGGATATTTGAAGTTGTTTGTGTTGCGGTTTTTGCTGTGCACATGTCATTTCACACAGTGGGGAACATTTCATCTCCAACCACAGGAATCCTCAGTCCCATCACCTTGCAATCTGCAGACTGGCTTCTTCTCCAGAGTGCCTCTCCATTATGCTGCATGATGATAATCTCAACAGGCGCCCAGAAATATTTCACAAGGAGCCCTGGATTTGCTAATTCAGGAGTACACTCAAGCTAGACGACAGCACAGAGTTGGAGTGAAAAACCGTAGAGGACACAGACAGACGTCCTTCCAACAAGCCCTAATGGGCCAATTTAGCAAAGCTAAAACGACCAACAATGTAAAATGGGGTCCTTCACCCCATAACAAATTCCTATGATGATTTATGTTTTTGTACATCTAACAAATGCAATATTTGTCAGTTTGAAACAAATTGCCAGTGCATCTCTGGAAATGAGTTCTATAGATTTTCCTCTCTGCTCATTCTGGGTTTCTCTCAGCGAGGTTATTACTTAATTAGATGAGAGGGAAGGCTCTGTCAGATATCTCCCCTGCCTCCGACTGGGCCACTCGCCCCACACCTACGTCGCTCACACAGAATACTGATCGCCCGAGACACTTGGCACACCAATTACCTGACATTAAACCTGAAAAAAACCATGAATACATTGCCATAAAACCTCTTTCTACCTTTTCTCCTTGTTGCTGTGGGGGGAGTCACTGTTTTTCAAGAGTAGATGGAATTTAAATATTTTGAGTTTTATTCCTCATTACAGCAAAATTGATTTGAATTGAAATCATTCTAATTAAAAAAATATATTATAGCATGCAATGGGGATTTAATGCCCTTGATGATGTGCAGATTATTTTAACACAGTATGCTCTATGAGATTCTTTTCACAGGAAAGTGTACAACATTATCATCCAAATCTGTGATTTCTGTATTCATAAAAATAATAATAAATAACTACAATACTACAGTATCACTCCAATTGGATGTTTTGCTATCAGGCCAGTATCTCTGACCAAAAGGCTTATTTGGACCTCATCAGACCACAGAAGCTTTTTCTAGCTGACTTTACAGTCTCCTACGTGTCTTCTGGCAACGTTTGGGCTCACTTAGACATTTCCATTGCACTATATTATAGACAGAATATCAGCTGAGATCACTTGCATTGTTTTCAGATTACATTATGTGCTTACATTCTACATTCTTGGTTCTCCAATGTTTTCTCAGTTAGTTTTTTAATATGATATCAGATTAGTGAACAGAATCAGTATTTGGAACATTGGATGAATGGTTGCTGATAATGGGCAATGTAGATATTGCATTAAAGATCAGCCCCCCCACACACACTCAGATCAGCTGGCATTCTGTCTGTAATGAAGTGGTATGGAAATTTGTAAGTGACCCCAAACATTTGACCGGTAGTGTATGTGGCATGTCATGTGACCTCTGGTGTACATGGCCAATCCCTGCGGTACATATGTAGAAGGATGTTCTGATCTGATGAAGCAGGACAGGGTCATTTGCCTGTCACTCCTGAAAAATCAACTTGTTTTATGATGTGACAGCGCTATGGTTGAGGGTTGCTTAGGTTTAGGAACAAATGTGACTTGGTTAGATTTAGGGAAACATTGGAGTTTCCGTGACTAGTAGATGAAGAATGAGTATGAGCAATAATAGTCAGTGTGCCCATTGCTGCACACTGACTTACTAAGTTACAATAAAAGTACCTTTGTTGTCATGACAATAATAACTTCTTAGTTTAGGTGAGAGAACAGTGGTTTTTGCAGTTAGGGCTGGGTATGGTTTAAAACATTACCATACTAGTATCCTTAAAATGATACTGATACCAACAGAGTACTTCTTTTGATACAATTTCAGTCGCTACCCGTCCAGTGAATGGAAGCATCTAACTCCATCACATACACCACACGTTTGGCGTCTGGTTAGCTCTCCAGGGGCCAGTTTCAGGAGTCCAACCCTGATCTCTGAGATGATTTACCCTGAGATGGGAAAGCCTGAGTTTTTGGTCCCAGGACAGCTGATTTGAATTGGTTCAATCAACTCGGAGTAGGTTCCACCACTATAAAAAGGCAGCATGAATTAATAGATATTTAGTTAGTATTTAGTTTATTACATATATTTGTAATTTTTAAGATCACTTTGTAGAGCTCTACTTTCACTGTGACATTTATCGGCCTTCTTGGTTGATTAGTGTCCACCAAGAGTCTATGGTCATGCTAGCAGCTCAACGAGGCTTTACTGAGCCACAGCTGTTCTTTGGCTAAACGCTAACATCAGCATGCTAATTTGTTGATGTTTAGGAGGTATCATTGGGAGTCATCATGGATATCCATGCAACATTTCATTGCAATCCATCTCATAGTTATTTCAGTCTGGACTAAAGAGGTGGTTGAAACATGAAACCCCCACAAACATGAAAACCACATTACCAGGTTCAGAAGACGCTGGCGATGATAATATTTTAGCTTTTGGGCTCACAGTTTTTGAATTACAGAAGGAACTTGAGGAATGATACTCAGAAAATTGACATGTTTGACCTGTCCAATATACTGTCTCTCCCTTCCTCCTCTACTCCCTCACTGCACAAATCACCATAGCAACAAGTTCATGCAGCGTGTGGCCTATGAACCTCAATGATACAGCTTACTTAGTGCTGGTAATATTGGCATTGGGTTGTGCACCAAATAGCACACTGTCAACATTTCTTGCGGAATCTTCTACTTGTGTATAAGCACTGTGTATGGTATGGTGTGTGGGAATTCAAAAAGCAGAAAAATGGAAAAAAGAGAAAAGGATTTACTTCCCTGTGAGATCCAATCATGATGAACTATTACCATGCCTACATGCGGTGCCATAAACCTCATCCTAAGTTACAGCCAACTGAGCTCCCTTCAGTCTGATCTGGCAGACCACCATTTAATCAAAATTGCTGTGATCAGTGCAGCCGATGTGACTATTGGCACTATTCTCAAATGTTAATCAAGCCATATTGAACGGCGCACTACTCTCGGCAGGAAGTCCGCAGCTTGTGGCTGCTCACTAAATCTCAATGACTTCATTAACTCATTATGAGTCAACAGCAATTAAAACACGACAGAAACAAGCGGTGTCCTTGGGCCAATGTTCTGCTCGCTACGCTGATACGCTTGACTAGATTTAGGAGAATGATTGACATATCAATAAGCGCAGAGGTGGATTAAATGGACTCAATCAATATTCACATTTGTCTCACTTGCGACTGAAGCCAATTGTGCACACCTTGTCAAGTGCTGTCAGCTTTTATGCTTCAGGCTGTGTGACTGCTGCTGTACTGCTGACTGCAGCACCATGTCCTGTCGCTCACATCCCAGAATATGACCATTTTTATTTGAATTTGTGATGCTCCAAAAAATTGACTTTTTAACTCATGGTAAAAAAATCACTAAAGGCTAATCAAATGGAAGTCGGTAAAAAAAAGAGTGCATAAATGGTCACCAAAATTTTCTCACTGTACAGAAAATATTCATCCAACCTTTTGTCTTTTTATTACTTATTCAACCGGGAGGACAGAGGAGAAGGAAAAAAATCGTAACTTTCAATGAATATGTCAGGGTTTTAATTCAACTCTCTCCTCTGTCTTTTGTAGAAACACATTTCTATTCATGAAGCCAATCCTCCGTAGTCATGACACTGCATACTTATGTGTCTTTTGTAAAACTCCAGCAATATTCTAATTAAATTGCTGTGGGTTTCTGTCCCCTATGCAGACTCAAAGAAGACTTTATCTTAATGACTGGCAGTTGATTATGAAAAACCCAACATTTCTTCTTTTTTTCCTCCTGCGTGAAGGCAGTCCACCCACACCTTCTGCTTTTGTGCACACTATTGTTATGGCTCCATTGTTAATGAGTTTAGAATTAACTGGATGTAATGACTGGAGCCCCTGCTGAGCATGATTATGCTGTTGAATGGGGCGCTGGAGGAGTAATGTATGGATGGATGTGCACTGTGTTCAGGTATCTGTGTCTGTCGCTCGCTGGAAAAATACAAGCGCTGGCAGAACTGGGAGGGTCGTTTTCAGGGAAGGTCACGCCTCGATGCTCGGTGTTCCTGTTCAACCTGACATCAGGTGTCATCCTCTGGCCATTCATCTACTTTAGGGGATTGGTTTTTGATATCAGGCAGACATCAGCTGGTAAAGCTGTGGCTTCAGTCCGCTGGAGGCCTCAGGCTTAAACTCATCCATCACACATTTACTTGGCATTAAAACACAGTAGATGTGGAAACAATCATTAACAAGTGGACTTAGATTTGCTTTCGTCGTGGTGTTGGTCAGTGGTGTCAGACTGTAGGGACAGCCCAGTTACTCTTCAGAGTTGAAGTTTAAGGAGTCTCCCCCTGCTGGAGGTTAGAGAGAATGCAGCTTTAAGGAGTCTCCCCCTGCTGGAGGTTGGAGAGAATGCAGCTTTAAGGAGTCTCCCCCTGCTGGAGGTTAGAGAGAATGCAGCTTTAAGGAGTCTCCCCCTGCTGGAGGTTAGAGAGAATGCAGCTTTAAGGAGTCTCCCCTTGCTGGAGGTTAGAGAGAATGCAGCTTTAAGGAGTCTCCCCCTGCTGGAGGTTAGAGAGAATGCAGCTTTAAGGAGTCCCCCCCTGCTGGAGGTTAGAGAGAACGCAGCTTTAAGGAGTCTCCCCCTGCTGGAGGTTAGAGAGAACGCAGCTTTAAGGAGTCTCCCCCTGCTGGAGGTTAGAGAGAATGCAGCTTTAAGGAGTCTCCCCCTGCTGGAGGTTAGAGAGAATGCAGCTTTAAGGAGTCTCCCCCTGCTGGAGGTTAGAGAGAATGCAGCTTTAAGGAGTCCCCCCCTGCTGGAGGTTAGAGAGAATGCATTCTTCCGCATTGGCTTCACTTCTCAGACCTGGAAGTTTACAGACTATTGTTTTAATACAACCAAACTCATGTAATGCTTACCATACCATACTCAATTTAGTGTTTCTATTTACATATCTCTCTGTTTCTGTCACCAGACACCTGAAAAAGCATAAAGATGGTGATTGGATTAAATGCTGCCAGGCAACCACTAATGTCTGCGCCATACCGAGTCATTAGTCACAACACTATTTTATGATTGTGAAGTCAAAATAAACATAAATACTGCAAAATGTCAGTTCCTTTTTTCTGACATTTAAAACGAGTGATAACAGAGAGTGTTGGAGGCTACAGGAAGTTGTCTCTTTATATAAAACTGCCATAAACCCCCCAGGAAAGGCTTACATTTTCCAAGAGCTCACTTCACTCCTCCACACTAAAAAACACACTGCTGCCCTTTTAAGATTCAACTCCTCTACTCTCAGTAATCATATTGCTAATATGTTTGTAACAGATGTTATAATCCCATCCCACTTAAACATTTATTTCAGGAGTTTATTGTCAGGGTTGCACAACAAAATGTAAGTTGTGGTCTTTTTATGACACACATGAGGGGAAAAAGGGAGGGTTGATATCAATTCAATTTTATTTATGGTATCAAATCATAACTGGAGTAATCTCAAGACACTTTCCATATAGGGGAGGTCTAGACCACGCTGTAATTTACCGGGACCCAATAATTCTCCCCCAAGATCAAGCATTTGGTGCAACAGTGGTTCTGTTTGTTCAGTGCAGAGACAGCAGTGGACATGGCACCTTCAGTAACTCCTGAGTTGTCTTATTTACATGTTGTGTTCTTGGAGCTGGCCTTCTGATGGTCAACACAAGAAATACCTACAAACCGAGGTTTGACTGCTCCTCCAACCATGATGTCTCTGTCTCTTTTCCTACACGTGGTAAATGCAGCCAGAGTTGCCAGGTCCACAGTTTTCCCATGGAATTGGGCTACTTTTAATGTGTTGCCGCAGGTTCAATCTTTTGTGTTGGGTAGCCCAGGCCCACACAGACAGGACGTGCCCCCCAGCCCAGCACCTGCCTCTCTAGCCAAGGCAGCAAATAAACTAGTACCCAGTTTACAACAAAACAGGCTAGTGTGTTCATCAGTGAATTGCTCTACATCTTCACAGAGATTTATTTATTTATGATAATATACTGCATCTAATTACACAAGGCAAATTTAGCAACTAGGTGAAATAACTTTGATGGGAAACTGCTTTTAATGTTGGTTGCTGGTACACTATGTACCCTACACAGTAAGGGTGTTACTTTGTAGATATTACAATACATTAAGCATCTGTAGTAATGCTGTAAAGCCATGTAAGGGTTAGTGTAATATGTTCTGGTTCTATTGACAGGTTTTTGTCATACAGACCTGGCAACCCTGAATGCAGCAGATGGGTATGGTAGCTTCAGAGTTGTTGGAAGCCAACTTTGATGGACCTGGGCTGGGCAATAAGATAACTAAAGTAGCTTATTACTACAACTTATTCACTATAAGGATGTCAAATGATGTTGTATTCAAGCTTGGCCCCCTGCTGCCCCGCTGCACCTCTGAGGAAAAGCCCCCCCACCGGCCGTGTACAACATCTCCAAGAAGTCGAGTCGTAGCTTACATCAGGGATTGGCTGGGGTAGACTAGCTGGAGTTGGGGGCTTTTACTGTGTGCCTTCTTCTTCTTCTTCTTCTTCTTCTTCTTCTTCTTCTTCTTCTTCTTCTTCTTCTTCCCTGTCCTGCAGCATAATTCTCTATAATGAGCTTGTGGACAGGAGATGAGATATGATTCTTGGAATTAAAACAGCATTTTCTACTTTGATCATCCAGCAGCGTGTGAAGCACTGAAATAAGACTCTCCCCTTCTTTATCGAATCTTCTCCCTCTCTTAATCTTTCCCTTGCTCGCTCGCCCTACTCTATCTGAGCTTGGGGGATTGCTGTATGAGATGGAGAGTTAATGAAGAAAGCTTTTTTTTCTCCCCCTGCAAAAAGACGTGTAAACTCTGGCAACTTTCTACTCGTTTTTTGTTAATCGCGTCACGATCGGCTTTCATGCGATACAATCCCAACCCCTGAAATATTTAACATCATTATTTTCAAGCCCCTGAGAATATGTCTTAAACAATTGCATAAGCTCCAACACAAACAAATCCAAACTATTTTTCGCTCCCAAAGTTGGCCGAGCAGCTTCAGCTCGGCCAACTTTCTCTATGAAACAATCCAACATCATCATCTTTTATTTCTTTTCCACTACACGCCATTTTATTTGAAAACAGCAGTCGCGCAGCCCCTTGCTCTCATGCACACATGCACGCTCACACTTATAAGTGGCCTTGTCTTCGTAAACTGTAAGTGAGATGAAATATTGTCAAAGAGCCATTTAAAATGCTATCATCTAATATGGAGGCAGACGTGGGCTGCTGCTGGCAGCGTGGTTATGTAAGCTGCTTTCTCAGGGACTGATAGTTGTCCAACACACCCAGCAGGGGAGCGCTAGTGTATATGTGTGTGTTTCTGTGTGTCGGGTGAGGGGGTGAAACAAATCACACATCCAGTACCCTACATAATATTGCATCCAGTGTTTTGCCACAGATACAGAGAGACACTCTTTCATGCCAGTTGATCTGTTAATATGCTAATTTACTGTGATTAGCAAAGCACAAAACGGAGTGCGTCTTCGCTCAGTGAGGTGTTGATTGAAAGAAATCAACAACTGGGCTGAAATGCATTTTTCTTTTTTAAACGTTGAACTCTTTATTGTAATTACAGTCCAATGCACATACTTTGGGTATAGGTTGTGCTTTTTTCAAGTAAATCCTAATACAATACTAACATGTCATATCTACATTAAAAGAGTCCTCTCCATACTGGCCATGAAGCAATATCTCTGCATAGCAACAGTTGCCACATATTGAGGGTATTTTCCAGTGTTAATGTTTTCTTGTGCAACGTTCACTTTTTGTGTTCCCTGTATTTCCGTGCTGAGCCACAACAAAGGGTTATTTCCTGGTAGTCCTTAGAGTACTAAACACTTGATGTTTAGGGCTGTAATGATACACCAAACCTAGCCATCCACTATCATTACAGCCCTGGGGAAACATCCACAGTCAGCCCCCACCCAGCTAGCAACCATCCACTATCATTACAGCCTTGGGGACACATCCACAGTCATCCCCCAGCCAGCTAGCAGCCATCCCTTATCATTACAGCCCCGGGGACACATCCACAGTCAGCCCCCAGCCAGCTAGCAGCCATCCTCTATCATTACAGCCCAGGGACACATCCACAGTCAGCCCCCACCCAGCTAGCAGCCATCCTCTATCATTACAGCCCTGTGGAAACATCCACAGTCAGCCCCCACCCAGCTAGCAACCATCCACTATCATTACAGCCTTGGGGACACATCCACAGTCAGCCCCCAGCCAGCTAGCAGCCATCCATTATCATTACAGCCTTGGGGACACATCCACAGTCAGCCCCCACCCAGCTAGCAACCATCCCGGTCAGCACTTAACTCCGGTACTAAGGATGGTAACGGCAGTTTACTGAACCGTCTGGAAACAGATCCAGGCACCCGAGTCAGAACAGCGGCCGTTCCATTAGCATTACCGGTGTTTGTTTGAATGTGGTTTCAGCTTCCAGGCTCATGAGCTGAATGCATCGGTGGTATCAGCAAACATGGTTTATGAGAAATTACATATGCTACAATATGTGTTAATATGAAATGCAAGAGTATGTGAAGTCTTACAGTCATAAAAAAGCGTTTAGCTTTATTGAGACATTCATCACAGCATGGCAGCAGCCCCTGGAGTCACTGTTCTCATCGTGTAGCCTGAAACTCATTGAAATGCCCATTACTATCAATGAACCTCACAGCTAAGATCAAGACATGAAGTTTGAGCAAAAAATAAATTTAGCTTTCTGTATTTCATAAAGGACATACCGTACTGCTCAGTAAAGATCAGAGTGCTTCCTTCCAGAGTTAGTGTTGCCCTCAGTTCCTTTTGCAGAAAGTTGTTGAAATTAATCCTCTTACCTTGGCTTTGTGTATATTGTGAACACACGACACGTTTCCAGCTGACATTTTGTGGGCTGAGTCCACATCATTGATTTCAGGAGATAGCCCTGCTGATATGTCAAGGCCAGCCGGGGTAAGGGCGGCTGGAAATGCAGCGGAGCCTTGTAGAACCAGTTACGTTGAGCTGAAAACCTGAGTAACATTGTGAAGTGCTGATGGGGGCATGCCGGCCCTGGGACGGAGGTCTCCTCATTGCTCCTACTCCTCACAAGCTTTTCACTCCGAGTTGCCTTTCCCCTCAGAGATGCTTTCCCAGCCAACACCACTCCTGCTCACTGTATGTAGGTGTAGCAGTTGACTGTAAAACACAGTATTCCAATTACGGAGCATAACCAATGCTGTTTACACTTGAGCTGCCAACTCCACTTATGTCATTTGTAGCCTTGCTTTAAGAGTGTCATCTCTCCCCTGACAGTCAGTTTCAAACCTTTAGATTCCCCTCCTCTCCCTGCGGTGCAAGAAAATCACGCTGTAAAATGAGAAGATTGTTTTCTTGTTCAGCGCTAAATGAAATGCTGAATCTTCCTGTAGCATTCTTCATCCTTACAAGTTTCTGTTGACTGAAATACTGTACACATTGTAAATACACTGCATGTTGTTGAGTTGGGAGAACGGTAACTAATGTCTGGGCATCACGGTTTCTTCTTCACATTTTGGTTCTAAGTAACCCCGCGGGAACACTCAGGCCGGTGAGCTGATGTGTGAAGGACCACAAATGGATGAGGTTGGTCTTTTGCAGCTCATATAGCAGGGCCAGTAACACATGAATTACATGCATTACCACAACCAATGCAAATAAAATCCAACTACTAAAGCTGAAGGGCAGCCACATATTTCCCCCGAGGCTTAAGCCTGTATAGTTGTACACCATGTCCCCCCCCTCCTTAGCAGACATATGGACCGAACAAAAGATGCAGGAGATGACAGAGTGTGTCCTCTGGGGGAAAACATTCTGCAGCCATCAATATGTCAGCCTTGCATTACAGCCTGGTGGATTTATCAAGCCATCGATAAGTTATTGACTGGAATAACGCTCAAGGTTATCTCGTAGGAATCTCCAGTAACAGAGTACAGTCAGAGCATGCAGGCTATGTTCTCTGGTGCTCCTCTGCTGGGATGCGTTCACTGCCTCTTGAGGGCAAAAGGAGCAGAATAAATTGAGGGGGGATCATTTGAATTTTTAAAATAAAAAATGAAATGACTTAACCATTGGCAAAAGTGCTTTAGCGATTTAACAACAGGTAAATACATTAAGATAATAAATACATTCACACATAAAATACATATTACAGTGTTTTACATAATTTTATATTTTACTCATTTAAAAAATAATAACAACTTCACTTTTTTTTTGCAATGATGATAAAACTTGCAAAAGAGGAAGGCCGGAATATGGGCATATGAACTTTAGGAGAAATAGGAAAGAGCTTATTAATACTATAAATTAATACTTTATACATAACACATACTCAGAGGTATGGCTATACCACAGATGCATTCTGGGTGGTTTGCATTTCTTTAAACCAATCCCAACGGTCTTGGGCGGGAAGGAACTTGTTCTGGGGGAACATCTGCACCCCGCTAAGTGAAAAGCCTCATCCAATATTAAATGAAGTTAACTGTTGACACAACACAGTAAGGTGAGCTAATTAAATCAGCTGATACATGGTTACACCTCGTTATCTCTCACCTGTTTATCTCCGTGTGTACTTTGTCCACAGCAATCCCACCAATCAGTCCCAAAACGTCCCAGTTAGCGAGGACATGATCTAAACATATTCTTTATAAATCTGTCCAATCATTCCCTGGCAGAACCAAGCAGGCCTGCCTTGTTGCACAATCAAATTCTCTTCAAAACTTTCATGTAGTGTAGCTCGCTAAGTCGACAGCTGCTTCCCGAAGAGATCAGAGTTTGAGAACCGCAACACAGAGAGAGGGAGGGGCAAAGCCATCAGGTGTTGTCCTGTCGATCCAGACCATACATTACCCCCAACAGCACCTGATGTCAGAATAGACATCTAAAGTTTAGCTAACAACAGCCTGTTTAGGCTGCTGGTCGTACCAGACCAAGTAAGGCTGTAGCTGCAAATGCACTGAGTGTATTGAACCTGAGTGTGTTTCATTGTTTATGAATTTAGTGCTTTAATTAAAAAAACAAAGCTATACCTGAATATATGAAATAAAAAATAATGAAAATAACTGTTTAAGAAAGCAGATGTGTTATTTCTTTTTGTAAAGGCCATATGCTCTCACTTGAATGTACAATACATATTCTTGTTTTGATGGGAAGGGCTAATCTAAAAAGGAAAGAGTGGATCATCATAATTATAATAGTAATAATCTTCAGAGTGTGACTCACTCTGCTGATGCGGTGTTACGCGTATTTGAGTACCAAGATGTGCTGTTTGCATATTTCTCTCTCAGGGGGATTCATGTAAACCTCCTGCTGCTCTCAGTACGCTGACATGGAACAATATGCATCAGTGTATCTACAGCAGCACCCCCTTTATCATGAGTCCAAACAATAAGGCTTTATGCGGTCAGAGGATTTAAGGTCAGGTGTGGTGTTCACATGGTTCCGAGCCGGGGAACACATCCCTGTAGCTGTGTGTCGCCGTGTGGGAGGCACTAGCCGTGAGAAGCTGATGGTAAATCGATGGTGATGGATCAAAGTGCTGCATGGCTGGAGCGCCGCGCTGTCAGGCGGCGGGGACAACGCCAACTTTTTACCCCTCCTCTTTTCTTCTCATTATCCTCTCCTCCTACTCCAACTCTCTCTTTTTATCTTCAAAATTCACACTCACCCTTTGTCTTATACCCACTCTTGGTAGCATTTTACGTGTGTGTGTGTGTGTGGGTGTGTGATGATTTGATGCCTTGTGTCATGGTGTCAGGTAGCATCAGCCAGTAGTTGATGGGAAGATAAAATGTAACACCATCAATATCCAAACACTACAGCTGTTCTCATTCCCAGCAGCCCCTGCACTACGTTTCCACACATCTGTTGCTGTAACATGGGCAATATTTGACAGACTAAATGTTGTGATGTTATTCATATAATGATGTTGTTGATTGTTTGCGTGTCACAATTTCCCTATTTTACAAAAAGGGTCAGTTTCACTTATAACCCAGGCAGGGGTTGTGACTTTAACCCTGTCTTTGCTTTTTAGTGCAAATTCATTAACTGCCGATTGTTCAAAGTGACTATTAAGTATGTTTTCTGTCTATTACAACAGCACAATCTAATAAATAACCACTTGATTCTGTTTTCCAGGAGATAACCATTGGCCAGTCCGCTCCCAGAGTCACCATGGTAGGGATGGCTGTTTTTTGTTAAAAGGTCAAAGTTGCCTCCTAACACTTCTTAATGGTTTTTGTATTTCTCTTATGAACCTGTTAAGGAATAAAAGTAGTAGTCTGAAGTACCATCTGATCAGTGTTTGGAGGCAGCTCACACCTGGAGTATTACCTGTAGTGCAGTGCCTTCCCCTTGACCCACTGTATATCTGTGTATATTTCTAACCTGTGTATTCCCCCCCTGACATGTAGCTCTCCTGTCCGTGTGTTGAGTATGAGTATGTGTGCAGCCTATGTTTGCTGGTTCTAGGGGTATAACGGTACACAACATTTACAGTTTGGTAAAAAGAAAAAAGAAAAAGTGCAGCAGGTTTATAATGAACTTCAGATGAGTCATCCAAAGTCATCTTTTGAAAGTGCGGAGTGGATATTTGCTGGTTTGATTCACGGAGCAGGCCCCGACGGACTGACTGAAATGCATGTAATATAATATAACATATGTATTCCTGTGATAGACGAATAGTGAAGGCTAGCATGCTTGTTTCTGTTTCAAGAGACACAATGTTCCACACACACAACACAGACAGACACACACACAAACACATACACACACACACACACACAAACACACACCGTTACACCCCTATCTGGTACTGTACAAATCAATGGTGTTGTGATGTGGGCTCGCCTTCAAGGAAACATTGTAAAGAGGAGATTTCAATTGCACAATAGTTTTTGTTTTCAACTTCATGTAAAAATGCCATTGTATGAGTAGAGTATGGGTCTAATTAATGTTCCAACTCACCAAACTAGGACGTAAAGAAAAATATTCTGTACCTCTTGATGTTTGTTGCAGCTGGCCCACATTGTTGTTTTTCTCATTGTGTTGTGCCTTTAAACCAAACTGGTCCCATTTCACTCCTCTGTTCTGATTCCTGCTCTTTGAAATGTATGTTTTGGACTGTTTCACTGAAGCTTTTTTTCTGTGTTGGTCGAAATGAATGTCCTAACCTCTATGGTGTGCGTGGTCTTCGACTTTGTCCGTCTCAGTGGAGAGGAGGGCTGGTCTATAAAGGCATGGATAAAGGCAGTTTTGATGATGTTACTTCTTTTATTTTAAGAAGACATCAGATAAATCTGTGCTTATCCTTGCTTAAGATATACGGACCCTCCTCTACCTCTTCCTCGCCCGCCGCCTCCTCTCAAAGGAAGTCTGCTTTTCAACAGCCCGCAAATGGAGTCGGCTGGTATGTCAATCAACTGTTGAGAGAAATGGCTTTTTTATTCCTTTGATTTCATGCTGTTACACTGTTTGATTTTCAGGAAAGAGTATTACCTTTAAACCCAGCCAATCACCCGAGCTTTGAGAGTACAGCGTGATAGAGGACGAGTGCCGGAGGAACATCATCAAGCATTACTTCAATGAAATGGATCTCTTATTGCCTTTTACCACACAGGGTCACAATAGTCCACACAAGGTTCACTGTCTATCACATTTCAAAATGAACTGGATATGGAGTCCATCTCAACCTCCTGCCCTTTCTTATCCCTGCTCGGTCTATCATGGCACATTTGTCAAGCTGCAGAGGCAGCGCTGTGTCAAGTGACTGCTTGGCCTTTGGTGCCCTGGGGGTGATTGTGAGTTATGGGATGAAGAGCAATACTTAGATACAGAAACAGTCTGGACGGGTGTGTTATTGCACTTGGTAGAACACAGGGACTTTACAATCTGCAGCTCTAGTGGCTCTCATTAACAGAGTTATCTATGAATGCATAATGATTATGATAATAATGATGATAATCAGTGTAGCTATTCATTTCAACCAATTCAAAACATGTGTTAATTGGTTTTCACTCATTAGCAGACATGAGATGTAGATTGTTAACCGACATGCACAGCTATTTACAACTTTGCAGACTTTATGTATACAAATGGTTTTAGACATTTTACAAAACAATATATCAGAGTCTTTTTGCTTTTGTTAATTTTTCAGTACTTGTTGTCAGTGTTTCCCAGAGTGCTTTCTCTTTCCCTGCAGTCCTGCTGATCGTAATGCATCCTCTGTTGCTTTCACTCAAGCAACTATATGCAGGAGTTGTAGAACATATATGGTCTAAATAAAGACCCTGGCATGAATGAGCTGATATTAAAGGTGCACTATAAGCTGCATGGTTTCAGCACGTTTCATTTTTGTCTCAAATGGTCTCTCCTTGATCCGCTAGCTGCCTGCCCCCGGCGACAGAAGTGACCATACAGGAACTTTTATATGTCTTTTCTACCAAGTCTAACCAGGTGCTGGTTCTGGGCTGGTGATGTTGCCAGTCCGGTGCTGGTCCTACACGCTAATTATCTAAGAACCAGCTCGATTTTCCACAGCCTGAGAGCCAGAGTAGGGCTACGTCACAACGTCACTGCAAGTACCTCCGTTGTCATAGCAACGCGTTATGACTATCAACAATAATGGAGGACTACATACCGATACTTTTGCTCCTGGCTTTTCAAATTCACACTGGAATTTAAAGACGTGCCTTGACAGCTCTCCGTGACCGTTATGGACCGAGGATACGTTTGAGCAGAAAGTTAATTATCTCGCATGATTTAACTGTTATTATAATTTTTTGCTGGCTTGCAATGGCAACATCAGTAGCGTCAAGCAAAACACCGTTAAGGTGAACAGACGTCGTTTGAGCAGTCCCAATTTTCAAAAAGCCTACCGCACCACCTGACGTAACCGGTTCTTATCTCTAGACCAGCGCTAAGTTGGTGCTGAGTTGGAACCCGTTTTAATGGCCCAGAGCCAAGTGTATTTGTGTGGAAAAGCAAAGAACCAGTTCAATATCTGGCACTGACTCCGAACCAGCACAAAAACTGCCTTGGTGGAAAAGACATATTAGTGCCCCTTTAACACAAAGACTGTGCCCATTCTCACAAATTCTTTTGTTTCTACAAACAGAAACAATGCTATCTGAATCATTTAAAAGACGCTATAAAAACATAAAGCTGTGATTTTGAGGAGCCAGACAAGATGCTGAGTTCAGAATGTGGACATGTCTTGCAGTTGCACAATGTCCAGTGTTGGAGCTGGAGCTGAGTAGTTTTTAATCTTCTATTTTCACTGCACGTTCAAATTTAAATTTCTATATTGACTCTTGAGAAGTATTTAATTTGATAATATTATTATATTGTATGATATAGTTGTGTGTGTATAGTTAAATACAGTGTTGCCAAAGCAGGCTGTACAAGGTTTACAAAGGGCTGTTTCATATCTGTTGATGAAGTTTGATTCTCAGCTTATCAGCTAACCTCTGCTCTGTCTGCATTTGTAGCTGTAGCACAACTAGCCTCAACTTCAGCCTGTCCCTATCCAAAGGTAACGATTCAAATCTTAACCTAAAACTAAGCTACACTACTTGTACTCCCCGGATCTCCTCTCTCCCCACTCCACACTATAAACATCCACGGATCTACACCGCCGTTTTCTGGCAAGTCACCTCACAAGATTTAAGAAAAAGACTTCTCCATCTTCCTATAATGCAGTCAGACACTTGGTATAACAATCTGAGCCTGTCAGTGGCAAAAGCAGCCCTTTTAGTGGATGGTCATTCATGGTGCACATTTGTCCTATAGGGTCACACTGCAGCCTGCTTCACAGCTGATGGTTACTGCCTTATAGTGTTCTCACTCATGCTGGACCAATTTCAAAGATTTTTGCTGTGAATCAGGTGGTATAGTGGTTGGCTACTAATCGGAAGGTTGGTGGTTCGATCCCTTGCCCTGCAGTCCCATGTCTTGCCCAGTCTTGGGAAAGACAGTGAACCCAAAGTTGTGGATTGCAGTGTGTGAATGTTTGTAAAGGTTTACTTGATAAGCAGGTGGCACCTTGTACCGCAGCCTCGGCCAACAGTGTGTGAATGTGTGTGAATGGTTAATAGTTCCTGTACATTAAAGCACTTTGAGTACTCGTTAAAAATGAAAAATCACTATATAAATGCAGTTTGTTAGTTTGTCATTTAGACATGAATTCAAGGGAAAATAGGGTCCAAGTTGAATGAAAAAAACCCAAATTCCCCTTGAAGCCTCAAGCTCTGCCAGTGAAATCAATGAAGTGGTGGGAGCTTCTGTCTAGGGGCCTAAGGCTTTATCCACTACTAACCGAGTGAAGTTGGGCTATTATGGCAGTTAACATTTAGCGATTAAATGTGAACACTTTTGTCAGTTGTTAAATGTCAAGCCCACAGTGGCTGCCTGTGCTGTGAAAGGAGGGCAGGGATGTGCTGGTAGCACCGGGCTGTCACTAGAGCCGATAGGACAGAGATATCCGCATTCATTTCTGTCACACACATGCACAGTGCACTCTGGACCCCCCCTACCCCCTCCTCTGGGCCTTTCAGAACTCCAGTGGCTCCACTTGGCAGGGCTAATGGGATGGCAGGGCTGTGGGTTTTAGAGAGCAGCAAAGAGCTGAGGACAGCTCTCTAATAGATCTGAGGTGGGCAGTGTGCAGTCTGGGGGGGGAGGGGGGTGCTGCCTTGTGATCACTGGCCCATGTTTCTCTCCTCTTTTCATCCCACTGCCCCACTACATCCTCCTTTTTCATACTTTTCCTTCTCTTATCTGCAGTCTGTGTCATGCAGTTTATCCTGCGTCCACTGTATTTCTGCCCCCCCCATGCTTTTGAGAGATACCAAGCCCTTAGGGTTTCCATTAAGTTGTGTCTGTCTGTCTTGTTAGTGTTTTGTAGTCTGTCTGTGTCCACCACAGTTTCTACCATGTCTTCTTACAGCTTGCTAGCTCACATCTTGTGCTGTAGGGTTTTTTTTTCTTATAAAATTTGTTTGGAAAGTAAAAGTAAGAAGCTCAAGTTGCATATCACCCCTACGATTTTCACCCCTATTTTAGGAAAGAAATTGTCTATAGTAAGTACACATTAGTGACAAATAGAGAGCGCCAACATAAAGTGTCTGAATGTCAGAATTGTGCATCCAAAATCCGACAAGCACACCCACTTCACGCAGTGATTGGCCAAGTGGACAGGTGTTTTGATGATGGTGGTGGAGAGTGCCATGGAACACGTACCCCCCAACGGTGGTCAACTATATTGCATCCTTGTGACTGTAAGGCCATAGCATGTGATACATATAATTTTAATACTTATCAAGGCAAGTTAGCTTTATTTGTACAGCACATTTCAGCGACAAGCCAATTCAAAGTGCTTTACATAAAAACAGCATTAAAGAGCAGTTCAAATCCGTTAAAAACATGTGTTAAAGAGAATATTAAAACACTTATATAAAAATAGACATACAGGTATGAAATATGAGAATAAAAGTTACAGTGTAGTGTAAGAAAGGAAGAGTTAATAAGAAAAAGAACAGTGTTCAGCCAGAGCTGAAGAGTTAGGTCCAGATATGTGGAGCATAGACAGTGAATGTTCAGTTCTGACTCTGACAGAAAGCAGGGCTGACCCAGACCACCTGAGAGGTCTGAAGGGTTCAGAATGTAGTAGCTAATCAGAAATAATCCAACATTACTATTTAGAAACCAACTCTCTGAGAGACTTCAGAACTGGACTCATGTGATCCACTTGGTCTTGGTCTTAGTGAGGACTGGAGCAGCACAGTTCTGAATCAGCTGCAGCTGTCGGATTGGATTTCTTAGGGAGACCTGGAAAGACACAGGAATTGGGTCTACTGAAGATAAAAGCATGGACAAGTCTTTCCAAATCCAGTCCTTGATATATTCTTAAGGTGATAATAGGCTGACTTTGTAATTGTCTTAATGTGGCTGTTAAAATTCAGGTCAGAGTCCATGACTACACCAAGATTTCTGGCTTTGTCTGTTGTTTTTAACATTGCCGATAAAGCTGTGCTGACTTTTAATCGTTCTTCTTTGGCTCCAAAAACAACCACCTCAGTGTTGTCTTCATCTGATTTAAGGAAGTTCTGGCACATGGAATCATTCAATTTGTTCAATGCACTTACTCAGTGTTGGTATTGGGTCTGACAGGTGGGGGCTCACACCTGGAGGTTGCTCAGCTGATTGAGCAAATACTCTGATGGGCTTGCTTGTTTGTTTGTATGTTACATTTGTTTGCACCCTTGTAGTTGTCACTGAGATTTGCCTTGTTACAACTCTCTGAAAGACTTCCCTAGTTATAGAACAAATACCACACGCACACACACAAACCATTTACAGAAACCGGACTGGATATCATAATGTGGCTGTTCCGTTGTTGGGCATGTGAGGCACTGAGTTCAAGGTGTCTTGTGGCCGGCTCAGCATGCCATCTCCTGCCTCCCCTGTGTGCTGTATGGGGATGTGATGTTTGGAAGTGGGATGTGAAACAAAATGCCACGCCAAATGTCAGATTACTGAGTCACTTGTGTGCCATCTGGATGCTATTATGCAAACTTGCCAAGGAGGTATTCTCCGGAGATCGATTATAAGCCAAGGGAAATTGAATGTGACTAATGTTGTTGCGGAGGTGAGGGCAACTGTATCCAGAAAAATGTGTATGCAGCCCACCCATCATAGATATATGGTTGATTGAGACATTAAATCTGGCAAACACACAGCTGCGTCATCAACATACTGACTGAAAAACATCCATTTAGCAATTCAAATAAGGGCCTTGTTTAACCCAACGATCTGGAAAGCATGTCAATCATACTAAGGCAGTCCACTGTGTAACAGCACTGGCTTGACTAATGGACAGCAGTGTATCTGGGGGGGGGGTCCCACCCTCACAGTTAGCTCCCTTCATCATCAACATATTTTCTCGAGCTGCTTCACGCCGTGTGAAGGTTATTTAGCAATGTCAGCTCAAAGAGCTGGTCGAAGACGATTGGTTGGGGGTGCTGGTTGTACTGGGACTGCTTCCTCAATGCGGTTAATTGGTCCCCAGATTACAGTGGGATCACTGAACATGGATTTCCAGGTTCTTAATGAGCTCTGCTTGTTCTCAGTGGGCCGTTCAGCTCGGCCCGTCCCTCTGGACCCCTTAGACCGGGCTTGGAGTGAATCACCAGATTGAGACGAAACTTCTCAGAGATCAAGAACATTGCATAGTATCGGTCCGAGGCAGGGTTCTCTAACTGTACTTGTAGGGAGCTGTGCTGATAATACCTCTCAACTCCGGGAGAACGAGGGAAAATGGGATTTGCAACCAGGGTTCACATGAAAGAGAATACACGAAGACACAGCAACACAACCAATCACAGAGCTAGAGCAGGGAAATAGAAACTCAGACAAGTACACATGTACAAGAGTGCAAATGTGCAAAGGATGCAACCAGAGTGATGTTTGCTATTAAACACATTAATAACTCTTGGGATAAAGGAAACATGCAATCTCTTATTCCTCCTAATGGGGCCCTGAAGCAGCGTCCTGAGGCCACTTCTGACTTCTTTTTTCTTTTGGTGAAGTTTGTCTTTCTGTGGTTTTAGAGAAGCTACAAGAATTAGCAGAATTAGCGGATGAACTATTTTGTAGTGGCATGTCACAGTTTAGAGGTTCTCTTAATAACAATTCAAATATTGGGTTGACTGAAGTACTCTCCACATACTTGTACATGCCTGGCGTTGGACTGACAACATGTCCAGGACTGCCTGATACATAGTGTAGGCTGGACGTTTTTTAACTTTATTTGCACATTATTATCATTTGATACAATTGTAGAACAGTTTGGCATCATACTTAAAGAAACATATAAATAAGGCAGTCATTTCCTTTCAATGAGCATTACATAATGATGAAGTAAAATATGAAACAATACCAAATAAATTTCATTTAAAAAAATGTGTGCGCCAAATAATCACATTTCCTGTAAGAAACCATGTTGTTTATCCACTGTATAAATTATTTTCTTATTAATAATTTGGATAGACTCAAAATAATTCCTGAATTCAATTGTGAAGTGAGTTAAAGCTGGCCGAGATTTTGAAAATGTAGCTTTATGGACGTGAAATTTTCCTTGTAGAATGAATAGATTGACAATCCGATATATTAATCCAATAAAGTTTTTTGTTATCATAATTTAGAATGACATCTTTTGCTTCCAATATTAATACGTGATTCTTTTGATATTAGAGTACAGAGCTATCTATTAGAGAGCTGTCCTCAGCTCTATACCTACACTCCCAGATTAAATGTATAACAGTTTCTTCGTCAATTTTACAAAATTCACATTTGTTATCCACAGCCACAAACCTTGAAACAAATGTGTAAAATCTGATTCATACTTCTGCATAAAATCGACGCTGTAGCCACGTACTGTATGTAGGTACGCGGAGACCCAATCCTACGCCACCCTACGCCGTAGCCTGACCTCACCACTCAAAAAATGTAACGACACATCTCGGCGACGCACGCCACTCGGCCGTGTCTTGGTAGCGTTGAACCCCCCCCGACTCATTTCCTGGTTCTCCTTCTCCATCAATATGAAATCAAAGAGAGGGTTAACTTCTCCTGCTGTAGATGTCCCACCGTGGTCAGAAAGAACAGGGGAGACACTTTGTTTCTCTCACCAGGACTCTAGAGTCACTACTCACTCTGAAGCTAATGACCATCACTCTCTTACTTCTCCCTTGCTCTACCACCCACCCACTCACACACACACACACACACACACACACACACACAGCGCTCCAGTAGAGACACCAGGCCACTGACGTAGGCTACAGAGAAAGCTCTGCGTGGAGCCTCCACACAACCATAAATCAGACTTTAGAGGGATAAATATTAACATTTTATTATCTTCTTTCACTATATTGGGGATAACAAATGTATATGGCAGAAGCAATGTTATTTCTCAATGAATATTTGAAAAAGTAAGAATAACACATTTCCCCCGTGGAATGATTTTCCTTTTGCTGTAGAAGTAATTCCTTCTATGTTTACTGGTTGTAGGCTGCACGTGAATGCAGCAGATCATCTATTATTTTATTATTTATTGCTCCCATGACTGTAATGACATTACGACATGTACAGTATTACCTGATTTTCATTAGCATATTGGTTTTGTAGGAAGTGTGATGCTGCCCAAAATGATTTTTTTAAATCAGCATAACAGAAAATGTATATGTTTCATTTATTTAGGTTAGGGAAAGACTATAAAAGCAATTAGCTTTTTGGTCCAAAAGCTAACCTAGTCCAAGTGTTTAAGTCGCCTTCACCTAGAGGAAAGAATGTGTGGGACACTGGATTGACATCCGTATCGTACTGTGCCAGTAAACATAACCCATCACAATAATTCAGTGACTTTTTCTCCAACTTATAATCTATTATTAGTATATAAAGCTATTAGGTAGGAGACAGGGTTGAAAAAGAAAAACCTGCTGAAACTTAAAACTTAGTTGTGTTCTTGTGCTCTGGCCATGGGAACTAAGGGAATTGTGCAGTTGATTAAATATTCATACATTATATCAGAAATGATAATGCAATCTGTAGGTGGTGTCACACAGGAATTTTAAATGTAGTCTGTAAAACTTGCACTTCTATTTTAGAAGTGCAAGTTTGACATATATTTAGGAAAGATTTTTACATTTTTCTACTCATCCTTTGTTCAAGGATTTTGACTTTACAAATTGACAGACGTGCAAGAGTTGTTAAATAAAAAAAAAAAGATCCTTCACATTTACGCCATCGATGCACAGAAAATGAAATATTGTGTGAACAGACCTAATGTGAACTACATTTTCAGCACTGTGAGCATTAGTTTCCTTCTGTTGACACTTTGTGTGTTTTGTTCTGTGGCACCTTCTTCATCTCGAAGGGACCCTTTTACATCCTGGCTGAAAGATCACTTACTCTACAGATAGTGAGACAGTCTCAGATCACTATGACTTTCCCCCTTTTCAAATCAACTCGTTAGGCATTTATATGAAAAAAGAAAAAGCCAGTGAAAGAGCACACAGATGACATATCCAATCCATCTCCATAGCTTGAGTAAATATTGAAACCCATGATGTGAGAGCAGTGCCCCCTCCCCTCCTCCTTCGCTGCTGTGACAGATGTAAATGACTGTTTCAGCAGTTGGCTTTAATGCATTTTTAAACAGGCACAGCAGTAGACAGCAAATGAGGGTGTCGCGACAGCAACACTCTACGATGACGGCTGCCTCCTCATCACTTTCAAACATACAAAACCATCCACCCATACACACACACACACACACACACACACACACACACACACTACCCTACGCAATCCTGAGAATAGCTATCATTCATCAACTTTCTCAGTACAATGGGCTCTGTAAAGGGCCCATCTTTCAACTAAAGCACCTCCACACTGCGGTGCCCAGCCGAGCTCTGTACCACTGCATCACATTCCCTGTCAAACGCAAGCACTCCTGCACAGTAGGATGGAGAGATGATTGGCTGAACCGTTATTTATTCTCTGGAAATTAAAATGGCTCTGCGTTCCCCGATGACAACACAGAAGACTGCTACTGCTGATTAGAACATACTCATGCACACAGAGAGCCAAAGAGACAAGGGACGGAGTGTGTGAATGTTTAAAGAATTGTATCGAGGAGTGCAACAAAAAAAAATCTATCACAAAAAAATGTTGCAAATAAGTAAAACACCAGCACATACATAAGTTACAGAGAATAGACATGCTTCACAGCTGAGATTCAGATTTGGTCGGTCAAACTACGGTTTCACTGGTCAAGAGGGATCTTTTACACGCAAATGTTGTTTCAGTTGAAACATTCTGATTGCAGAAGTATAGCAAAGGGGAAAGTAAAAGCTTGAAATGAGAAGATTACTACATCTCCCAAGATGCATTTGGATAAGAACCATCCACTTGCTAAGCTTGTATTCTGTTCTGCGCTGAAGCTAGAGATAATTTTCATGGTTAATAAATTGACTTTTGGATTCTGGACCACATCTACAGTTTAGCTGATCTGATTTACGCCTCTGTCGAGCTTCTGGTTTCTTCTGCCAAGCAAAAGTTGGTGAGGCTCATGGGTATTGTGTCTGACTGACAAAACATAATTCCTTATAAACTAAGAACTACTAATATCCTTATACGTTATACCTTATAACCAAAAGTGATGGTCATAACCTTAAGCCATAGCATTGTTGCAGTGGTAGACTCCCATGTTTCTATGTTGAGGATCATTGATTTCATCATTATAAGAAAACTATGGCTGCAACTAACGATGTTTTGATAATTGATGAATCGGCAAAAGATTCACGAACCTTAAACGTTGTGTTTTCGTTGTTCCTGATGATTTAAAAAAACAATGGATGTATTTAAACAACTAGGCTAAGGAGATGTAATCATTGTGTCGTGCTACTAGCTAGCTACAAGCTAGCGCAAGCTAGTCATTGACATCAACAGTCAACAACAATGTTCATTATGACACTGCACTTTGGCATGTAGTAATTAGTAATGCTTATCAAAATAAACGCCGGCTGTTAATCACTATGTGTGTAGTAACGCTAATAGCTAGCTGATAGCCCTGGCATTTGGCCAGATAACAGGCTTTACAGCGTACATACACAAATCCATCCATCCCTCGGATGTATCATAACATAATACCATATATTCATAGAACCCATGGTGAATTACAGACATTAGCTATAGCCATTACAGCTGCAGGACCTCGGCAGAACCGGCACGTGAGCCTGCTCGGTGCAGGGCGATGTGGGCAGGTGTCCCCGCTGCGTGCAACAACTTCAGACCAACCAAACGATGATGAAGATCGTTGCCAGAAATTTTAATAATAGATTTTTATCGATGACATCAATTCCTTGTTGCAGCGCCAAAGAAAATGTTTTATAGCGACTGTCAGAAAAACGAAGGGTTGGGCATGGGTTTACGTGTGTGTGTGTGTGTGTGTGTGTGTGTGTGTGTGTGTCAGGTGAGGATGTGTCTGCAAACAAAAATGCGCTGGCACAGTAATACTTGTACCCACTTTGTAACTGGATTTGCCAAGCATCTGTGTGTTGTCATATTGGTAGATGCCTTTCTTTGCTTGAGGTTTATGAATATGAGGTGATATTTTGAGTGCTGTTTCTGTGTTGTCAAGGTGATAAAAGCATGCACCATTTGGTTGTGTTTTGTTGTTGTTGGCTTGTGGTTTCTGAAATGAAATTGTGTGTGAGGGATCTTTTTTATGATGAATTCACCAGATACTGCAGTCTCTGTGTTTTTAGTACTACAATTCCCAGAGAGCATGGGAGTGTGTTCCAGCACAGGATGGGATCAATGTTATACAGCTCTGTTTTTGTGTGTTTGTACTCTCTGACTTTCTGGATTCGGATTAATGTGAACATGCTTTGCAGGGGAACGCTGAGCGGACTACAACGACGGCAGTTTAACTCATCCCATAATTTTCAATCCATTTTATGTCCATATACTTAATTTGAGGAACTTAAAGGGATACTTCACCCACTCAATAAATTAGTCAGCCACAGAATATTGATATTGGCTTCGTGACTTGAGTATAATATAAAAGTCAATTCAAATTTCTGTATGTCTATCTGTATTGTGTGAATTACGTGAAAAGCATGCATCAAAATTGGTGAATTATCTCTTTGACTGTCCCCGTCCCGCTGCTAACAGTCTGTCCGTGAGCTGATACAGGGCATTCCTCAACAGATGTTCATTGCTTTTGTCATTGCAGGTACCCATCAGCACAACTATAACCATGTGGCTCTAGGTAGCCCTACACGCACACCTAAGAATGGTAAGACACACTAGGGGGAGTGGGAATATTCAAGTAAATTCACAGCTGAGAGATGACGCTTGGGCCACGGAGGCATTAGCTTGAATTTATTGCTTGACATGGATGTGTGAAAAGCCCCTTGACATGGTCCTCTCTTCAATTTGTCCCACTGCGAATCCATTCTGTTATTAAAATTAGGCTCTTTAGTTAAAGATTGAATCATAGAAGTGTCACATCCCATAGTCATGAACATCTTTCTGTGAGTGGGATCAGGCCCCAGTCCATCTCTTTTTGAAAGGGAATGCAATTGGCGGAGGATCAAGTTAATGTTCT
Organism: Percina caprodes; assembly: GCA_013375575.1. NCBI lineage: Eukaryota > Metazoa > Chordata > Actinopteri > Perciformes > Percidae > Percina > Percina caprodes. The sequence continues at coordinate 75,991 of JABXJD010000260.1, forward strand.
GTCGAGGTCATCGTGTCCTCTGGTTGACAGAGCGTGTGAAAGTTATCACCATAGCCTCACAGGAGCATCGCCGTGAATGGTTTTTTTATTGCTGATGTCATGCAGCTGTTTGTTTGAACAGTTGTTATGAGCGAGCCGAGGTCTTGCTCGGGGTCGCAGACCGACCCATGTGGAGAGTAAGGAAGCATAAGGAAGCAAGCTGGAGGCTGGGGAGACGAAGGACAGCAGAGATAAGAGGCCATAAGCTGAATATTCTCTACCTTCTGTATTAAATAAATCACTATTGTGTTGCTGTTTGATTTTTATTCTGTTTGTTTCAACCACCAATATAGAAACATAGAAACATGGCTCGCTTGCTCTCAGGCATTCAGGGCGATGTTTGAATTCTGCAGCTCTTCTCTTCTTAATAGACATAATTGACACATTCTCCATGCACAACACACACACACACACACACACACACACAGATAAGTCAGCCGCAACTTTAGAGAAATACCTTGGAGATCTATGGAAAACATGAAAAATCCATTTCAACAGCACAGACTTTGATCACATGCTCCCTGAAAGGCTTCTGATTTCAGCCCCCCATCTCTATCCCCCAACAGAAACAGCCAGGAGTTAATGCTGCAAATCACAGAAAATGCATAATCATAAACACAAGTGTACATCTCTGCCTCTGGAAGTAGTGTTGAGTTCATTATTTATTTACTAGCCATGCTGAATATGGAGTAGGTCTTTGTAGGTTCTGTTTTTCTCACCATCAACGTGTCTCTGAAATATTTGTTTTTCACTTGGGTTTGGTAGCTCACCGATCATTGAGACGTGGTAAGTCATACATTTAGTGTAATAGTCATTCATTACATTCCATCACACATTTGTGTTCACCGACACCACAAACGTCTGTGTCTTCCTGTGTTTTCAGACCTGATTTGAGTACCATTTGCTAATAATTCTGGCTGTTTGTTTGAGCCTACTTCAACAAGAAATTGTGTCTTAGTTTGTCACGTGGGACAAAGAAAGTGTCCAGAATCCTTTTGACTCATGAAAGTATATGAAAGTCAATTCATGTGAATTCATTTAAATGTGCAACAAAGTATAATTTGTGTTATTATATAGTTTTCTAATCTTCAAACCATTCCCAAAAAAAGACCAAAACCAACCATTTCTACTTTTTAACGTTCCACCCTGTCTGTGGCACTTAGACCCAAGCCCACTGGCTCCTACTGAAGACGTCAATCTTTGGATTTTTAATGAAGGGGCGAATGTCAATTTGTTGAGGACTTTTTTTAGCCGTGTATGAATACACATTTGACTAATAATGGCACCAGAACTGCATATATTAGTCTGATTCCAGACCTTTGAAGAACTGCCCACATCTTCAGTCTTTCAGAGATTTACATAAGTCTGTTGTGGTGGTTACTGTCAGCCATTTGTACTGGGTGGGAAAACAGTTGACCAATCAGAGCTTAGATCAGAGGTTAAACTCTCCTTCCCACTAGCCTGGAAATCCAGACCCAAATCTGGAAGATTAAGGGTCTGGCATTGAGTAATGAAAGTCGCCCATCTAGAGGGGGGGCACCAAGCGTGCATTTGAAAATCTCACTCCACGCAATTGGATAACACTACGACCAATCACAACAACCCGCGTATCCAGAGCTCCATATGCTTAGCTACAAGCGGAGCTAACTGGTAGATTAGTCTTTCTTCATCCGTTCAGCTCCCTCTGGCCCCGCCTACCTCAGATACATTGATGTGATTGGTGCAGCTGGCCTCTGGCCCCGCCTATATCAGATTCACCGATGTGATTGGTGTAGCTGGCCTCTGGCCCCTCCTATATCAGATACACCAATGTGATTGGTGCAGCTGGCCTCTGGCCCCGCCTATATCAGATACATCGATGTGATTGGTGCAGCTGGCCTCTGGCCCCCCCTATATCAGATTCACCCATGTGATTGGTGCAGCTTGTCTCTGGCCCTTCTGTATCAGATACACCAATGTGATTGGTACAGCTTGCTTCTGGCCCCTCCTATATCAGATACACCGATGTGATTGGTGCAGCTCGGCTACAAGGGCATAGTTAATGAGCAGCCTTATTCGATGCCAGAGTGACTCTCTGAGCTAATTCACATTTTGCTCTTGCGAGAACTCTGGGTCTCCAGGATACCTTCCCACGAGTGCCAGGCAGAATAAATGAAGTAAAGCAATTGCCATTGAGTCTGTTAATCACAACAGGTGCATGCAGGACCCTATCCCCTGGTGCACTGTACCAGACTATAGCTAGAGAGACACTACCGATCAATGAATTGTTGGTTTTGGTCTTTTCATTGCATTTGTTGGTAATAAAAAAAATAACTCCAGACTTCCTACGATCCTTTAAAAAACATGCTAAGATTTGCAAAGACTACTTGAGTCAGGTCTGTGTGGTTGTACTGTCCATCGTGATGAAGCAGTGAAATGTGTTTGCTGTTGAGATAGCTAACAGCATGCCACAGTCTGAGTCAATTCTCCTCTTATTGATGCAGTGTGGCAAACAGTCCCGTCACAGATCGCTCCCAGGACCCCCTGCTGTTGCCCGGCCCTACCACCACCCCTCTGTCCTACTCTCCCAAGCTCCCCTCCTCCTTTCATCCCACTATATTCTTTCCTTCTTGTATTTCAGTCTCCTTTTTCCTTTTAGATTCTCTAATCTCCATCTCTTTTTCCTCTTTCCTTTCCTTCTCTCCATCCTGCAGCAGTTACTAAAGCCCTATTTTTATCTTTCCATTGAAGGCTGGTGTGGAGCCGCACCCATGCCCGCTGCTCTTCACTGCGTGACAGACTCACAGCCCACTGGGGAGGGCGATATAGCGCAGGAGTGAGAAAGAAAATGATAGAGAGGGGAATACTGAATGGACAAGAAAGAATTAAGAGTGAAGGAAAGTGGGTGGCAGCATGGTAGGAAAGATAAGATTGACAGAGCAAGGAAGACGGCGGTGAATGGGACAGACTGCGGATGTTTGTGTGCATGCATGTGTGAAGAAGAGAGATAAAGAGAAAATAAAAGAGGGCTTTGGTCCAGTCACCCCCACCCCCCCAACACCCTCTCCTGTACATCTTCCTGGCATCATATCACGTCACATCAGTGGCAAGTCAGTCCAGGCATTGGTGCCTGCCTGGCCCCAGATCACATCACAGCACAGTCCCGAGCAGGGTCACTCTGCAGCACACATGTTGTTTGGTGTGTTGTCTTGTTTTTTTTGTTTTTTTTTCCTTTTCTTTTTTGGACCGCTGTTTCCACCCGTCAAACCATGCCACGTGTCGAGTCCGTCCCACACCAAAGACTCACTGAGTGCCTGATGTGACCGCCTCTACTCCCCCATCGCTGCCACCAGCAAGTTGGAGTTTTAGATATGCAACCATTTCTCACAGGCCCTGGCTCAGTTAAAGCTTGTTTCTTGAGTAAATGTTGTTAAATTAAAAGGCAAGAGGAAAGAGCCTAAGAGTCCTGTGACACGTACCTTAGACTGGCCATTGTCAAGCTTTAAGAAATACTGAGACCCCTCACAAAATTTCTAGCAACAGTGGCTCTGCTAAATAGTCTCAGGAAGAAACTTGTTCTGGGGGAACATTTACACCCCACAAAAGAAAATGAAGTTAACTGTTGACACAAGACAGTAAGGTGAGCTAATTAAATCAGCTGATACATGGTTACACCTCGTTATCTCTCACCTGTTTATCTCCGTGTGTACTTTGTCCACAGCAATCCCACCAATCAGTCCCAAAACGTCCCAGTTAGCGAGGACATGATCTAAACATATTCTTTATAAATCTGTCCAATCATTCCCTGGCAGAACCAAGCAGGCCTGCCTTGTTGCACAATCAAATTGAGATTTTGAGCGTGTAGCTCGCTAGTTCAAAGTTCTTTGTTGTTTCCTGTATCGAAAGGAATTTTGAGAATGGTAACACAGAGCGGGAGGAGAGGGACATCTGGCTCGTGAGCCATGCGCAGGATGTCAGGCAATTTTCCTGTAAATGAAACTATTTGAACCTTAACCCTTAAAATGTATACATGTAAAAAAGAAGAAAAATGTAAATTAAATGCCTGCAGTCCCAGAGACAATACCAAGGACATGTCCTCTGTGTCCTCAATGATAGCTGCAGCCCTGGCAACAACAATACATTATTTAGACCTCAAAGCGGTCTCAAGAAATTCTGGTTTATATTTGTTGTAATATTTATAACCCAAATTTCCTTGTACAATGAAGGGAACCTTCCACAGAGCCAAGCCTGGGTTCTTCCTTCATACCAAGGAGATCCTTTCTGAGATTTGTTCAGAGGACCTCTGCCTCCAGGAAATGTTTGTAACACGAAAGCTCCAGCCTGCCCGCCAGCGCAATTCCCTTCTCTACCTCAGCAGGTGGTCTTCCATAATGACCAAAACCTGGCTTGCTTTTTGATTGGGGGTGGGGGGTAGGGGACAGGAGTAGCCAGCCTGCCCATGTCTTTTCTCTTCCCTCTTCTGTGTCTGTATATGTATGTATGTGTCTCCAGAAAACAATCGGATAAGTGGCATCCTGACCTCGCAGACGGAGCCCTACGACCTGTCTTTCTCACGCTCCTTCCAGAGCCTGTCTCACCTGCCGCCCTCCTATGAGGCGGCCATGAAAGCCGACCTCAGCCGCTTCTCATCCCTGAAGAAACTCAGTAGGTCCAAGTTCTCTGCACTAATGCAAGAGTAGGCCCCCTGCCCTGATGTCCTGCATGACAGAAATACTGCATTAAGTGTGCCGTCCTGACTCCTGACTGGGACTTACTGAATGGCTCCAAAGTGTTTCAGCTGTGAAAATGATTAGCGTGTTGTACGAAGGACATCAAACATTCAAAAGTAAAGTCCTCCTACACAATTGTCTGGAGATCTTTGCAACTCCCCATTGATCATTTCAGTGGATGGAGTGGGCCTGAATCGGAATCAAAAAATACCCATTCCTCAACTCTGATCCTTCATGAAATCAGCCTAGTCATCTCAAGAAACTGTGAGTCATTGATATTCCATGCTTCCCTTGCCTTCACTCAATGGCTGCAGCCGCTATTCTTCTCTTGGAGCGTGTAAGTACATTAAGCGGCTTCTTGTGCCCGGCTCGGCTCCGTATTGATTAAATGGTGCCACGCTGGATTTCTGCTGCGTAATGAGGTCTTATCTCATGATGTTCTCCGAGTGGAACGCAAATATTCCTCAAGGCTTGTGTAATTTCATCATGACTGCCCCACTTCACTGCTGGCATGCAGTCAAAGTAAAGGATGACGATCTACAACTCATCCCATCAGGGCTTACTCCACACTGGCTCCCCCCCCGTAAGCTGCCAGACACCACCTCACATGAAATTGCAAAACAGATTTGCAGGATACAGAGCTATTTACTGGTCCTCACATATTAGGAAAAAAACACACACAAAAATTACCCTTTTGCATGAAGAGTTAACGTAAAACAAAACCCAATGCATAAACTAGTCAGAGATGGAAGCCCCCAGAAGAGACAAAATATCCTAAAGCAGTGTCCTTCAGTCTTCCCAACTTTCTTTCTGCTTCCAAAGCAAATTATTTGTTGCAGCAAATAGCCAAAAGGCTCTGCAGTTTCTTTTTGTTGCTCAACTAGTGTCTGCACACTGATAGATCATGTTGGATTGTGCTGGAAGGAAGATAGAGCAGCGTTTTCATTGTCGGGATAATAAAAGGGAAGAATGCTACTGCTTATTAATGCAAATTGGTATCAAACTGAAGAAAAGCATTTAGCCCATTGCAGGGCAGGACAGTATACATCACAAGTTATTCATTCACTCCGTGGTAATATAGTTGATGAGTTTGCAGTGCCCTGCCCAAATCCTGAAGACTATTATGCTTGAGAAAGGAACATCTTGTTTTTATTATCTCTCATAATGAATCGATTTGCAGCAAGCAGCCGTGGCTCGCTGCTGAAGGGGATTTTGGCTGAGTGTAATCCTGACAGGTGGCGGGAACACTGCTGAAAAAGACAAGCTCACAGTCATCTACCAATTCTCAACAAGGTGGAGAGGTCTGCTCCCATGATTGAATCTCACCATATGGATGACATGATGGTGAAACATTCATGCTAGTGTTCAGAACGAATACAGAATGTGCATCTTTACAACAATGGACTTATTAATGTTTCCATTTTTTTAATTTTTTTATTTCAACTGCGTTTTGTCTAACAAGATGTCTGACAATGTTTTTGTGAATGTGCGTCACTATGTGTGTGGTTCTGTATTCAAAGACAAGTCTTTCTGCATGTGTTGTGTTATGTGGCATGCAGTTGATGATACATTCACTCCCACGCTCTACTGTCTCTGGAAATGTTTTCTTGTCTTTGTGATCTGCTTCTAAATGCATGTTGTATTTGTCAGTACACATTAAAAGGGATAAAACATCCACTCAAGGACATTCTCAATGGAAAGTGATGAATAAATTCAATAATACACAGACAGCTGTCCAGCATGTACTACATATGAGGTGCCTGCGTGCTTCCCTTTGTATCTGTATGAAATGACCATGTTTCACATGACCTTTGAAAAGTTTGCCCCTACAGCAGAACTGCCTGTATAATCCCAAATGGATGTGTAGATGTGATGTGCCTAGCATGTATTACAGTCTGACGGCGATTCCTCTGTCTCTCTATTTTTTATTCCCCTCCATGAGCTTGGAAAGGTGAAACACAGATGGGTCCGCCAACACTTTTCTCTGCATTGTGCACAATCCCACTTTATCCATTTCTCCCCTTGCATTCTAACACCTTCCAGTGTTTTCTTTTGCTTTCACTCCATGAATCTCCTCTTCACCTCTTGATTCTGTCATTTTATTCCTGTCTTCTCTACAGCAGATAAAGATGTCGATGAATACTACACTCGTAAGCGCCACCTGCCTGACCTGGCAGCTAGAGGAACTCTTCCCTTGCATGTTCTCAAAATGAGTCAAGACCAGGTGGGTACATCCGTGCTTGGTTTAAGTGTGCAGGCCTCTAAACAAGGTCACGTTTTTTTAAGGCAAAGCAAGTGTGCTATCTGTGAGTCTCCAGATTTTCTTTTGTTAGAAGCTATAGTTGGTCCTTTTTCCATTTCTGCAGTGGTGGGTGGATGAGCCTTTTCCCCCTCAGCTTGTGAATAAACTCACCTCATTCATTCTGTGCTCAACAGCACCGGGAACAGCAGCAGCAGCAGCTCCAGAGCCAGCCCCCGCAGTCCTCCATCTCCCAGGCCCCTCCCCAGTCCCAGTCTTCACAGCAACAGTCTCAACAAAGGCAGAGGCCCCGTCGCGTCCAAAGAGCTATGTCCCAGGACCGCGTCCTGTCCCCGCAGAGAGATCCACAGCAGGACTACAGCACATCCTCTAATGGTATGTCCCCGTATGGAGGCCGGATCCTCTCAGACGAACAGCTCCTGTCCGCTGAACGTCTTCGATCCCAGGAGCGTCTTTTCCCACAGGAACGCCATACCTCCCAAGACCGTCTGTACTCCAAGGACCGCATGTACTCCAAGGACCGACTTCTATCGCAGGATCACCTCTATTCGAAAGACCGCCACTACTCTCAAGACCGCCTCTATTCACAAGATCGGTTGTACTCACAAGACCGCCTGCTATCCCAGGATCCTCTGCTGTCACCGGACAAGCTGATGATGTCACTGAAGCGTGGCATGGTAAGCAGCATCTCCGGCGGGTTTCATGGCAGCGACAAGTCAATGTCACGCGCCATCTCGCACACAGACGTGTTCGTACCAACCACGCCTCTTATGGACCGCTACAAGATGACCAAAATGCACTCCCATCCCACTGCCTCCAACAATGGTGGTGGCAGCGGGACTCTGGGAGCGGGAGGCAGCGGGCACTCCAACACTTTAGCCATGAACCAGACAGCAACCAAGAGGCAGGCATTTGCCTCCAGACGGACTCATACTATGGAACAGCTCCACTACATCCCACCGCATCACCAGCAGCAGCAGCAGCCACCACAGCCGCAGCCGCAGCACTACCGCACAGGCAGCAAGACTGAGGTGACTGTGTAACGGCAGCCTGCTGTGTGCCAGAGGTGGGGTCGATAGAGGTACGTGGGTACACTGGCCTTCTTTTAGAGTAGGATGGTGGCAATTTCACTTTCTTTGACTGAAGTTCCTGCAAAGTCAGAGATTCCAGGACCAAGAACATCCACAAGCTTACTGTGAGAGACCGGAAAAACGAGCTACACTGTACACTGCATACTGCATACACAGGCCCTGTTAGATCTGATGCCAGAGAGGGTCGTGGTATTATCCAGCTAACTTGCCTATTATTTTCCACTGTAATTGTTTCCACTTGGTTACCCTATTCATCCACAGGCTACAGCCTCATTCTGTGTGTGGTTTAGTGAGAAAACACTGATTGTCTGTTTTAGCCTTTATCGGCCCACTTTGTCCAACAAATCTATTCTGTGACCTTTTCTGGCGAATCTTAAAGGGCTTTGCATGGTTAAATGCATAGACTGACTTCTCTGTGACTTCTGTTGTGCAACACAACACCATCACAGGTGATGAACTAGGTTGAGCCTGTAATAACTTTATAAATATATAAATAAATGAATAAAATAAAACCATTTGTACGCCCTGTCCTACTCATAGCTCTAGTGAATCTCAATGAGAGAAATTGAAATGGATGTTATTAGCACTTCTATTTGGTGCCTCCGACAGATGTTTCATTCACAAAGTGGTTTTGTGGGTTACAAAGCACAATCAAAAAATATTGTTTTGTTTTGGATTTGTTGAGTTTGAATAGTGACAGCTAGCTTGTTTTGTTCTTAAAGCAATGGCAGGTTTTTTGTTGCTTCCAATAGATGATTGTAAATAAGCTATTCTAGAAGCAGTATTATGGACAAGTCTGTACTGGATGGACTTTGTATTAGACTGTCTGTTTTCAATAGATTCTTAAAGAACATCTATAACTCATCACTGTTTTGTGAGTTCAGAATAGAAACCCACTTAAACAAGTATTTGACAGGATCATTTAATACTATACTGTGTGTCTTTGAAAAACTGTTTGTAGGACGAGAAGTGAATGAATGTGTTGTTAACTGATATACCACTGTTCATATTTGGATGTAGACTATGTTCCATTGACATCAGAAGTTGAACATCATGGAAATGGATTATAATGCTTGTTATAGTAGGGTCAAATAAACCATCCATATTTTTCTAAACATTCAACATTGTTCTTTGAGACATGTCTGTGTTGTGTGTTTGATACACCACATTACCACTGGGGGTACTAGCTTTGCAGCCTGCAGGCTACTGCAGTGAGGGACACAATACTTCACTGCTTGAGTATAGAACCAGTTTTCTTGCATAAAGGGAAATGAGACAGAATCAACTGGAAATAAGGCTGGAGGTACATTCCACAACCTAATGGTGTGTAAGCCCCCAGCTTACCAAGGTTCTACTGACGTGTCTCAATGGTCGGAGGAAAACACAGCAGCAACTCTAGCCCACAAAAACGTGCTTGGTTAAGGTAAAGGAAACGTTGGAATCAATGTTATAAGAAATGAATCATATGAAGATCCCATGACTATGGGGTTACTTCAATTTAATTGAAACCAGGCTCACGTAAAGTTCTTAGAGGTTTAGCTATGATGTTTGGTTGCCTACCACTTCTGCATACTTTCAGCTCCAAAATCCATTCAAGTAACATTTTCAGCTGTTTAAGGACATATGTGCTCGTATTCATATTTATTCTACCATTTATACCTTTTTTAAACATTAAGCTTTTTTTTACATTGAAAGTCAATGCAGCAATCTTTAAATCCTCTTTAGGCTTCTTCCACTTTGAAATGCTACTTCTCCAACATTCCTTCATCTACAGACGTCATTGATTTTTTAAACGTTTACAGTTTTTGTGTTACCAATATTGAGGTTTAGATCTTCTTTAGACTTTTTCTGCGTTTTAAGGTCGCTAAGAGTGTGGGTCGTTAAGAGTGTGTGTGATGTCACAGCTACAGTACAGAGGAGAGGTAACATCTTCTTAAAACTTATTTAACTTGCTCTCACGGCCGCAAATCTACTAGGACTTTTTCTCACTTTTTTGGACATACTGTACTTTTTATCACTTTAGTCAACATACTATACTATGACCTTTTCATCACTTATTTCAACATACTATAATATGACCTTTTTATTACTTTTTGGACATATACTATGACTTTGGCAAGGTCCTATGACTTTTTATCACTTTATTCAACATACTATTTTGACATACCTATACTATACTATTTTTGACATAATATAGAATGACATTTAGTGGCTTATTTCGACAAACTATGCTATAACCATTTTCAACTAACTTTTCAGTGGTGGCACATTGGTTAGCATTACTCCAACTAGCACCAACAAGGAGGCGCTGCGGACTCTGACCCCTGGTTTGATCCCCAGTCTGTGCAGGCATGGGCAATGAAGAGCAATTTTTGAAGTGTACACAAATAATACAGCCACAATTATACCTGTAGAGGATATGTGTACACAGAGGAAAGCCTTAATACTATCATTAGTGGAGCATGGGGACTGTACCATCATCCTTCTGTTCAGTGTTTCTCTTGATTCAATGAAAAAGCTGAATATACTGACAAAAATGTTCTTCTTTAAAACCATTTCTTTATTAAGTTTATAAACCAGACTGTCCCTGGTCTCCCTGTTCCTTACCTGAGACTCTACACCAGACTGTCCCTGGTCTCCCTGTTCCTTACCTGAGACTCTACACCAGACTGTCCCTGGTCTCCCTGTTCCTTACCTGAGACTCTACACCAGACTGCCCCTGGTCTCCCTGTTCCTTACCTGAGACTCTACACCAGACTGTCCCTGGTCTCCCTATCCCTTACCTGAGACTCTACACCAGACTGTCCCTGGTCTCCCTGTCCCTTACCTGAGACTCTACACCAGACTGTCCCTGGTCTCCCTGTTCCTTACCTGAGACTCTACACTGGACTGTCCCTGGTCTCCCTGTTCCTTACTTGAGACTCTACAAAAACTATATTTGGTGACATGGTGGCAGCTCATTGGTTAGCACTACTGGCACCAACAAGTAGACACTGCAGACTCTGACCATGGTTCGATCCCCAGTCTGGGCAGAGCCTTTTGAGTGGAGTTTGCACATTCTTCTAGACTTTCTTTGAAATATTATACTAAGACTTTTTATCATTTTTTTTCTACATAACATGACTTTTTATGTCAAAATGTCAACATACTATTCTATGATTTGTTATCATATTTTGGACATACTGTACCATGACTTTTTATCACTTTATTCAACATACTATACTATGACTTTTTAATCACTTTTTTGACATAATGTACTTAGATTTTTTTTTGACATACTATACTATGACTTTTTGTTAAATGTCAAATAAACTGATAATAAGTCACAGTATAGTATGTCCAACAAATTGATATAAAATGGCATAGTATATTATGTTGAAAAAAGTCATGGTATACTGTGTCAAAAAAAAGTGATAAAAACGTCATAGTATAGTATGTCAAAAAAGGAATCACATAGGAATAGTGTAATATGTCAAAACAAGAAATTAAAAAGTAATAGTGTACTTTGTTTGGAGAGGCAGTAGCCTAGTCCTTAGGAAAAAGACATAGTATAGTATGTCAAAAAAAGTGAAAAAGTCATAGTATAACATGTTAAAAATAGTTGTAGTCATGTCAAAAAGTGATACAATTTCTAATTGTCATTCAGTGCAACTTCAACTTCCTACAGAAGACGAACCATTGCTCTCCATTGCATCCATGCTTAAAGGAGCACAGTCAAACATTTGTACTTTAATGAAACTGTTTCATTTAAAGGACGAGTGAACTATTTTGGTGCTCTTGTAACACTTTGGATCCTCTTGTGCATCAGTGTTTCATCTCTGCAGAAGAGAAGAGATCGGACGACGTGGACGCCACACAGTCGACTGAGTTGCATTCTTCATGGCCTTTGAAGAGATGAGATGATGAACTGATGAGCGACAGGGATCCGTTAGTTTTTCCCGTGGAGGACCCATGGGACCAAACAAGCAGAAACACAGTAATACGTAGTAAGGAGGCTTAAGTTCTGGGCAGTAACCTCTGCTGCTGCAAAATGTTACTACAATGAATGGGATTTTAAACCTTGTGTCCTGTTGTTGCTGTGAAAGTACTTTACTTAGATCACGGTACTGTTGAATGTATTATGTTTGATACTGAGACTTTAAAACTTTTTTTACAAGGTACTACATCAATACTACGTATGGCAACCAAGAGCTAAAACTACAAAAAGCCTTAAATCTTGTGGCGTTTCATCCGCCATCTTGATCTTGAGTGGCTTAGCTACCCCCACACACGCACACACACACACACACACACACACACACACACACACACACACACACACACACACACACACACACACACACACACACCTACCACATGTTTGCTTGTTTTGTCTTTGTTGCAGTGGTAGCATGTAAATAGCTGATTATTGATTAAAGAACTATTTATTAACAGTTAATATTACTGAAGTTAAATAAATTCTATTATACTTTAAAGTGCAGTTGTTTGTGATTATTTGTGTATGTGTTGTAATACCAGCTGGTTGCACAGGTCAATGCTCACATTTCACCTTTCACCCTTTGCTTTATAAATATGAGATAAATTAATCAAATTAATTAAAATCTGTATTTTCACAGTTCAGTTAATGGTCCCTGATTCCAGGATGTTGCCCCATTTTGATTGTTTATCAATTTGATAAAGTTTGAATACACTTATTCATAACTTTAATAATAAAGATAAAATGTGCTAAGTACCTTCCTAGTTTCCTTCCTAAATCCCATCATTAGTATGTTGAAAAAGTGATTAACTAGTCACAGTATAGATTGTCATAAAAAGTCCAAAACAATCATAGTATATTATGTTGATACAGATCATAGTATTTTATGTTGAAAAAGTGATAAAAAAGTCAAAGAATAGTATGTCAAAAAAGCCATTAAATCGTAATTTTTTTTATTATTAGTATGTTGAAAGTCAAAGTATGGCATATAAAAAAGTGATAAGTATATAGTGATATAGTATTTTGAATTGATTAAAAAGTTATAGAATAGTATGGCGGATAAATTATTATGAATCTCATAGTACAGTATGTGGAAAAATAGTCATAATATAGTATAGTTAAAAATAGTCATAGTATAGTATGTAAAAATAGGTATAGTATTGCATGTTAAAAGTGATAAAAAGTCATAGGATGGCATATTAAAAATAGTCATAGTATAGTATATTAGAAATAGTCATAGTATAGCATATTAGAAATAGTCATAATATAGCATATTAAAAATAGTCATAGTATAGCATGTTAAAAATAGTCATAGTATAGTATATTAAAAATAGTCATAGTATAGTATATTAGAAATAGTCATAGTATAGCATATTAGAAATAGTCATAATATAGCATATTAAAAATAGTCATAGTATAGCATGTTAAAAATAGTCATAGTATAGTATATTAAAAATAGTCATAGTATAGTATATTAGAAATAGTCATAGTATAGCATATTAAAAATAGTCATAGTATAGCATGTTAAAAATAGTCATAGTATAGTATATTAAAAATAGTCATAGTATAGTATATTAGAAATAGTCATAGTATAGCATATTAAAAATAGTCATAGTATAGCATGTTAAAAATAGTCATAATATAGTATATTAAAAATAGTCATAGTATAGTATGTAAAAAGTAATAAATAGTCTTAGTATAGCATGTAAAAAGTGATAAAAAGTCATAGTATAACATATAAAAATAGTTATAGTATAGCATGTAAAAATAGTCATAGTATAGTATGTAAAAAGTAATAAATATTCATAGTATAGCATTTAAAAAGTGATAAAAAATCCTAGTATAGCATGTTGAATTTATAAAAAAGTTATAGTATAGTATAGTATATGTCCATAAAAATGAAAAAACGTCTATAGCATGTCGGAAAATGTTCTTAAAATGTCCTAGTATAGTATGTAGAAAAAGTCAAAGTACAGTTTGTGAAAAAAAAGTGAAAATAAAGTATATATTATTCACAAAAAGTGATGAAAAAGTCTAATTTGTCAAAAAAGTGATTAAAAAGGTCACAGTATGTCAAAAAAGCTTTTAAAAAAGTGATGGAAAAGTTATACCATAGTGTCAAAAAAGTAATAGTACAGCATTTTAAAAATAATCCCAAATAGCATTACATAAAAATGATAAAATGTCGTTGTACAGTATGTCGAAAAAGTCATAGTACAGTATGACGAAAAAATCATAGTACAGTATGTCAAAAAAGTTGTAAAACAGTATGTCCAAAAAGGTGATAAAAAGGCATAGTGTAGTATGGGTTAGGGTTAAGGTAATAAAAGTAAAAAAATATTATAGTATAGCATTTTTTTTTTAAAAGTGATGAAAAAGACATAGTATAGTATGTCAATATATCTGGAATAGTCATGGAATAGTATGTCTAAAAACATCATAGCATAGTGTTTTGAAAAAAGTGATAAAAAGTCAAAGTATGTCCAAAAACATACTTGTATGTCCAAAAAAGTAATAACAAAGAAATAGAATGGTATGTTGAAAGAAAATCATAGTATAGCATTTTTTTAAAAGTGATGAAAATGTATAGTATGTCAATATATCTGGAATAGTCATGGAATAGTATGTCTAAAAACATCATAGCATAGTATGTTGAAAAAGTGATAAGAAGTCATAGAATAGTGTGGTGAAAAATATCATAGTATACTGTGTTGAAAATAGTGATAAAAACTCATAGTATGCCTAAAAAAGTAATAAAAACGTCACGGTATAGTATGTCGAAAAAAGATCATAGTATAGTATGTCATAAAAAGTGATAAAAAGCCTGAGTATAGAATGTCGAAAGAATCCAATAGAAAGTGATTTCATAGTATATTGAAAAAGTATAGTATTGCATGTCCAAGAGTGATAAAACTTCATAGTATAGTATTTTGAATTAATTAAAAAGTTATAGTATAGTATAGGAAAAAATAGTCATAGTATAGCATGTTATAAGCAAGCAAAAAATAATTATATAGAATAGTAAAAATAGTCATAGTATTGCAAGTAAAAAATTGATAAAAACTCATAGTATAGTATGTTGAATTTATAAAAAAAGTCATCATATAGCATTTCTAAAAAAAATATAAAACGTCTATAGAATGTCAAAAATATCCATACTATATATAGCATGTTGAAAACGTGATAAAAAGTCCTAGTATAGTATGTAGAAAAAAGGGATGAAAAAGTCGAATCTGTAAAAAAAAGTGACAAAAAGGTCAAAAAAGCCATTAAAAAGTCAAAGTATAGTATATGTTGAAAAAAGTGATGGAAAAGTTATATTAAATAATCACAAAATAGCATTATTATTATTAGTATGTCGAAAAAGGTCATAGTATGGTATGTTCAGTTCAGTTCAAGTTTATTGTCATATGCAACTTAAAAGTACAAAGTACCACAGCAATGAAATGCAATATGCCTTATTGCCCTCTCTCAGCACCAGTCAATAGTAACAGTTATAATAACAATAATAACAACAACAACATAAATAGCATTTAAAACTTTAAAAACATAGTAACTAAGTGACTAAGTACAGGCCCCAGCCCTCCATCCTGCTGTGCCATCATTCAGTAACCATATTTCCGGGGGGGTGAAAACTATCCTACAACGTGATGTGCGCATTGGGATGCTCTGCAAACGTCTCCCTGATGGAAGAGGGGAGGAGAGGTTGTGTGCAGGATGACTAGAATTCCGCATAATACCTCGTGTCTTCTTAGTACTGCGTTTCCAGTAAATATGTTGCAGCGGTTCAAGTGGAACGCCAATGATTTTAGATGCAGTTTTGACCTTTGTCAGAATATTAAGGTCATGTGAAGTAGCCCTACCAAACCACACTACAATGTTACCTGTCAGAAGTCAATGGTGCAGGTCTAAAATCATTCATACAGGTGGCAGTCATTTTCTTAGACTCAGGAACTATAATTGATTTTTTAAAACAATTTGGACCCACACAAAGAGAGAGTGACACGTTAAAAATATCAGTAAAAACCGAGGCAAGTTGGCTAGTATATCAACAAAAGTGATGAAATAGTCATAGTATAGTATGTTGAATAAAGTGATAAAAAGTCATAGAATAGTATGTTGAAAAATATCATAGTATACTATGTTGAAAATAGTGATACAAAAGGATCATGGTACTGTATGACGAAAAGATCATAGTATTGTATGTTGAAAAAGATCATAGTATAGTATGTCGAAAAAAGTCATAGTATGGCATGTAAAAAAATGATAATACGTCATGGTATAGTATATTAAAGTATGTTGAATAAATCAATACGAATCTCATAGTATAGTATGTCGAAAAAAGTCATAGTATAGTATGTAAAAAAGTGATAAAAAGTCATAGTAAAGTATTTTGAAAAAGATCATAGAGTATAGAATGTCGAAAAAATCCAACAGAAAGTAATGTATAAAAAATGTCATAGTATAGTATGTCGAAGAAGGTCATGCAAAAGTAATAGAATAGTATGTTAGTAGTATTTCATTTTTTTTCAACATAGTATACCTATGTAGAAAAACGTCATAAAAGAGTCATAGTAAAGTATGTCAAAAAAAGTGATAAAAAAGTCATAGTATAGTATGATATTTTTCAACATTTATTCTACCATACCATTCTATGTTGAAATACTCCAACATACTATACTATGATCTTTTTCAACATACCATACTATGATGTTTTTATTCTATGACTTTTAATACTTTTTTTTCGACATACTTTTACTATTTATCACTTTTTTCAACATGCAATACTATGAATATTTGTAACATGGTATACTATGCCTTTTTCAACATACTATACTATGACTTAATTACTTTTTGTATACTTTTTGTAACTATGTTATTGGACACTATTCTTTGACTTTATTAGTTTCTTAGCCATACTATGACTTTTTTATCACTATTTTCAACATACTATTCTATGATCTTTTTCGACATACTATTCCATGACTTTTGTATTACTTTTTTGAACATACTATACTACAACCTTTTTGGACATATACTATGACTTTTATTTCACATCTATGATTTTTTAATAACTTTTTACATGCTTTACTATGACTATTTGTAACTTGGACCTCTTTCTATTATTTATTACTATTACTATTTTGACATGCTTTACTGACGTTTTTGGACATACTGTACTATACTATGACCTTTTCATCCCTTATTATAACATACTCTAATATGATTTTTCATCACTTTTTTAAGCATACTATACTATGATCTTTGTCAACATACTTCACTATGACTATCACTTTCAAAAAATACTATACTCTGACTTTTTCATTACTTTTTCCAACATAGAGTACTATACTATGATCTTGTTTGACATACAGTACTATACTAGATCTTATTTACTAGGATTTTTTTCGACATACTATACTTATTTCAACATAGTAGTACAATAGTAGTACTTTTTGGACATGCTATACTATGACCTATTTCAACATACTATACTTTGACTTTATTCAACATTCTATACTATGATTTCGTATACTATGACTTATTTCAACATACTATACTGTGACTTTGTTTTAACACTTTTTTCTACATACTATTCTCGAGTATAATACTATACTTGACTTTTTATCACTTTTCTGACTAGTTTTTGACACACTATACAATAATGTTTTTTAATGTTTTTTGATGAAATATACTACGACTTATTTTTCACTTTTTCAGTATTCATTACTGGGAGTTTATCGCTTTCTTTGACAAACTATACTATGACTTTTTGAGACATACCATGTAGAGTAGTTACTCTGACTTTTTAATGACTATTTTCAACAGGCTCTACTGACTTTTTCTTCATCCCATACCATGACGTTTCAGCAGCAAGTTCGGCCCAATGACTATTATTCTTCAAACTTTATAATATTCTCATTGTGTGCATGCTGATTTAGCAACATTCTCAGTATTGTTATCCAATTCTTTATGATTCCCCTTCTTGTTTTTCGGTCGCCTACTTCTTTTGCATACGTTCAGCATCAAAGACCATTCAAATATCAAAATGTTGAGCTCAGGCTTCTTCCACTTTGAAATGCTACTCCTCCTACTGACTACAGACGGCATTCAAACTTTAAACTTTTCTCTCTCTCTTTTCTACTTATTCATACTTTCAGCTCATTATTGACCTTTTAAAGCCAATCATTCAGTTCCCATCGGTTCCCATGTTGCAACCCTTTTTAGTGCTACTGTTTGCCTTTAACATAAATATACAATGTATTTATTTATTTTTTATTCAAACATTTAATTATTTTTTACTCCCCTTGCTTCTTAAATTCATTCTATGTGCTGTCACACTACAAAAGTGGATGGGACGTGGTGGGAAGTCGAGAGTTCTGAAAGGTGTTGTTAACTGCAATCAATGTGCTGTTTGAATTATCACTCCATGTTACCATCATAAAAAAAGATAGAAAGAACTAAGTGCCAACCTACCACATTTGGTGTGGATTTTAAATGCGCCGGCATGAGCAAGGAGAGTTTCCACTAACTACAGAGGGTAGCGTAGTGTTTCTTGGAGCTTGACCCATAGAGACCTTATGACCTTATGACCTTATGAAAGGGAAATACTAAATCTCTGGACTACCCTGGAAGATATGTGCAGCAGTAGGAGAATGTGACGCACTTCCTGCTTTGAAGCTAAACATAACAGGTTGTTTTAAGCAATCTGTCCAATAATAATATGAAGGATAAATATGAAGATTAAATTCAATTTACTGTAAATTGAACTTTTTCATAATTTCCAGGTAACAAGCTTGCAGGGTGTAAATGTCCTTTTCGTCCTGTTCTGCCTTAGAAAAATGTTTATATAATCACACACACACACACACACACACACACACACAAACCTTTTCCGACATACAGAATGTCACAGACAGGAACACATTTTAATGTGACACTTTCACCATGATATTTGGCATCAGTGTTGGCCGGGGCCGGATATCAATTTGACATGTGAATTAATATGGTTGACTTTAATGTTGGTCAGAGCAATTTTAGACCTTCTATAAATTCATGACAATCCATAGGTGCGAACAACAATTGTGACAGCAAACAATGGCGCCTGCAATTGCACAAACACACAAGAAGCGGAATAGGTTTTGGTTTCCAATTTACACTGATCCTCAAGCCCATCAGCATTTAAATGAAAATATGAGTCTGCAATCAAAAAGACTCTATGGCTGGGAGAGCAGCTGAAGCGTGAGAGGTAAGATGGATATGATAGCATGGGACAAGCACTGTAACTCAAGCGGAGCGCGGAGGAGGAAACAGGCCCAGCTTTCCATTAAATAATCAGCTTCTGCTCATATGGCACGCATCTCTTCAACAATGTATGTCATTACCCATCTCTTCTACTTTCACTGCAAACATGACTGTCATGTCTAGATTTAAAATTGAAGTACATCTTCCAGTTGTGATCCTCAGAAAGCTTCCCAGTGACTTTCAGAGGATGTGGTTTTGACAAACAAAGAAGAAATGCTGTTCCATTCTGACTTTTATTCTTCCTCACAGAAAGCACTCTGGTCTGCTTTGGCTTTCAAACTCGAGGACAGGTGAACAAGGTTGAAAAGCATTCTGCTTCACTAAGGCGACAATAGAGGGATAGATTAATGTTTTTCAGGTTTTTAAATAAAAAGCTGCTGTGGATACCTTGTAAAAGGTTAAAAGAACATTCCAGTGGCCCGACCCCTATCAGCAGACACACAGTGGACTGCAGTAGGTTCAAGTGCATCAGTTCTTCACTCTCTTGAACCTGGATTTTAAGTGCTTGTACTCTCTTCTCGTGCCACTTCATCTTCCTCAAACACTTCTACCTGCTGCCCTTAGCTAGCAGGGAAACTCTTTCTTTTTAGTGCAACACACAATGACCCTGCACATCTAGTGCCGACTGCAGTATCAGTATCACAACCAGACGCATCACGCAGAAGGCAGAAGGTATTGGCGAGCTCATGTAGTTGCTCTACATAATGAAGCTTAAAAGAAAGACACAGTCGTCCGGATGTGCCAATCTTTTCTGGAGCGTGTCTCTGGTATTGGAAACTAGAAATGTATCCCAGGTGGACAGGTAACGGTAGCTTGATGGTGAAGTGTTTGACTACGGTGTAGTGATGCTACTCTCATGCTGCTTACAGTTTGCCACAATGGAACTTTAGGGACCGTTCGGTAATTATGGAATGGACCACTGGAGGAAAATAGGGGAGGGTCATGTCTTTTTATTCTTAGTTGAGGGGAGGGTCACCCAATGTTTTTTAGTCTTGGGGGTGGGGGGGTCACCCAACTTTTGTATTCATGAAGACAGCAACATTTCAAAGTGGCTTGTTTGGTGCATACTTTTCAATGTAGCTCTCAGTCTCTGCCCCCCCATCGCTAGCAGATGGGTCTGACCCAACAGAAAATGCACCATCCCCCACCCCCATGATGCACCACAGACCCTAGAGACCCTGGTGATGGTCCATGCGTAGAGACCCCGGTGATGCTGAGTCCATGTGTAGAGACCCCGGTGATGCTGAGTCCATGTGTAGAGACCGTGGTGATGCTGAGTCCATGTGTAGAGACGCTGGTGATATGAGTCCATGTGTAGAGGCCCTGGTGATGCTGAGTCCATGTGTAGAGACGCTGGTGATATGAGTCCATGTGTAGAGGCCCTGGTGATGCTGAGTCCCTGTGTAGAGGCCCCGGTGATGCTGAGTCCATGTGTAGAGGCCCCGGTGATGCTGAGTTCATGTGTAGAGACCCCGGTGATGCTGAGTCCATGTGTAGAGCCCCCGGTGATGTTGAGTCCATGTGTAGAGTCCCTTGTGGTACTTGGACCAGTCTCATGTTGTGTCGAGCCTTTTTAGTGATTTAAAAATAGTGATTTTGAGGCTAGCATAAAAGTGCCCCTAGCTCTCCCGTTTAAAAGGGCAATTACACCCAAAAACAAGAATAAGGTAAATCTTAAAAGTGGCGCTTCCGTCCTAAATATGCTTTTAAACGAAAGTTTAACTCGGGTACATTCACAAAAGGCCCTAGGTTGCATTTTAACGAGGCAAGAGTTATAAAGAACAAATTGTCCCTTACAGCATATACACACTGCATCATATTTATGAAAAGGTGGGCTGGTCCTCTGTAGCAAAAAGAAGAGAAGTCCACACTAAAGGCTGCCTCAATACACCCCCATACTCCCCATTTAAAACTACTGTTGATCAGAGCAGATCCCTTCATAACCCACCAGTAAACACTGAGCCTGGGAAGACTGCCTTCAGCACTTTAGAAATGGAAAAAACTTCAAAGGACACTGAAAGTTGAAAGCCTCATCTCTTCGGATGAATTTGCTTCTTATTTTTTAAGCTGTGCCCAGCCTCCCAGGGAGGTTACCTGGTCAGAGAAAGGTTACATAGCTGAACAGTTTCAGTTTCGTTTCGTTTATTTCACATGTCCTCATTATATCAGGAGGCACATTGACCATATGCATAAGCTACTAAAATGGGTCCCGATAACAATAAACATACAACAAATAATATACCAACCAATAACTCAATTTACCATGGACACAATATAGACGAATGAAGAATGAAGATGGAGACAGAATGCAACAAGTTCAAGTTTTCCTCAAGCTCGTTCCAGATCTGCGCTCCCCTCCTAACTCCACTCAGTGATTCAGTGTTTTTCCCTTGTGTCATAAGTGTGCAGTGCAAAACCGGTTGGAACAAGCTCACACAATCAGTAGTTTAACCTATGAATGACCTGGAATATCATGCAGCGACACTTCAGGTGGCAGCCACCAAAAACAAGAGCTCACGTCAGTTTGAAGTAAACAAAGGTGTAACATCAAGTACAGGTGTGTCTGTGGTTGGTAGCTCACATTTACAGGCGGTGGTAACCCAAAATACATAGACTGAGTGGACCTGTTTGGAACTACATGTTTTTACTGAAGACATAATCCCTATGAAGACCAAAGGAATGGTGTTTTATTCAAAATTGATTTTTGTTTTTTAAGCCTGGGTGAAGGCAGAAATCTCAGAGACAAAAATATCATTTCACTGACCCTGAACTGAATCTTTAAACATCTCTAAAATCAAATTATACGCCACCTATTATCTTCATAGATCGAATATTCAAAATCAGACCAAAAAATAATAACTGCAACTATGCTATTCACAAACTTGTCAATGTAAGTGTCAGCCTAAATGTGGATGGAGCTGATCATTGGCATTACGCCCTGCACACAGTAGGTGCTTATCTCCCTGCATGCAGGACCCAACCCCAGTTATTTGTGAAAATGCACAGATTGTAGGCAGTTAACAGACATTTGCTTCACGACAGATGCCAGATTCAGATAAACATGTAATTAGCAACTCATCAGCTCTGTCAAAGCCAATTAGCCCAGTCTCCAGCCCCAGCCAGAAACTGCTCCTCTTGCAGTTGTTGTGCACAGCAGCTGACTCTCAGGGTGGACCAGGATTGAGAGCAGCTAATCCAACCATTCTGCCACTGCCGACGCTGCTGGGTCAGAGCACTGAGGAGAATGGGTTAGCTGGAATTACAGGCTGAGACAACATTGTGTTATTTATCAGCATTCTACACGCCTGCTGTGAGAACGAGTGCGAGTGAGGTGTCTCGCCAGTGCGTTTGGTTGTCATGACGGCACATTTCTCAGCACTCTGAGGAAGTGTGATGTGAATTTTGGAAGGCTTGGTAGACACACTGTTTGGCTGACAAGTGAGCTCTGGGAAGTGTAGTGCAAAAATGGCACAAAAGTGACAAGATGTGTGTTTGGGACTACTTTTAAATCTGTAGTTGAGATACACCTGATGGATTGGTGGGTAACTTAGCTTCCATTGTTGGTGTCAACCATGCTGTTGTAAAGGGCTGGGCTAATAAACTGTTAATATTCCGTCATAGTCTGGGTTATCATATCTAGTAACATGTAACAGTGAAGAATTTAACAAAAGATTCAGCTGATTCAAGAAGAAAGTGGTGACGTCACCACATCACCACTCTCTGTCCGTTGGTTCTAGACCACGAAGGAATTACAAACCCCATTTCCAATGAATTTGGGACATTGTTTAAAATGTAAATAAAAACAGAACACAATGATTTGCTAATCGTTTTCACTCTACATTAAATTATGTACACCACGAATACATTATATTAGCTGTCCTAACAGAATGTGGCTTTGCATTGTCTTGCAGAAACAAGCAGGGACGTCCATGAAAAAAAGACGTTGCTTGGATGGCAGCATATGTTGCTCCGAAAACTTTATTGTACCTTTCAGCATTAATGGTGCCTTCCCAGATGTGCAAGTTACCCATGCCATGGGCACTAACACCCCCCCCCATACCATCACAGATGCACTTTGCTGCTAATAACAATCTGGATGGTCCTTTTCCTCTTTGGCCTAAAGGACATGGCGTCCATTATTTCCAAAAACAATATGACATGTGGACCACTTTGGGTCAGTCCATCGCAAATGAGCTCGGGCCCAGAGCCGGCGGCGTTTCTGAGTGTTGTTGATGTATGGCTTTCGCTGCATGGTAGAGTTTTAACTTGACCTTGAAGATGTAGATGAACGAACGAACTGACAATGGTTCTCTGAAGTGTTCCTGAGCCCACGTGGTAATAATCTTTACATAACGATGCAGCGCGGCCTGAGGGAGCGAAGGTCACGGATGTCCAATGTGGTTTTTCTGTCTTGCTGCTTGCATGCAGAGATTTCGCCAAATTCTCTGGATCTTTTGGACTGCAGATGATGAAATCCCCATATTCCTTGCAATGACATGTTGAGAAACCTTCTTAAACTGTGGGACTATTAGCTCACGCAGTTGTTCACAAAGTGATGAACCTCGGCCTGACTGAGCCTTTTGAGGATACTCCTTTCGTACCCAATTATGACCAGTTAACCTGTTCACCTGTGGAACGTTCCAAACAGGTGATTTTTCAGCATTCTCCCCATGTTGCCCCTGTCCCAGCATTTTTAGAACGTGTTGCAGGCATCAAATTCAAAATGAGTAAATATTTATCATACAGTTTGAACATTAAATATCTTGTCTTTGTAGTGTATTTAATTAAATATAGGTTGGAAAAAATTGCAAATCATTGTATTCTGTTTTTATTTACATTTTACACAATGTCTTAACTTCATTGAAATTGGGGTTGGTACACTCCCTTCTGTGAGATGGTCACTGTGTAGGTGTATAAGTAGAACAGTTACCACGCATCCTCTTCATGGCTCTTCATTAGTTATTGTTGAGCGCTGCAATAGCATTATAGCATTTCACTGGAATTAGGTCTCTGGATGCTTAAATATTATGCACACTAAGGCATCTCTACAGTATTCGCATTAAAGCTTCTCTGCACTGACCTGTAACCTAGCAACCGCCTGACGTCTCACCCAAGCAGATGATAAAAGGTACCTTCTTTTCTATTCCGAGCATGAACCCTTTGATAGATCTCCTCCTTCGATTCCAGCATTCTCACCTCAGTAGTATGCCACAAACACTCATATTACTTACAAATACATGAATCACCACACAGTTTTTAGCATTTTGAGACCAGGGTCTGGAGCTGGCGTAGTATGCCAAGCCTCATCATTAACTGCTCCAAAGCATCTGGCTTCTCATGTTGCACCAGGACAGTGCGGTCGGTCTGCAGGGGCAGTTAGAGGACTCTGGTCTACAAAAGGGGCTGATATTCTGGGCCTGAAACACTCCATGAGCGGCGATAACGAATTAGGAAGGTGGTCTTTTTTTTAACCTTTGCAAAACTGTGCTTTTGGTTTTGCGTATGATAAGTTTTACGGACGATACAAACAACAGCATGCAACTAACTAGTTACAGTAGTAATATATGGGTACCATATCTTATTTTATGGGATTATATGTCACTTTATGGCTGGAACAGGAGCGGATCAGAGTTTAAGCTAACGTTAGTAGATAAAAACTTCCTTTATAATACTACCTGGCTGCAACCTGCAACACAAGAACAAGACTGCTCCTTCATTTCCATGTTTATATATGGATCATCAACTGGTGACGACGGGACACGTAGACTCTTTTAGCTTGAGCCCATGTATGTAGCTGTCAGGTGCATTTAAAAGGCTTTGTACTGGGCTCTCTCCTTTAAACCTGGAAACACAAAAAACAGCTGCAGGAGGACTTCAGGCAACAGCTAAAACAGGCTACACATCATTTCAGATGGTCACCGGCTGGAAATGAAAGGCTGCTTTTGTTTACTTGTGTGGAAAATACATTGAGAAGTGAATCTTCCACCATTATCAGTGTAAATATCTCTCTCTCTCTCTCCACTGGCAACGGCAGATGGCCGCCCACCAAGAAGCAGGGTCTGTCTCAGGTTTCTGCCTGTTTAAAGGACGTTTTTCCTGGCTACTGTCACACTAAA
Source organism: Percina caprodes (assembly GCA_013375575.1). NCBI lineage: Eukaryota > Metazoa > Chordata > Actinopteri > Perciformes > Percidae > Percina > Percina caprodes. The sequence goes on from JABXJD010000260.1 coordinate 101,487, forward strand.
TGCTTGCTCTTGGGGGGGAATTGTTGATGTCCTTGTAAATTATAGAGTCTGGTCTAGACCCACTCTATCTGTTAGATGTCCTGTGATACATCCTTTTAGGATTTGACACTAAAAATAGATATATACTGTACTATACTATAACTTGAATTGAATTGTGATAAAACATAGCAACAGTAACTAAGGGAGTCAGGGCTTAACAAAGGGTCAATTGGAGGAAGGTATTAATACTTTAGTACACATTAGTGTTGCTACACTACAGGCCAGAATATGTCTCCTGTGCAATGCCACATTACAGCTGCATGTGTGCACAAGCAGAATCTATTTTCATAACGCCACCTGAAGGAGTCATTTTGGAGTTTTACATAAATTGCCTCATGCTCCCTTCCTCCTCCTACTTCCCCTCACCTCCTTCTCACACCTCTTTGTTAAGGTTGTCCAATAACCAGATAAAGGAGACACCGGGGAGCCCGGGCCGGGGCAGGAAAGAAAGAGCTGGCTATACTGTACTGTGTGCATGTTCAGCCACTGGTCGTGCCGTTGAGGGATAAATCTTTGAGACTCCACACTTTCTGATTTGCAGAAGGTTTTTTCATCTCAAATGAGGAGGAGGGAGAATGAAATGAGAGAAGTGGGAGGAGGGGACAGAAAGAGAAGAGGCAGCACTTGGAGATAGAAGATGAGTGCATATTGGCACTTATATGGATTTATGATGTCTATTACATTGTTATTATGTGAAAATAAAACCAAATGCACAATTCTGCAAGATGAGATAAAAAATCTTTACTGTGGAGGTTTTTGGGAAGAAAGTGGAAATTGATTTGTATACATACAAAAATATATACTGTATATGGTCAATTAAGACATGATTAGAAAATGTGCATATAATGTTGGTAGTTTTACATATTTGGATTCAGCGAATATGTGTGAAATCACCCAATAGTTAAATATATTCTGTGATATTCCACAATCAGCTGCAGCGTCATAACACCTCCTCATAAAATGACTCACAGTTACATGATAGCGCTCAAATTTCTCCTCAAACACATACAGATAATTAGCATTTTAGAAACTTACACAATAGACTTACATACAATAGTTCAAACAAAGTCTACAAACTAGTCATGGATGATGTAATGGTCTTCAACTACTGAAGCTCAGAAAGCAGCATTTAAAGGCGATTCTAGCCATTGGAATCAAGGAAGGAAAGTATGCGATGTGACACTGGACATGACACCAGAAATGAATATGGGCAAACAGAAAATCTACACGTTCTGTTTCTACAAGTTCCATGTCATTTCACCAGTATTTTTGTTTTTTGGTCATTTCTAAAGACAATCAGTAGGTGACCTAACAGGGTGGGTGGAATGAGGAGCGTCTATCTGTGCCCAGCTGTGGGTGTCCCTGTTGTTGATTACTCCACTCAGCTCTGCAGGGTTCATTTATAACACCACTTAACATACTGTTAGCTAGGGTTGGGCGATTGGATTGGCTATCGGTGATCAGATGAGTACATCATCAGCAACTCTAGTTGGTCAAATATAATCCATAATTCTTATCCTTATTCCAGCTCTACACACCATTCTCCCCTCAAGCAGCAGCTCATGCTCCTTCTTCGGAGGCAGAAACTAAAGACTAGACTAGATAAGTAAAATGACAAGAATCCATCCATCCATCCATCCATAGTTGCTGATTGTTGGAACAGAGGGAAGTGAAAGTCCAGTGCCACGCATCAGGGAAACTGAAAGGAAACTCAGAGGTCCAAACATGACATCCTCAATAAACCTTATGGTAACTCACTTTCTTCTCAGGCATTGTGGACTAGCCAAGGTCTGCAGCATTCCTGGACGGGTGAAAATCCTGCTCTGGTTTATTGGCCTTTCTTTAAACCAATCACAATCGTCATGGGCGGGGCTAAGCTCCGGACAGGGTCTTGTTTTGGCGGCACCGGATCAATCCTGGAAATGGAATGTCGGGGATATGGACTAGCAGTGATTAACTAGACTGTTCATGAAGGGTATAATAACAATATCATATGTAATAATATATAGTTTGTTTCTCTCATGAAAATAATTTAAATGGATTGGAAACTAAGCGATAAGGTGCTGCTTTGTATTTAAACCGCGTGTTTCCCTTTGGCGTAGTGAGTGACTTTTAATAATTATAAATAAAAGTACAGTTGAAGTTGTGTTGTGCACTTCTACACTAACTACATTCTTACAAGAAGTGACCGGGCTAGCTTCCTACTGATGCTCGCACACTGGAACTGGACCACAACAAACATCTCTCCCCAATATCTAAAGCTACAGTGGTTTAATATCTTCTTTTACTTTGGTCACATGCTAAATGTGGAGATGAGCCATAATAATGGCCTCCACAAGCTGCTGGTCATTGAGTGTAAGGGGATCCGTGGTCCATCTTCATATCAACTCTGGCTAGGTCTGCAGAAGCAAGGCCACCCCAGCTAAAGTCCACTTGGAGGGATTTTCTTTGGTCTTCAGGTTGAAGGTCCATACGTAAGTGGGTCCCCTCTGGCGGGTCTTATAGACAGGACACTGGTACACATTCCTGCTGTCCTGTTTGTCGACAGGAATGGCCCTGATGAAGATGACGGGAACGGTCGGGGTGAGCTCTTTCAGGCGGGCGTCTACAATCATGCCAGTCTGAAAGAGAAAGGAAGTTTAGAGGAGAAGGGAGGGAGGGAGGGAGGATAACAAACCAGTCAACCACAGACAGAAACGTATTGCAGAGCTGAGGGAAGTTAGGAATTGGTTTGAGGTGCAGTGAAAACATCATCCCGACACTGTGCTTGCCATTGAGGCTGACTTTATTAATGTTCCTTTGTGAGAGAAAAGAAAAGGTGTTGGACTAATCTTGCTTAGACGTCCTGTTTGGAGAACACAATGTTGTGGTACCCTTGAAGAGTGGTGAAAGTCAGCAGAGTGTGAGTGGAAGTGAAAAACACACAGAAACAGAGCGGTCCGTCTCATTAATTAATCCTCCTACACATAGGGCCTGACTAACACAAGTTTCACCATGCATGCACAGTGACTTTCAGGAATAAATGTAAATCCTGATGACTTTGGAAAAAGCTCAGAGGACAAAGCCCTAATTACATCTGCATTTGCTATAAACTTTAGAGAGCTGTTAAACACCATAATGTCTGTGTGGGTAAATACACATATTACATCAGGCCTCAATGATTCATTGATGATAATGTTACTATGGTAACAGATATCTACTTTTATTGTATAATCTAATATACATACTGAGAGAATAATATTACTCAGCTGGAGTATTCACCACTATTCATTGGTGTCCATCACACAAACAGTTTCATGTCTGCGTTCTGTCATATCGCTAAAGGCCTTAGAGTCCAAGATGAAAGGATTCCTTCAGATGTCTACAAACTGACGCCCTCCTGTAATGTGCCTTCCCTTTGCTTGATTTCTAGATCCTTTTAATGTTCTTTTAACGTGTCTTTTGTGTTTTCTGTCTGTAGCTGTGTCTCGACCCGGTCTCCCTTGTAAAATAAAAATAAAACCAATTTCCTTCCAGCACACAAGGTGTTTACCATATACAGTATGTAGCTGTTTTTGATGTCTGAAACCCCTCTGAATAAACGGCAAGCTTCATTAATAAAGATAAGCAGGTTAATCACAGATCTGTGACTTGTATGGCTGCTCAGAGCTCTGGCCAGATGGAGCACTGCTGTCTTTCCACGGCGCTCTCGGCTACTCGCCGCCAGCGGCCTTAAGGGCTTGGTGGAGGACATGAGGATGAGGAGATGTGAGGAGCAGCTCATCTGTCCGCCTGTCTTTTTGCCTCAGTCTCCAACTTTAATGAAGTAAAAAGGAACCACTCCTCTAAAGGGTGACCCAAGTGTTCAAGTGCACATTCTGCACTTTCCCTAATTAAGAAGTCTACAGGGATGCTCCCTGAAAGCTGGGCGCGTATACAGTAGCTGTATGTATGTAGATAGATAGAGCCCTGGGAAGCTGAGTAATGCACTGCGCTCCGACAGCTGAACGCAAGCAGGATGCAAAGCAGAAAATTAAGCCACACAGGGATTGCAGAAAATATCAAAGTTGCTTCACTTGACTCAGTTTAAAGATGCATTTTGAAGTGAGCCCACCTTATGTTCATGTGTTAGTCTGCCATCCATCATCAGTGGTGTGTAAATGGATATTTCTGTGTGAGGTGCTTGTGAATCAAATTGTGCTGTTGTGGATCTTGTATCCACGCCTTCCCTGGAAACGAGGCGTCAGCTGAACAAAACCATCAGTGAAGAACCTGTGTACCTGTGTGTCCCACCGTGCGCCCTCCATGTATAGCCCATGTACGTAGGCTCCTTCACGGGGCGGTAGAGTGAAGTCCTCGCGACTCTTCTTGGTGACATCACACTGCAGACACATCCTGTCCAGAGGCCACTCATTCCTGCCATTCAAACAGAGGTTTAATGTGGTACTCATCGTCTACATTTCCAAGCTCTATGTCCTAGTGCACCACAGCCCTACCTGCGAGCCATAGCCTGCATGATGGCTGTGAGGAAGGACTGTGGGTTGAAGAAGCCAGCCAGCCACACTGCAGATGGTAAGGCGAAGTCCGAGGACCAAGCTTCCAGCTCCTTGATCCTAGCCAGCAGGTCGGTGAACCACAGGACCAGGCCACACATGGAGGGGTAGGCCCGCTTGGTCCAACTGTCTGGCACCATGTCCAGGAAAATAGCATCCTGAAGGTTCTCCATGTCACCAGTCATGGTTAACTCTCCCTGAAGGGGGTGGGGGTGGGATGGGAGAATATTCAATAATCAACTGAGATCATCCATTTTGCAGCAAAACATCATTGCCAGGTTAACCCTCATGTTGTCTTCATGTTGCCCTCATGTTGTCCTCATGTTGTCCTCATGTTGTCCTCATGTTGTCCTATATCAATGTTCTTTTTAATTCCCCAAAATAACATGATTGATTCCACACAACGCTCTTTGGCAAGTACAAATCTCTACTTTCATTAATTTTGGGGCGTCTTATTCACTTTTATAGCATTTTGGGTTATTTACTTAGTATTGAGTAAAAGTTGACAAATAATTTTGTCTAAATTATTATTATTAAGGTATCATTTCCTATAAATGAGCTTTACTGACCATAAATTCCAAAAATAACTGTAAAAGTTAATATGTTAGTGTTATATAGTGCTGAAAATGTAAAAAAAAATAATAGAAAGCGTCAACAAAAGTATTGATTTTCAATTTTGACGGGAAGACAACACAAGGGTTAAAAGATTTTCATGGGTCCATCAGAGAGGACCGTAGAGACAACGTCCATGTCATCCAGAGGACACAGTTTACTACGTCTCCGTAGCTTTTAAAACATGGTATATATTAATTCCCTTTGGATAAAGCTCTGCAGGTCAAAATCTACCGTTTGTTAACTGGTTTGGTTGAAGTTAAAGTTCAGGTTAACATATACAATTATTAATTATTAACAATAAAAAAGAACACAGTGAACCCTTCACCTTGGCAACACACCGTGCTTATATGAAGCTGCACCATCTCACTGAGGCAAACTTCCTGATAGCTGCTATTTATTCCACTATAAAGACCAAATATGATTCCATTTGCTGGTACAGTAGTCTGCAAGGCTTTTAAATCACTGATCGGATTTATTGAGGCTTGTATTGTCGAGAGCTCCAAGCCCCATAACTCCCGACAAACATTTTTACACATTTCCTCCTCATTCTCTTTTCGTCTGACTCAGTCAGGCTTGACTTTTGGAGGAAATGAACGCAGACGTCTCATTCCTCTCTGCAAGCCAAATCTCTGACTCATTCTGACGAACAACAGAGAAAAAGGTTTAGCTGAAAAGGAACAGTAATGCAGCAGCCTGTCGCCGAGCCAACGGCTGGGAAGCATAGCGGTTGAGACAAACTGAGGGTATGTGCTGGATTTAGAGAGACAGTTCATGACCATGCTCTGAGCAGGACCCTGCTGCACCCGCGGTTCTCAGGATGGGAGCTGTGGACACCCCCAAGGGGGATTTATAGTCTAAGTCAAACGTCTAAGTAAACTTCATTACCCACATCAACTATTTCTTCTTAGAGAATAGACTTATACCCTTAGTCGGCTCAGGGTCTTATAACTCCATCGTCATATCCGACCGTGGTCCCCTGACCTTAGATCTCGGGGGGGTGGAGAGCTGAATTCCCGGGCTCCATGACGCTTTTTACACACGTTTGCTGTCTTTTCTGAATGCTCAGATTGATCTTTTTATAGAAACAAATCATCAAACCATCTCTTCTCTGGGACACTTTTAAAGTCTATATTAGTGGACAAATGATGTCATACGTTGTATGAGAGGGAACGATGAAAAGAAAATATCTGATCTAATGACTCAAATATTACAATTGGATAATGTATATGCAGCATCACCTTCCCCTAATGTATATAAGGACCGCTGGTCTTTTCAGGCTGAGTTTGACAATTGGGCATCAGCTCAAACTGACAATATTCCCACTACGAATGCGGAAATGGCTTTCTCACCAACTACGTCACCAACTACGTCAGGCTTGTTCAATCCATTAAATCACCCAAGTCCAAACTCCCACTGGGGTAACGACTGACCTTAAGCAAATTCATGATGAATTTAAGCACTTTTATGCCTCTTTGTATATGTCTGAACAGTCAACTGACCCCTCAGCTCCATTACTGTCCCTGGTATTGGCCGGCAGGGTCAACTGTTCCAACCTCCGGCTGGAAGAGCCTAAAACACTTTATTTGAAGAAATTCGAAGAGCGGCAGGTAAAATGCAGAGCTCTAAATGTCCCAGCCCGGGTTAGGGATTCCTATTGAATTCTACAGGAAGTTTATGGATAAGATAGCTCCTCTTCTTCATGAAATGTTTTTATATCCAGTGGATACTGTCTCTCTTCCCAGACCGTTTCATTGATATTAAAAAAGAATAAAGACTCTCTGTTTTGTGGATCCTAACGACTAATTTCATTACTGAATGTGGACTACAAAATCCTCGCTAAGCTACTGGCCATGCGTCTGGAAACAGTTTTGCCATCTATAATTTGACCAGACTGGATTTATTAAGAATAGGTATGCTTTTTCAAATGTTAGACGCCTATTTCATGTTATGTACAACTCGTCGAACTCCACTGAGCCTGAATTTGTACTATATACACTTTTCAGATATTTAAAAATCCGTAGCTTTGTAAAGAATATTAGCTCCCTTTTTCCCTCTCAACCAACAGCCGACGGCTATTCATATGTTGCTAGTGCCATTAGGGCTGCACGATATATAATTGTTTTTTTAGTCGTCATCTCAATATCAAGTGGCGCAATAAACACCGTAAGTAAAATGTTCAATAAAAGAAAGATGGAAAAGATTCAACAAGCAGTCTGTTCTATTTTAGCAGAATACTGAAAGCAGCAGAACCGAGAACACTTTAATATCTGTTTATTTATTGCAAGTAATTTCTTTACTGCAATATTCAACAATGTTTTCCCATACTGCATATTTGTCTCGCATGGTGACCATACCATCACCTCCCCCGTCCTCACCTTGAGTCCCAGGCTGAGCTCGCTCAGGGAGCGTCTCATCTCCTGGGTGAGCATGTTCATGCGCTCACACTCCTGCAGCGCCACCACCTGGTAGGGAGTCCTGTCCTCTGCCTTCGCCAGCAGCTCGGCCATGTTGAACTCCTCCGGGAGCTTCTCCAAGATCTCCTCCAGCACCACACGCACCTGATAGTGTGGGAGCGAGGGAATTGGCAGCCAGAGAGAAAAAAAAAAGTGAAATTCATTGTACAGTTACGGGGATACTCAGGTAAGACACAGACCAGGAGAGGATGCTCCATGAAATCAAAGACTCGCGAGAGACTGGGGTTATCTGTGTCAGATGAACTCAGTCGTGCCAACGCTGACAGCCTGAGAAAGCGTTACAGTTTGAAATAGACAGTTTCATAAATATTCATGAAGATATATTCCTTTCAATAACAGTCTAATCCCTCCAGAAAATCAATGCTCACATCATATTTTTGTGGGTAAGTGATGAAAGCTAATGCCTGTGTCAACATTTTCCCAAGGCAGCCAGCATTAGCAATCAATCAACGGATTACGTGCCCAACAAAGGATACGAGGTCATCATATCTATGGATCTTCAGTTCAAAATATCTGATCTTGGTTTGGCAGCTACTGGGCACGCTGAATACAAAGGGAGTCTCGTTGGTAAGCATGGCTGTCATCACATGCACACATGCCACATACAAGTGTAGTTGTTACCATGGAAACCTATTGTGAAAAGTCACCGAACAAACTGAACCAGGATTAAGCTTAAATCTGACTCGGAGTTGATGAGACCAAGTCAACTGATCGTCCGTGCGATGCTCACGGAGCAGCAGATATAGTGATAATGCTTTTGAACAAAGGGTGTTTGTAAGAGGTTGGAAAATAAATAGTCGCTACATTATTTGAGGCCGTGCTGCTAGTGGAAGGTTAGCAGCAGGAACCGAGTGAACTGGCGAGTGAGAAGCAGCTGCAGGCAGTGTGTAGAGCTCTCTCCGCTTTTACACTCCGCCTTTATTTCATGCTGTGACAGTCATAGATGTAAAATAGGACCAGTGACAGAAAGCGTCTCTGGTGACAGCAGGCTCTCTGATTGATGTCTTGCCATACGAACTAATAGGCCAACTGTGTCAAATGGTGTGTAACTTTAAAAACATTTTCAGCATGACATTTCAGCATGATTCCAGAAATACCATTAACCTTGATGCTGCAATATGTTGTATTATGTTGTTGGAGGGCTGTGAGTGATGGTCACAGTGCAGAGATACAGAGGAACAGTTGGGGAGGGTTTCAGGATGAGAGGGGACTGAAATGTAAATGAAATCTAACCACTAACACTTTACACTGAACAAAAATGCATTCACAAGCATAGTTGCCTTTATAAAAATAAGGTTCAGAAAATAAATCAGTCTGATGGTAAGAGAAGTAAAAGAAAGCCGGATCTATAACTCACATTGTGCAGCTTGTTTCAGGCAACAGTAAGCATAAATGACTTTTTAACAAAGCTAACACTCCAACCAAGACCCTTACTCGTGATATTAAAAAAGTGACACTTGGTCCATTGAGGGAGTGCACAAGGCTGTACTCTCTCTGACAGAACATTTGTTTGAGCTTTTACACTCAAATAAGCTTGATTTCAGAGCAGTACTGAACTGTAAAATCACCCTGGGTGCTGCCAGAGGCCCCAAACAGTTGGTCTGCAATTTATGTTCCATTCAGTATGCAGCAGCTTCAGAGAATGTCACCTGTTCCCAGCATACATTCAGGATACAGAGTTTAGAGATTGGTGCCTTTGGTTTACATATCTGCAGCGGTATGGGGGGATAGAGTAGGTCTAGACCACACTCTAGAATTTACAAAGACCCAACAATTCTAGAAAGTAAGTAAAGTTCATGTTGTGCCGCCAAACGTTGTTCAAACCTGCAGAACTCAACTTTAAATTCTAAAATATTCATAAGGTACAAAACACACTGGATTAAGTAACAACATTTTAGCAAAATGAGCTTAAATCGATGCACAAGACATCTGTTGAAGGAATGGTGCAAACTGAAATCTATCTATCTATCTATCTATCTATCTATCTATCTATCTATCTATCTATCTATCTATCTATCTATCTATCTAGATTTTATTAATCTATTGATGGATAAAAGAACTGGCAGATAAAAAGATAATGAATATTATCAATAGTTTCATCCCTATTCCTTGTCCACATACCTGAGTGGGCTACTTTTCCTAGCTGTTGCCCGGCCCCATACATCCAGTGAAATCTTAATGCTACAGCATATAAATATATAGTGTAGTCAGATTCCAACTATAAAGTAATGTTGGACTGGCCTGTACAGAGCCCTGACCTCATCCCCATCCAACAGCTCCGGGATGAGCTGAAAGTAATCATTGCAACGATGCATCGTGAGGCAGACCTGGACATTTTTTTGCCTTTTGTCTGAATTCATACATATCTGACTGATTGAATTTGTTGATGAGAACTATAGACATAATAATATTGAGGAGGTGAAGCCTCGTGATATTGAGTCGATTGGATTTGTTGACAGGAATCAGAAGGTGAGACCAGTGTTCAACAATCACTCATGTTTGATTTGCGACTACTTTTGGATACGTAGCATCCATTAAACACTAACCTTTTCCTCACGCGTGGTCCCTCCACCCTCTCCGACGCCTCCGTCCCTGGGCTGCATCTCCAGCACCGTGCGGAAAAGCTTCTCCGAGGTTTGTGTGAGGAAGCCGATCTCGGCGTTGGGATGAAGGCCATACAGGTAGGGGGACTCGGCAGGTAGGGTGTGATCAATGTACTGGAGCAAAAGAAAACCCATGTCACAACTCTGGTGTCATCCAAACCAATCCTCACCTATGGACGTCCCGATTTCTGCGTGAACCTCAAATTCCGAACTTTAAGGAAGCTTGAAATGGTGTGAAGCTTGAACATAACAAACAACATGAATACATGTTTTTTGACTGAACAGGACATTTAAACACTAATCCTAATTATTTATTTTGAAAGCATTCAGTGTGGCAACTCCATTACTTTGTGGCAAAAAGAGCAGCTTTTTTCTCTCTTAGATGTTCCTTGGTATTGCTGACAAAGGACAAGAATGGGAGCGTATACATGATGAGATGGCTCTGGGTGAGAAACAAACACTCAGCATCAATTGACAGTCTGTTAATGACCACAGCAAGAAGGAAATGTGGCATTTTCCATCTGCTAGTCCATAATGAATTTCAACATGCTTTTAAGTTAGTGCGGATGAAAGTGGAAGCTCAACTGAAAACGGCTGCTTTTTGTGGGGCACGTACATTATATAAAATCCCCTTTAATCATAATGTCCTGATTACAGTTTTGATGGAAAATAGATGGGCTTTTAATACAGAAACACTTTGTAGTCAGCTGGTTTGATCTCCTCTGTACCTGCTGGCTAATGTTTGCTGATTGGATCCACCTGTATATTGTTGAAAGAAGAGTAAAACTGCTGAGTCACTTCCTTCTTGGCGCCCCTCCCATCCCTCTCCTCTCCTAAATATACTGTAAGTTTGTTTGGGATGGTTGTGAGGGAGGCTATGGCCTAACAGACCCACAGGGACCCACAGGGACTTACAGGGCCCCACAGGCCTTTATGGTCTCTGTTCTTCAGCCAAAATATTAGCCACTCTGCCCTCTGCTTGGCGGTGTGGTGACAGCAAAATGGAAAATGCTCTATTGTTTCCCACCGGGGGCACACTGACAGCCAGGATGGGACCGCTGAGCGCCCGAATGGGGGGGAAACTGAATACAAGCGGTACATCCCACTCTCTCTGCCTCCCTCATGGGGGAAATCTGGACTGTCTGCGAGAACCACGGTTATTCATGGGAATGTTGGCAGCAGTCAGTTTTTCTTAAGGGACACCAGTAAAGCTGGTTGTAGCTGTCAAAGAATGACGTTTAAAAAAAATTCTTTATTCATATCTGAGAATTATACGTGACATCTGACACTGTTTCCCTTCCCATTGTTTGGGGGGTCGGCCCGCCCTGCCTGAAGGAATGACAAAATTATGTAATTATGCTATATATTCCACCCAAAAAATAAAGCTGTTTTCACACATTCAGGTAATCCGCTTCTCCTTCCTCGCCTTAAAAGTTCAATTCATTTTAACTCATTTTCAGCTTGGCGAGATGATTTCAGAGGACTTCATGGGGGCACACTGGCACACACACACGGGAACCTTCTGTTTACCTCAGGTAGCTTTGTGTTAACTGATTAATAACTATATCTGAGGGACAGGTGAGGAAGAGCAGCAACCTGATGCTGCCATGGATGTGTGCAGATTGTAGGTAGCAAGAATTTGACAAAACGCAGGCACTGTACATTACAAAACTTTGTTATAGAATGTAATATATGGTTTATTATAGTGCAGATCTTGTTTGGTATAGGGTGGGGTGACTAGGGGTGGGGGTTGTGCAGTGGCTAGCTCCATCCATTAATTGATTCTTGATGGAAATACAGAAGCAATTAACTAAACAATGTTAAGTCAAGGTCCCCTTGCTACATTTTGTAATATATATATATATATATATATATATATATATATATATATATATATATATATATATATATATATATATATATATACATACATACACTACCGTTCAAAAGTTTGGGGTCACATTGAAATGTCCTTATTTTTGAAGGAAAAGCACTGTACTTTTCAATGAAGATAACTTTAAACTAGTCTTAACTTTGAAGAAATCCACTCTATACATTGCTAATGTGGTAAATGACTATTCTAGCTGCAAATGTCTGGTTTTTGGTGCAATATGTACATAGGTGTATAGAGGCCCATTTCCAGCAACTATCACTCCAGTGTTCTAATGGTACAATGTGTTTGCTCATTGGCTCAGAAGGCTAATTGATGATTAGAAAACCCTTGTGCAATCATGTTCACACATCTGAAAACAGTTTAGGTCGTTACAGAAGCTACAAAACTGACCTTCCTTTAAGCAGATTGAGTTTCTGGAGCATCACATTTGTGGGGTCAATTAAACGCTCAAAATGGCCAGAAAAAGAGAACTTTCATCTGAAACTCGACAGTCTATTCTTGTCCTTAGAAATGAAGGCTATTCCATGCGAGACATTGCTAAGAAATTGAAGATTTCCTACAACGGTGTGTACTACTCCCTTCAGAGGACAGCACAAACAGGCTCTAACCAGAGTAGAAAAAGAAGTGGGAGGCCGCGTTGCACAACTGAGCAGGAAGATAAGTACATTAGAGTCTCTAGTTTGAGAAACAGACGCCTCACAGGTCCCCAACTGGCATCTTCATTAAATAGTACCCGCAAAACACCAGTGTCAACATGTACAGTGAAGAGGCGGCTGCGGGATTCTGGGCTTCAGGGCAGAGTGGCAAAGAAAAAGCCATATCTGAGACTGGCCAATAAAAGAAAAAGATTAAGATGGGCAAAAGAACACAGACATTGGACAGAGGAAGACTGGAAAAAAGTGTTGTGGACGGATGAATCCAAGTTTGAGGTGTTTGGATCACAAGGCAAGGCAGCTTTATTTGTATAGCACATTTCAGCAACAGGGCAATTCAAAGTGCTTTACACAAAATCAGTTAAAAGAAAATAAAACCGATAAAACACAAAGAAGAACGTTTGTGAGACGCAGAACAAATGAAAAGATGCTGGAAGAATGCCTGACGCCATCTGTTAAGCATGGTGGAGGTAATATGATGGTCTGGGGTTGCTTTGGTGCTGGTAAGGTGGGAGATTTGTACAGGGTAAAAGGGATTCTGAATAAGGAAGGCTATCACTCCATTTTGCAACGCCATGCCATACCCAGTGGACAGCGCTTGATTGGAGCCAATTTCATCCTACAACAGGACAATGACCCTCCAAATTGTGCAAGAACTATTTAGAGCAGAAGCAGGCAGCTGGTATTCTATCGGTAATGGAGTGGCCAGCGCAGTCACCAGATCTGAACCCCATTGAGCTGTTGTGGGAGCAGCTTGACCGTATGGTACGCAAGAAGTGCCCATCCAACCAATCCAACTTGTGGGAGCTGCTTCTGGAAGCGTGGGGTGCAATTTCTCCAGATTACCTCAACAAATTAACAGCTAGAATGCCAAAGGTCTGCAATGCTCTAATTCTTTGACGAAAGCAAAGTTTGACGTAAAAAAATCATATTTCAAATACAAATCATTATTTCTAACCTTGTCAATGTCTTGACTCTATTTTCTATTCATTTCACAACGTATGGTGGTGAATAAGTGTGACTTTTCAGGAAAACACAAAATTGTTTGGGTGACCCCAAACTTTTGAATGGTAGTGTATATATACACACTAGTCTTCATCAGTAAATGGAGGTTGCTCAGATGTCATTGCGATGGCACTGGAGTAGAAAACTCCAGAATAAGCAGGATCTTGAGATTTTTCACAGTAACTACAGTTAGCATGGCTTCTTGTTGGGCAGAGCAGGGTTATATAAAATGTCACAACTAATAAGAAGAAGAAAAAGTCAAACCAAAACAATGAGAATTGTCTACATAAATCATAGCGCTGCAATGGACTGTTGTTGTTTGTCCTATGGCATGCTGGGAGAGACTGATCCACCTTCCATAGAGGTACATAGCTGCTAGTTCAAGATCTACCACATTTTTTGCTGCTTCTAAATCAATATTATGTGTGTTCCATGACTCATCTAGTTCCACTTATTGTTGTGACTTTCATGCCTTGCATCTTTCCCTGACACATTACTTTGTAAGAGAGCAGTTAGACTTGCAGGCACCCCCAGAGCTGTTCCACCTTACAGAAACATGTATACAACAGACTACAAGCTGTCCTGTCCCAGGCACCCATATGGGAAGAGTTGTATTGTTATTGACTTAGCATTGAATTGTAGAACTCTACACTGTACATGGGGGATAGTGGTGGTGAAAAAAACTATTATAGTGATTCAATTTTAGCAATATTAAACCACCATTACTTTTGCTGGAGGCCACATAGAAGCCCCTTGGGGGAACACCTAGACTGCTACTGCTGTAATCCTTATAATAATAATAATATTAATAAATAAGTTGTACTGTTTATTGATCCCCAATGGGGAAATTACAGTTTACACTCTGTGTTGTTAATAATCACTACACACAGGTCTGAAATACACACACATGCTCAAGACCTACAGTATTCATGCACAAATGGAGAGATGTCAGAGTGGGGGGGCTGGCAGCTGGACCAGCACCCTGAGCGGTTGGGGGGGTACAGTGCCTTGCTCAAGAGCACCTGGCAGTGCCCCCATGGACTGAGCTACTGCCACCCCAGCTATATTTTCTAGCATTGAAACTATTGGTTATAATGTAGTTACTGGATTTTCATTTCTGTTATATCTGTATGGCTTTTGTTTTATCTCTTTACATTCCTGCTTTAATGGTACTCAAACCGAGTATTGTTTAACTTTTTGTAGTTTGAAGAATTTTAATTTCCTTTCTATGTAATGCAAAGCTAGGATTTGCCTGATCGGAGTGTGCCTCACCTCGTGGTAGCTGTTGTAGTCCATGTTTCCAGGCAAGGGGAATCCAGGTGCTAGGTGCAGCTCTCCCTCCATCATCTCGGGCTTGATAAATTCCTCCAGGTAAGTCCGACACAGACGGCGGTCCCAGTCGTCCGTGATGTGACCCCCATACATGATCTCACCGAACAAGTAGCGCAGGTCATCATATGGCACCTGGGATAAGAGACGGGGAGGGTGGTGGCTTTGTGTTGTTTAGCTAAGGTCACATGTGTTTCGATTTCCAATTAAGATTACAAACGCTTGTGTTTGTAATCCTCTGAAAAGGAATAAAAGTAAAAGAGAAACACATGTACCTTAGGATTGGCCTCCAGGTAGTTGTAGAGGACGTTGATGGAAATGGTGAGGTCTCCAGTGTTAAAGGGGTATGATCTGTTCCAGCCCTGAGGACCGAACTTCCTCCTCTCTGCCACCACCGCATGGAAGTAGCACAGGGCAAACAAAATGCTCTTAAACTCATTCTCCCGTGCACACATCTCCAGCGTGTCCTGGAAAACAACAAAGCAAAGAGCCTCCTGAACTGTGCAGCTGCATTAGCGGAAAGTTGTGGCAGGCAGCGCTGGGATCTGTCCCTAGCCGTGTGGCACTCTAACAGACAGACAATGACAATGACTAGATAGCAATAAACCCAACAATGAGATTCCCTTTTAATTGTCACAACTTGTCAGGCGCTTTCAGCCTCCAACTGTCTCCTGGGCTCATTGCTCCAGACAAGCAAATAAAAAAGTGGACATAAATGGCATTGTAATCTCTGGGGGAGAGAGTTAAATAAGCATGCCAATAACCCCTATGGAAATAGGAAGGCTAAATTCTCTTTATTCCAGCATGTGTCATGGAGAGTGCCACACTGTAGGCTCTTTAACTTCCCCTGCTGCAGTGCCCTGGGGAGTTGACTCCTACCACACACACGCACGCACACACAGAGACACACACACATGCACACACACACACACACACACACACACACACACACACACACACACACACACACACACACACACACACACACACACACACACACAGAGATTTAGTTAATATTCTGCACTGTACTCCTCTGCTCAACACAGCTGAAAGAGATGCATAGCTTCCCTATTCATGGCCTGTGGACTGGAGAGAAACAACAGACTGCAGCGAGGACACATAAACACACACAAGCATGCACATGCACTGAAAACACACCTCAATATGTCTGAACTGACAAGAGGTCCATGATTAGCATCAGAGTATGTGTGAGTCAGAATAACTAGAAAATCTGACAGATAAACTGAATCGATCAGCAAACAGAATTGCAAATCCATAAGAGCTTTTTTCCCAGCAGTATTATACAAGTGTTACATCAGCAAAAAGCTAAAGCATTGTGCCAGACGTTAAGTTTAGCCCACCCAGTCTCCATCTCAGAGGCTTGCGGGGTGGGTATAGGCAGTAGAGCTATACACGCGTCTCCCAGTAAAAAGGTCAAGGGAAAATAAACTGTCATTTCTTTGGCTTAGTGCTGGCTTTAGCCACGCGGGTGGGCTATTACAGAGAGTTAGCCTAACATTGATTAGCTTTCACTGAGTACACATGACTCAGGAATATTCCCCCATTCTTACCTCATTGGACCTCGCTATGGGTCTGCACAAGGCTGGATTCACAAGCACGTAGCACTTATCAGGCAGATAGACATCAGCGAACTAAGGATCATGGAAATGGAATGGGAAGAAGCCGAGCACTCAGTTAATGGTGCGGGGGAAGATGCATTGGCAGCAAAGCACTGTGGTAATGGTAAGGCTTAGATAGAGAGGAGAACTGATAAGGTAGAGAAAGGGAGAGGCCACTGCAGCGCTCCAATAAGAAACTAAAGGTAGCGGATAGACTTGGTTGTGAGGTCAGTAACATCTCTCCATGCAGATTAGAACCACAACAACGTTTGGGGTTAGCATGTGGTACGTTCACATCTGTCCTCCATGGGTCAGAGGCAATTCCAGGGTCAGTGAAAGGTGACTCTCCCCATCTGCCAGCTGATCCATTTTTTGCAAATTGACAACTTGATGTGTGACAATGTGGAGTAGAAATGGGCATGTTGTGTCTACATCCTTTAGAGGAAGGCAGCATGTATCAACACAAAGTACCCATAGCCCTGATATAGTAAAGATGCCATGATATGGGCTAACTGTTACTGGAGTCACTTCTTCTTCAGCATCTAGTGGGAGTAACTGTCTCCTTTCAGAGTTCTATCAAATTAAATTGTCTATGATTTCAACAGGATATACCCATATTAAGGAAGTAATGACATCATTTGATGGGACCTTTAAAATCAGAAAGCCCCTTTCAGAATGTTATATTGAAATACATACATTGGAATATAATTACGAACACCTTGTAGGCAGCATGTTAAAGTTGTATCTGACATCATTGATGGATTATCTTTGTGAGTAAATGGTTTCAGTTCTTATCAGATGACGTGCAGAATGCCTCTGGGTACCTGGTTGAAGTTGTCCAGGGCCTTGTGCAGGTTGGCGTGCATGCCGGTAGGCGGCTCATTGGTGATTTTGATAGAGTTCTCCAGGATGCCCTGCGGGATGATGTGGCCCTCAGGGGTAGATGAGGGCTCAGCACTGACAAACACCCTGAAGTTGCAATGGCTTCCCTCTGCGTGCTGCTCCAGAAGTTTCTCTAAAGTACCCAGCCAGCGAGCCACCAAGTGGATGTTCTACAAGGACCAGGATCAGAAGTATAGGGTCAAGAAGCAACATTGCACGATATTGGTAGAAAACAGGCTTGTTGTTAATTCTCCTCAGTGAGGGTAGAGAGCCTAACACCCAGATGATGTTTTCTGTTGGATATCTGTGAAGGTCTGTGCTGTAATGGATAGTACATAATAGCTTAATTTGGTACTTTATGCTGGAAGTGCCCATATGATTTATGTTTGCAATGACAACTAGCAAAAAGGAGCAATTAAAATGTTGCATATTCTCCTCTCTGCACTGTGACTTTGATGTGGCACCAAATTATATGGTACACAGCACTTGAAACCCATTTCTAGGTTGCTGACATAAAGCGAGCCTTCTCCGGTGTGAGACTTTTCTGCATATTCATCTCTCAGTGTGGTGCGGGCAGTGGAGCTGACTTGTACTATCACACAAGCATGGTTGAGCTCAATTTTCCATCTCAACTGTCCCGACACTTACAGGATATCCTGTGAATGATAAAGAGTCAGCCAAGCCCCCCACATCTTACCATGCAGCACTGCCCATTCCATAAATCTAATTACAGCACTAATAACTCCAGTCATTAATTCATAAGCCTCTTTACTTTCTCATTTCCCTTTGCTCTCCATATTTAATCTTCCTTATGATGGCTGAAGTTAGCCTCTTTCTGAAAGACGGGACATGACAACGAGAGCAACGTCAATTTTTGAAAGAGTCATTGAAAAAAAAAAAAAGAAACAGCAGAAAAAAGTTTTACATTCTGTGAGAGAGAAAGTCCGTGAGGAGCTTGAAGCTGAGATGAGGATGAGTTCATTTGCCTCTTGAGAATAATGAATGGTATACAAATTAAAAGTCTAAATTCAAGCGCTTTTTCATCAAGCCAGTACAACCCTTCCTCTTGACGTGTAAATGGCTTGGCAATAAAGAGAGCCAACAGAGGAAGTCAGAGACTGCCTCAGAACTCGTCACTGTAATGAAACCATTCATCCTCTGGCTGCAGGGGGAGATGAGGGGAGAGAGAGAGAGAGAGAGAGAGAGAGAGAGAGAGAGAGAGAGAGAGAGAGAGAGAGACCAGCAGGCCAACAGACAAACAAACAAGACAGAGGAGCAGCCTCGTTTTTATGGCTTTTTAATTAACTTTCAGGTGCAACATTTTTTGTTCCCTCAACGTCTTCTTGATAACAGCCTTCCAGCCCCTGTGATGACTGCACTGATACTACATCACACAGCCACCTATTTACATAATAATATAAAAGTTGAATCTAAAACCCATTAGAAGACACAACTGGCAAGGTCTTTGATGCATTGCTATCAAACACAACCTGAGGGAAAGCACAATGGCACATTGGACTGTCACAGTGCCCGTGCACACACACGCTGGCTCCTAAACAAGCAAATACCAACACAGGCAGGTGCGTGCACACAATATTTCTCTTTCACACACGCTAAAACATATACATCAAGGAGCAGCGCTAAAGACAGCTGCACAGCTGGGCTCCTGCAGGGGAGACATCAGACTCCAGACTGATGGACGAAGACAGCCAACACAACTGAGGGACAACACCACTGAGGGACAAACAGGACTGAGGGACAAACAGGACTGACATGACTGAGGGACAACAGGACTGAGTGACAAACAGAACTGACATGACTGAGGGACAAGAGGACTGAGTGACAAACAGAACTGACATGACTGAGGGACAACAGGACTGAGGGCCAAACAGGACTGACATGACAGAGGGACAACAGGTTTGACAGGACTGAGGGACAACAGGACAGAGGGACAAACAGAACTGACAAGACTGAGGGACAACAGGTTTGACAGGACTGAGGGACAACAGGACTGAGGGACAAACAGGACTGGGGGACAAACAGGACTGAGGGACAAACAGGACTGAGGGACAAACAGGACTGCCGTCCCACTGCAGGCAATGTCTGAAAGTAAATATGGTGTAAGTGGTAAAGCTTGTAGACATGAGTACTTGTAGAATAATAGAATACGATGTGAGAACTTGTAGAATACAATGTGAGAACTTGTAGAATACAATGTGAAAACTTGTAGAATACGATCTGTGGACTTGTGGACTGGAGGGGATGCTGTGTGTTGGGGTTGCTGTGTGTTGGGGATGCTGTGTGTTGGGGATTGGGGATGCTGTGTGTTGGGGATGCTGTGTGTTGGGGTTGCTGTGTGTTGGGGTTGCTGTGTGTTGGGGTTGCTGTGTGTTGGGGATGCTGTGTGTTGGGGATGCTGTGTGTTGGGGTTGCTGTGTGTTGGGGTTGCTGTGTGTTGGGGTTGCTGTGTGTTGGGGTTGCTGTGTGTTGGGGTTGCTGTGTGTTGGGGATGCTGTGTGTTGGGGATGCTGTGTGTTGGGGATGCTGTGTGTTGGGGATGCTGTGTGTTGGGGTTGCTGTGTGTTGGGGATGCTGTGTGTTGGGGATGCTGTGTGTTGGGGTTGCTGTGTGTTGGGGATGCTGTGTGTTGGAGATGCTGTGTGTTGGGGTTGCTGTGTGTTGGGGATGCTGTGTGTTGGGGATGCTGTGTGTTGGGGTTGCTGTGTGTTGGGATGCTGTGTGTTGGGACTGTGTGTGTTGGGACTGTGTGTGTTGGGATTGCGTGTGTTGGGATTGCGTGTGTTGGGATTGCGTGTGTTGGGATTGCGTGTGTTGGGATTGCGTGTGTTGGGATTGTGTGTGTTGGGATTGTGTGTGTTGGGGTTGTTGTGTGTTGGGGTTGCTGTGTGTTGGGGTTGCTGTGTGTTGGGGTTGCTGTGTGTTGGGCTTGCTCTGTGTTGGGCTTGCTCTGTGTTGGGGATGCTGTGTGTTGGGGTTGTGTGTGTTGGGATTGTGTGGGTTGGGGTTGTGTGTGTTGGGGTTGTGTGTGTTGGGATTGTGTGTGTTGGGATTGTGTGTGTTGGGGTTGCTGTGCTCTCCTATCCCAGAATGAGTGTATGGTGTAGCCAGACCTTATTGCACAGCACTGTGGAGATAGATCTGCTAATGCGAGACCACAGGTCACTGCGTCAGATTAGGCAATTACAGAGTCATGTGACTCAGCCACATTACAGACTACAATTTGGTCTTCGACCAATCACAGCATCAATAATGCAAAATCAATAACGCAAACAAACAATAGCATCCAAAGCGTTGTGTATGATTATATGATACTTGCTGTCTTGTGTTAAGAAAGCCTATAAACAGAGACAAGGAGCAGAGCATTGCCCAATAACCGCAACGTTCCTACTTCATTAAAACCCTGTAGTCTGAAGCTGGCATTCCAAAGAAGAGTGAAGGAAGGACACTGAGGGAGAGCATTTTCATCAGATTGTCTCTCCTGCTGTCTCTGCCACCGGCTGCAAATAGGGTGGCTTTAGCAGTAAATGTGCAAATAAGGTGGTGAGTTTAGGCCACTTGATTCCCACTGCCTGGTTCATGTGGGATTTTCAACTCCAATCTGCGCGATTGATTGCCTCTCCATCTCCCCCTCTCCTTCCCAATGGGCTTCTTTCAAAGTTTCTGCATCTCTGTCTCCAAAGCCCATCTGAGCAGGAGCTGCTGTTCTGCAGTATAATTACCAGTCAGCGTGGGGGGAACCTGCCATTGAACCGGCTCTCTGCTGATGGAGCCAGGCCTGGCAGCGCGAGAGTAAAGGGGGACTGTGAGACAAGAGGGGGTGGGGGTGGATAGGTAGGTGGATAGCTGCGATGAGAAGGGGGGAGAAAGATAACAAGTAGCCGGTAAAGGTGGTTGCACAAGAGGATTGATAAGAGCGTATGAGAAAAGTATGAAGGTTATGTGGCAGAATGAGATGGTGTGAAGGGCAATAGAAAAGACAAGATGGAGCATTATATCAGGAGAAAACACTGTAAAAAAAAGAATATGATAGCCCCCCTCCCCTAGATCTTCCTCTCTCTGCCCGGCCAGTGCCGGGGGTGGCTCTCAGCGGGCAGACAAAGAGACAGCTGATGATGAAGCGAGTGGGAGGTTTGTTGTCAGGGGGACAAGACCTTTTTAAGCATATCGATCAAGATCCTTATGCAAAAGGTAATTAAACAACTGCTTGTCTTTGCTATCATGGGTTTGGAGCAGAGAGTGATGGCATCCCAGTCTTTTCCTTTTTTCCTACCAGCTAACATTCACATTCAGAATGAAAAGAAAAGTGTCCTGCAGTGCTCGGTCGCAGTTCATATCCGTCGATACTTCCCATTAGAATTCCACAGAGGTTTCCACTTAAAATGCAAACTCCAGCCTCGCCCTCCAGATAAGAGGAGAACAGACACCACATAGAGATTGTACTGTATAATGCCCTTTCAGTTAGGAAATTTCCAGAGAAAATTAAATTTACTTTTCCATGCAGACAAACCTGGGAGGAAAGCAAACATCCCATTGA
The DNA here is from genome assembly GCA_013375575.1 of Percina caprodes. Lineage (NCBI taxonomy): Eukaryota > Metazoa > Chordata > Actinopteri > Perciformes > Percidae > Percina > Percina caprodes. The sequence goes on from JABXJD010000260.1 coordinate 123,687, forward strand.
GTGTGCAATGAAAAACAATGTGATAATAGACCTCATTCACAACATGCACAGATAAAGGAAATGCCACACCTAAAACCACTACTGAACAGAAAATCCTTGACACAAAATTAACCCTGTGTTCAAACATGTGTTTGATAAACCCTTTTTGTGTGTGTGTATGCCATTTTGTATCTCAACCATAATTCTTTATGATAGGCACGGGACACTGAAAAGACAATCAAATCCCTTCCCCCCCAAATAACTCTAACTGGATGTAGTGAAAGTGCACATTCTCCCATGTGTGGGGCTCTCTGTGAGTGATGAGCATAAAATACTCAGACAGTATAATGCACAATAAATTCTGCTGTGTACAGCATATGTGTATGGTCAAACCGTACCTGTAATATGACCCAGTGGCCGTTCCTAGCGGCCAAATCGAGGGCCTGTTCCGCTATGACCTCCTGACCCTGACCCAAAGAGACATTGTGGAAGTTCTTGTTGTCAAATGTGTAACCCAGCCTCTTCCCTGAAAGAAAACACAGAAGTAACATTTCACACACATTGTTGAATACATATGCTTCAAACTGTAATCTGATATTTTGGATATTATGAGAAGATTAATGTAAATATTAATTCTTATAAATCAGTAATTAACACAACGCCCAAGCTTTAATAATCGAACAGAATCCTCAGCTTTCTGGCTAAGCTAGCAGTGCTAGCATCATATCCAGGTTGACTATGGAAGCCACAACAGGGATTATGATGAGCTAACTGTGGTTGCCGACTGTTAAGCTGTGCTTATTCAGGCATTGTACTGAACTTAATAAAAATAATACCATGGTGGTACGACTGCTGATGCAGTCACGTACATGAGTGTGTACTAAAGTGCGTTTGAACGTTGCCGTGAAACAAAAAGAACGAGCTACATCGAACGCACCGAGGAGACAGTCGCCGTGTCTCCATTCAAGTGTCAAGAGGATTTTGAACAAACTTTTGATCGGCGGAAATGAAACGTCGTCATAAAGACTACAGCTTTTCTAATCTAACTTCTAAATGTGCATTGAAAAATACTTAATTAATTAATTACTCTCAGAAAGACATTAAATAAGCTGTGAAAGTCTGCGTTTAGCATCAGAATCAGCAGATGGCCAATGACTCGGCCTTCCTTGCCCACCTTGAGAAGGATCTCAAACAACGCATTATTATTTCTTTCTGTGTCTTTAAAGCTCCAACCTGAAACCAGACCGCCAGAGGTTGTGTCTCAGGGATATTAGTCCCCTGCAGAGCATACTAAATCACATCATCTATCTAATGGAAATCTAATTGAAGCCTAATACCAATGAGAAAGCCAATAGTCACAGCTATAATGGAAAAGCAGCTCTTTGAGCTTCAGTGTAATGTGGCGGCGGCTGCTCTTCATCATCACTGCGCTCTCTCTACAGCCGCAGTTTGATTGGTTACCTTGAGCTTTGATGTGATTGACTAGGCTCTCACTGAGGGTGTTGATAATCCATAATCACACCCCTTACAGGCAGTTCCAGTAGGAGTGCTGCCTCTTATCATATTAGGAGAGGATGGTGGATTTTACGTGGGCCAAAGGTCTGTCCATGGTTGATTTCACCACCTGCTGCTCCCTGGGATCCAAGTCTTTATAAAAATGAGGCTAGGTAATCTAAAATACTCACAAATGCTCGCTGCTGTGTATTCTAGATAAAAACAGCTGCATCATGTTGAAATTAATCTATGGCATGGATTTATTTGGTTAAGACAGACTTTGAAGCAGAACTAGAAATCAAAGAAAGTCAAATTAGACAATACCAGTAAATTAATTATGATAAATTACTGAAAATGAATGTTCCAGTAAACTGATACAATCCCTGCAATCTGAATATTTCATAAAGCTGACTGAATAATCTGGCAGCAGATTTAGAAGAGTAGGCCGTGAGGGCGCCCTGTTCCAGATCACTACAGAAGCTTCAGCTTCGGCATATTTGTGGTCACAAATCCAAACATTGTGTCATGCTGCCATCCACATTATTCAAACAGGGTTGTAAAGGGTTGTAACTCCAAAACCGATGGCATTTACTTTCTGCTGGCCCTAATACACCAGTGGTGTCGTCTGATATATTTGTGACCTTTAGTATAATCCCTTCAATCTACCAAGAGCCTGTTGTGCATTGGCTGTGATGGCTGATATCACAGCAGATGTGTTGGGATGACTGATAATCATATAGAGTAGAAAAGCATGCATGTCGGTATGCCTGTCAGTGCTGGGAATCGAAATTAATACTTTTTAGGCCCTGTCATTCAATACCCAATTTCAATACCTAGGGAGAAAATCTCATCAGCGCCAGTGAGCCAATCAACACGCAGCATGCTGGAACACAAATAACAAGATTTGTGCCGTAATGTGTAATGATTTGAATAGTTTATTTTTGTTTGATAAATTTGGTTTTGAAAAAGTATCCTTTAGGAACTGGCATCATGATATCTGTACCGGTATTGAATATTGTTTATACCCAGCCCTAATGGCTGTACTTGCCTTCAATAGGCTCTTGCATGCAAACCCTGCACGTTCCCACAACATAAAGAAAATAACAGAAAAACTGGTAATATAAAAGTCCATAACACAGTCTTACAGCTTATTAAACATAAAACAAGCACAGCGTTACCATGTTTCTCCACATCCTTCAAAGGGTCAACTCCAGGAGAGAGGATGAAGAACATGGGCGTAGCTGGAGCCGACTCTTCAAAGGAGACGGCAAAGTCCAGTGATCTGTCAATCACGTACTTGCTTCCCAGCTTCTCCTCTACAAAGTCTCTGTGGGGAGAATATGACTCAGTTCTCCTCAACACATTTTTATGATCTTTGACCGACATCTCGTGTAGTACAGATATGATCCCTAGTCACGGCTGTGCTGTCAGTGGCTCTCTAACATCACTGCATTCAATCCTTTAGCCTTTCAATCTTCAGGATTTTCTTAACACTGTTCCAACCAAACCGCTCACTCCTGAATAAACCAACAATGTGTATCCTTCTATATGTAAACCCTCACTGACATATTATTTGATAATACAAAACCACATAAATGATATTTTGACTGATAATTCAACATTACAGCAAATATAAACTTAATTTCAAATGCTTTAATAATGTTGCTGACACTATATGTCAACTACGTCAGCCCAAAGCCCAATAATTGTTCTGCTCGTAGCTCAATTTTGGTCTCCACCATCTCCTGAGGGCAATATCAGTCTCTTCAGCTGCTGAACGCTCCACTGTGTCCACTAGCTAGTCTTTAACTGTGTCTGCTGTTTTGTGCTGAGCAGGTAGAGTACAGTGGCTTCATCAGAGCATTTTACCTGAACCTGTTGGTGAGTTAGATTACACCTTAACCCTAATTACCCTCTACAGGGCTGAGGAGAGCAAGGACAGTGAACCAAAACAGCAAAGTCGGGGAAATGAAAATCCAAACAATGGGCTCTGCAGAGCTGAGGGGGATTTTTAGAATACTATAATTATTATAATTATTAATGATTATTTTCTGTGGGTTGGTCACTGTTACACATCCAGTCATTCTCTTATTTGTTCCATCAACATTTGGATTAGTGGAGCTTTAATATTTGTTCTCCAAAAATATACTAGTAGATCTAGGCATTGCTTTATTTATCTCCTTTATGTGTTTTACGTAATATTCTGAAAGAAATGTGAAATGGGATCTGAGTTTGATACGATGACGGTGGTTGACAGATGCTGAGGACTGCTAATGAGGCTCATCGATTGTTCCTTCAGAGCTGTCTAACAGACTAATGCCCTGTCAACTCAAACTACAGGCCAAGGGTTAAGACCTTTACCAGGTCGGACCACAGAGCAAAAAGCTATGCTTCCACCTCTCACCTGACGGCGTACGTCATGCGGTCAGGCCTCAGGGCCCTCATCATGCACAGTCTCTGAAGAGAGCTTTTGTTCTTCCAGTCCTGTGGGAATTTCTCTTTTTCTGGACACTCCGACTCCACAAACTTCTTCCAGCGTTTGGCCGAGCCCTCGATGTCTTGGTCCAGGTTCCGGAACTCTTCCATGGAGCACAAGGACTGGTGGTTTCGGAAAAAAGACAAATAATCCATACAGAAAACCTAGTGCATTTTCAAAGTTCTGCTACTCTGTGACCCGTGAAAACCTTTGACAATGCACAGCAAAAGGACTAACTTTGTTTGCAAAAGTTTGGGAGAAAAAAAGGAGACAAAAAACTTAAAGGAGTGCTTATCTTTCCTCCCGCCAATAAAAATATATTGTCTTCAAATGTACATGCTGAGTAAACACTATCCTTTCATAACGGGACGGGGGGTGGGGGACGACTGAAAATGCATCAACTGCAGAACTAGTAGGGGCTTTATTGGAACGGCCCAGCTGACAGACACCTTATCTCATCTGTGGAGAACGCAGTGCCTCACACACACACACACACACACACACACACACACACACACACACACACAGTGTACGCTATCTTCTGTACTGTATGTACCAGAAGCCCTCCCCACAGCAGTGATACCCAGCCAGGGGTCTGTGTACCCCAGGGGGTACATGAAAAAAAGTGTGAAGCAGAATTTGCAAAATATTAATTATGATTTGATTAAAAGGACCTGGACACAGGGATGTTAAACAGGTAGCAACATGTTATGCACATAGGAAATTGATGATGGGTTACATGAGTTCACCTGACAGGGCTGTGGGGGAAACCACTGACATTGAGTAAAAGGAGCCATGGAAAATCTCTCCCTGTGAGTCCATAAAATCTGCTTTTCCACGACGTGGTAAGGTGGAGTGAGACGCTCAGCATACCGGCCATCACTCCAACTCACTTTGTTTAATTACCACAGGAGGTCAGCAAGCCCTGAGCCCAGCGGAGGGCAGATACACCGGGTCTCATGGGATTCACACTCTGCTAATATCATCAAGAAAGCCAACCAATCAGACGATCGTACCCTCCTTTAAAGCTTTCCAACTGATTATGTTTCCAATTGCGATAAGAAACTCAAGTGACAGAATTTGATTAGCAAGGCCTTGGACGTCCACAGGAGGCTGAGTGCAGTTGGGGAAAGGCCGTCTCCAGACCCTCATAGGGGTTTAGGTTTAGTTAATATTCTAGGCGGTACAGATTGAAAAATTCATGAGCACAAGAGGCTAAAAAAACATGCTGCCGTTAGGGATTAATTTGCTGCTAAACTGATCTGACAAGAAAGGGAACCTCTGCTGCTTGACGTCCACAGGGCTGCATCGCCGGACACCTGTTCTTTAAGATGGAATACAGATTGTTCTGGTGCTTTTCAGTATTAAAACGTGGAGAGAGAAACTAACCAATCAGGTCTGTCAGTAGAGAGAAACTAACCAATCAGGTCTGTCAGTAGAGAGAAACTAACCAATCAGGTCTGTCAGTAGAGAGAAACTAACCAATCAGGTCTGTCAGTAGAGAGAAACTAACCAATCAGGTCTGTCAGTAGAGAGAAACTAACCAATCAGGTCTGTCAGTAGAGAGAAACTAACCAATCAGGTCTGTCAGTAGAGAGAGACTAACCAATCAGGTCTGTCAGTAGAGAGAAACTAACCAATCAGGTCTGTCAGTAGAGAGAAACTAACCAATCAGGTCTGTTAGTAGAGAGAAACTAACCAATCAGGTCTGTCAGTAGAGAGAGAAACTAACCAATCAGGTCTGTCAATAGAGAGAAACTAACCAATCAGGTCTGTCAGTAGAGAGAAACTAACCAATCAGGTCTGTCAGTAGAGAGAAACTAACCAATCAGGTCTGTCAGTGGAGAGAGAAACTAACCAATCAGGTCTGTCAGTAGAGTGAGAAACTAACCAATCAGGTCTGTCAGTAGAGAGAAACTAACCAATCAGGTCTGTCAGTGGAGAGAGAAACTAACCAATCAGGTCTGTCAGTAGAGAGAGACTAACCAATCAGGTCTGTCAGTAGAGAGAAACTAACCAATCAGGTCTGTCAGTGGAGAGAAACTAACCAATCAAGTCTGTCAGTAGAGAGAAACTAACCAATCAGGTCTGTCAGTAGAGAGAAACTAACCAATCAGGTCTGTCAGTAGAGAGAAACTAACCAATCAGGTCTGTCAGTAGAGAGAAACTAACCAATCAGGTCTGTCAGTAGAGAGAAACTAACCAATCAAGTCTTTCAGTAGAGAGAAACTAACCAATCAGGTCTGTCAGTAGAGAGAGAAACTAACCAATCAGGTCTGTCAGTAGAGAGAAACTAACCAATCAGGTCTGTCAGTAGAGAGAGAAACTAACCAATCAGGTCTGTCAGTAGAGAGAGAAACTAACCAATCAGGTCTGTCAATAGAGAGAAACTAACCAATCAGGTCTGTCAGTGGAGAGAGAAACTAACCAATCAGGTCTGTCAGTAGAGAGAGAAACTAACCAATCAGGTCTGTCAGTAGAGAGAGAAACTAACCAATCAGGTCTGTCAGTAGAGAGAGAAACTAACCAATCAGGTCTGTCAGTGGAGAGAGAAACTAACCAATCAGGTCTGTCAGTAGAGAGAAACTAACCAATCAGGTCTGTCAGTAGAGAGAAACTAACCAATCAGGTCTGTCAGTAGAGAGAGAAACTAACCAATCAGGTCTGTCAGTAGAGAGAAACTAACCAATCAGGTCTGTCAGTGGAGAGAGAAACTAACCAATCAGGTCTGTCAGTAGAGAGAAACTAACCAATCAGGTCTGTCAGTAGAGAGAGAAACTAACCAATCAGGTCTGTCAGTAGAGAGAAACTAACCAATCAGGTCTGTCAGTAGAGAGAAACTAACCAATCAGGTCTGTCAGTGGAGAGAGAAACTAACCAATCAGGTCTGTCAGTAGAGAGAGAAACTAACCAATCAGGTCTGTCAGTAGAGAGAAACTAACCAATCAGGTCTGTCAGTAGAGAGAAACTAACCAATCAGGTCTGTCAGTAGAGAGAAACTAACCAATCAGGTCTGTCAGTAGAGAGAGAAACTAACCAATCAGGTCTGTCAGTAGAGAGAGAAACTAACCAATCAGGTCTGTCAGTAGAGAGAAACTAACCAATCAGGTCTGTCAGTAGAGAGAAACTAACCAATCAGGTCTGTCAGTGGAGAGAGAAACTAACCAATCAGGTCTGTCAGTAGAGAGAAACTAACCAATCAGGTCTGTCAGTGGAGAGAAACTAACCAATCAGGTCTGTCAGTAGAGAGCGACTAACCAATCAGGTCTGTCAGTAGAGAGAAACTAACCAATCAGGTCTGTCAGTAGAGAGAGAAACTAACCAATCAGGTCTGTCAGTAGAGAGAGAAACTAACCAATCAGGTCTGTCAGTAGAGAGAGACTAACCAATCAGGTCTGTCAGTAGAGAGAAACTAACCAATCAGGTCTGTCAGTGGAGAGAAACTAACCAATCAAGTCTGTCAGTAGAGAGAGACTAACCAATCAGGTCTGTCAGTAGAGAGAAACTAACCAATCAGGTCTGTCAGTAGAGAGAAACTAACCAATCAGGTCTGTCAGTAGAGAGAACCTAACCAATCAGGTCTGTCAGTAGAGAGAGAAACTAACCAATCAGGTCTGTCAGTAGAGAGAGAAACTAACCAATCAGGTCTGTCAGTAGAGAGAGAAACTAACCAATCAGGTCTGTCAGTAGAGAGAAACTAACCAATCAGGTCTGTCAGTAGAGAGAAACTAACCAATCAGGTCTGTCAGTAGAGAGAAACTAACCAATCAGGTCTGTCAGTAGAGAGAAACTAACCAATCGGGTCTGTCAGTAGAGAGAAACTAACCAATCAGGTCTGTCAGTAGAGAGAAACTAACCAATCAGGTCTGTTAGTAGAGAGAAACTAACCAATCGGTGCTGCCTTCACCGAGTTATCCTCCTGCTAGAGTTATTATTTTGCATCTTGGCTCTGACATCGTAAAAAACCCAGCATGGAGAGCTCTCTGACTGACTTCATTAAAACAGTAACGTTGAGCAACTAAATCCATCCAGTCTGTACCTTGACCCCTCCCCAGGAGAAGTTGGATAAGAAATCCACTGGCGACATCACACCTGGTTGGACCGGGTATCTCAGGAGGAAGTCCAGCTCTGCAGGATCTATTTCTTTATTCATCAGAAGGATCTGGGACACAACAAACAGGAAGGACTTTGAATTGTTATATTTCCAGCACAAACCCCATTTCCTTTCCACTTGATTACATCCAAACCGGGCCGCTGGTCTCTGGAGCAACGGATTGAACAAAACAAACCATGCAGAAGATGAAAGCTTTCCTCCCTACCTGGAAGGCCAGCTGAGCGATGTACGTGAGCTTGTCACATTCAAACAGGCCTCTGGTGGTGTACTGGAACACTGAGGACGTGATGTTGTCAATTAGGTTGGAGACCCGCTGCTTCAGAGCCTCGTCCGGCTCCGCCTTCAGAACTGCTTTCTGGAAGACCACACTGAACGCCTGGGGATGCAGGACAGGTACATCACGTACAAGGCTTACCAGCAGCAATGGAACAATGCAGGGTGGAGCAAACAGAAACCAATGCTCAAACAATATTAACCAATATCTAGCTCATGTGAGCCTTTAAATACAAATCAGATACCATGATTATTAGCGATTATGTTCTGGATGAATGTAGTTTGGTTTCTAAAATGTGGATCAGTGTTTCCCAAAGCCCAAGATGACGTCCTCAAATGTCTTGTTTTGTCCTCAACTCAAAGATATTGAGTTTACTGTCTCAGAGGAGAAACTACATTTAACAATACATTTAACAAGCTGGAATCAGAGAAGTTTGACTTTTTCTTTTTTTCCATAAAAATGACTCAAACCAAATCAATTGATTATCAAAGTAGATGCGATGAATTGAATAGTTGACAGCTAATCAATTCATCTTTGCAGCTCTAGGACAAATACAATAGATTTTCCAACACATCCATGTTTCTTCAGCACCATGGGGACACACACACACACACTTCAGTTTAGTTTCCCCTGTCCTGAGGATTTACAGGATAAGGATGTTCCTAAACAGATTTCACAAGATTCAAGCTGACCGTTCTGAGTCTGTGATTACTACAGAATGAAAAATCAAACACTAGTCAAACTGTCATGCTTTGAAAAACTGGAAGTGACAGTGGATTGAAACGTTACAATAATAATTGTCATCATCTTCTTCTCTGGTGTCATTTCTGTCACACTTTGCTCTAACATTGTGTGAAGAACATTTCCTTCTCAATATCAAAAGCACATACACTCTGCGTGTGTTTTCATTCGATTATGTTGGGAGATACCTTGGGCCAGGTCAGCTACCTGCTGAGTCAGGAGTGATTGCAAACCATATCTCAGGCTGCCTCCTCTCAGTGCTCGCTGGCTGACAATATGAAAGACATAATGCTCTACATAACCACATTAGGGAGCCACAAACACAATGAAAGTGGGACAAAGAGCATAAAACACGCTGAGCAAATGGAAGAAAGAGGGGGGGAACGGAGAAGTGAGTGTAAACAGGTGTCTCACGGGGGGCCGGTGAGGCGGGTAGGAAACATGGCATGTCAACAAACAGGCTACCTTGAGAGAGAACTGGTACATGGGGTGGATTTTATTGAGGTCGTTCATTATGAAGTACAATAAGGAAGCCCGCGCTGCTGCTGGGCGGTAGTGCTCCCGAGCCTCGTTGATTTTGGCCTCTGTCACCTTGGCTTCTTTCACCTATAGGAAAGATAGTGCAAACACAATGGAGTCACACTCACAGACAGCAGCATGCATGTGCTCGGACATGCACACACTCAGCTGATGGGGAAACTGCGGCATCCAATAAAACACCCTCAGTGAAGAGCAGAGCTGTTCCAATTTCACGCTTCCAGACAAAATGTTCTCACACTGCGCCCAACGTGACAATTATGTGACATTTTTTATAAGGAAATGTCTGGGCAATTATGCTTAAGGATGAACATCTGCAAACACTCTCACATCATCAGACAGCTATTCCTTGCAAGAAAGTAACAATCTGGCATGCTGAGCAAAGAAAGAGAAACAAAGTAAGGCAGAGGAGAGAAGGGATTACACTCCAACTACTGCATCAAATACTTACTGTACCTCCAATAAGGACAAGGGAAGAAGTACAACAAGGGCTTAACATATTTGTATTAAGTGTGTGTATGTGTGTGTGTGTGTGTGTGTGTGTGTGTGTAATTACACCAGGGACTGAGACTATCTTGTTACCCGGTAACATTATTGTACCCTAAATATTTATAGCATATTTGGCTCTTCTCCTGTGGAACCAGGTTCCAGTCTGGGTACAGGGACCAGAGCCTTCAGCAATCAGGCTCAGGAGGATCCTGAACCCTCCCTTAGTTACGCTGCTATAGGCCTAGACTGCTGGAGGACTTCCCATGATGCACTGAGCACCTCTCTCTTCCTCCTTCTCCCCATCTACATGCAACCTCGTCCCATTAATGCATGTTATTAACTCGACTTCTTCCCTTTCATTAATGACAATATAATATAACAATGTCATATATAACAATATAATAATAACATAAGTATTCTCATCTGCTGCTGTACTTAGATATTAGTTGCGGTATAGATGTAAATTTGGACTCTAAAGATTTACTAGAGGAGTGATAATGAATAACCAGAATAAAGAGTAACAAAGATAAAACAACAACAGGACCTTCTCTTCGATCTCGGCAGCGGTGCGTTTGGTCGTCTCCAGGTTTTCCACCAGCTCTGTATCCCCCAGGAAGTTTCCTGAAGCTGAGGACAAACGGGACAGCAGGTTGTCCTCCAGCGTCTTCAGAGTGATCTTGAAGCCATTTTGCTGCTTCGTCAGGTCGGACTAAGAAACACACAAAAACACTGAAAAGCTTCAGAGAGACTGCACATGTCAGAGGGTTGCTCAGATCTATGCCTGTTGTCAGCTTCCTTTCTGGCTTCATCATCATATCGGAGGCAGTGGGAGATGTTCTATGGTGTGGGTCTATATGAGGACATGACTAGTGAAGGGCACGTCAAAGGCAGAACTGATCAATATGCTCTGCATTGACTGTCTGACCCATGGAGGGAGTGCTCTGGGAGGGATAAGCCAGCTTCTTTCTCAAGCATCAAACCTCTGCTGAGCCACCTCACCTCCATGTGATGACATCATCGATTCCAGCTAGAGGGGAAGTAGCTTTGATGAGAGACACACACACACACACACACACACACAGTATATCTATACTGTATGTATAGATATACACATACTGTATGTTTATGTACAGTAAATACACCATCCATCCATCCATCTTCATCCGCTCATCCCGTCTCGGGGGCAGCAGCCCCAGTAGGGGACCCCAAACTTCCCTTTCCCGAGCCACATCAACCAACTACGACTGGGGGATCCCGAGGCGTTCCCAGGCCAGGTTGGAGATATAATCTCTCCACCTAGTCCTGGGTCTTCCCCGAGGCCTCTTCCCAGCTAGACGTGCCTGGAAAACCTCCCTAGGGAGCCCCCCAGGAGGCATCCTCACCAGATGCCCAAACCACCTCAACTGGCTCCTTTCGACGCGAAGGAGCAGCGGCTCTACTCCGAGCTCCTCTCGGCTGACTGAGCTTCTCACCCTATCTCTAAGGGAGACGCCAGCCCCCTCCTGAGGAAACCCATTTTCGGCTGCTTGTTCCCTGTATATATATATATATATATATATATATATATATATATATATATATATATATATATATATATATATATATATATATATATATATATATATATATATATATATATATATATATATATATATATATATATATATGTGTGTGTGTGTGTGTGTGTGTGTGTGTGCATATTCTGCCTGCGGCCTATATTGGTGACAAGAGCAGTATGAAAAAAGCATAACATGAAAAAGCTAAAGTAAAGTACAAGAACATACTGGTCAACTGATAAGCCTACACAAGCACACACACACACACACACACACACACACACACACACACACACAGCTCCTTCATAATGGCTTTTACTCACAGCTCACCATATGGATTAGTGCACCCCGTCCTCTAAAAAACTTGAACTCAAACAGTTTTTGTCTCTTTGTTCTGACTGAAAAACGAAACTTTTCCCTTTTCAAAGCGATGCGTTTGAGAGGCGTCGGGAGAACAAAGCGGCGAGGGCGCGGCTCCTTCTCTTTATTGCTTTGTCCTTCATTATAGTCTGCTGCAGCTCCTTGTTTCTGCTCGATAATGACTTTGCTTTATTGAAGTTTCCCCTAACAGAAGCCTCTGTGACCTTTGAATGGTTGGAATTACGGATGGGGGGGGGCAGTTGTGAGATTTAACTGCTCCGGTGTTGTCACTGGCTGATAATAGCTGAGGGCTTCTGAGTGGCATGATCCCAACAGGCGCTAGTAATACGGCTCTGCTGCTGCCATTTCTGCCCCCATGTAATCACTGTGTGTGTGTGTGGGGGCTCTCTCCTTGTGGCACAGTGTTCCCATGACAAAAGCCATACTTTGCTCAGATCGCGCCAGGGGAGCAGATAGTTTAAGAGATCACACTGCTTAATTGCTCTCTTTATGACAGTATTTCCTAGTGTGGTGATGAGAAGTATTTCACACTACTGGTAAAACTAATTGAGCCTCTGCCTTGTTATTAACGCTTGTATCTCTGAATTTAACGTTAGTCCCAACCCGTTGAAATGTTCTGCTCCAGCCCAGGCAAAAAGATGATGATTGGTGGCATTTGGAGGACTGAGCCGAGAGGAGACCCCCAGAATGGGCCGAGTGGTGTGAGTCAACCGTGAACTTCTACTCTCCACCCTTAAACACTCCCAACTGGAGCCAGTAATGAGTCGGTTTAACGATTAGCTTTCCTCTGGCACATTGTACTTGTAATTACCCTTGCTTGGGAAAAAAACAAACAATTAACCAGTCAGCAGAACACTCTAATTGGGATTAAAATGAGGTAATGCATCTATCATTTTTTAGACAAATGATTACTGAGTGCCACTGAGCAGCCCTGTTAAGGTAATTTGGGAAGTGGAGCATTTGAGTTCTCATTAACGCCAAAGGTCTGGGTAAGAAGTTACACACACAAGGATGTAGACATGCACACTCACATGCGCAGAGGAGGAGCAGAGGGGCTAGTTATTGTGCTAAAAGGTTGTAGAGCCATTCCCCTGCGCTCTCTCCAAAAAAGGCAACTTGACATTTTAAGCTCCTTAGTCGTCTTTGGCTCTTTCAGCCGCCGTCATCTTACGGCTGAGCAGCAGCGCTCTCCTCATTAAAGCTATAATGGCACAGAGGCTTTCAGAGAATAGACACAGGTTTTAACTGATTCTTATCAGTCCTGTTTACCTGCAACAAAATCCATTCAGCACTCCATTCTACAGGCCGTGTTTTGACAGGAGTGCCCCCACACACACACACACACACACACACACACACACACACACACACACACACACACACACACACACACACACACACACACACACACACACACACACACACACACCACCCACATTCAACTCTCACTGTTAATTAAAATGATAAGTGAGTTCCAGATCTTGTTTTTTTTTTCTCCCTTAGCCTCCAATCTCAGTGAAATGCTAATTAAACAAGCTTCATTAAATCACATTTCACTTCTCCGTTGGATTTTGCTGAGGGGACACAAGGCTTAAAATAACTCTCCATTTATCAAAAATGCTGATTTGTCTGTGAAGAAAGCCTGCAGGTCTGACTGAAGCTACAGCCTACAGAAGCCCAGCGCAAACACGGACAGCTCCAGAAAAGCATCCGAATGCAAACAGCATTGTGTTAGAGTAAATCACCGAGTTCCCACATTATCTTCCGTTGCGATCTCACGGAGACGCCGCCGTCAGCCAGACGTCGTCTGGACCCAGAGGGATTTTGGATTTTCCTCTCCCCTCTACCACTAACAAGGTCCACGTGTAAGGAACAGTGGAAGTGTGTCAATGTGTTGTCTGATTGGGGGACCGTGGTGCCACCGCTAATCCATTTCAGACAGCTGACATGAACAGCACAGATAGTCCAGGAGACGAGCGCGAGGCATCATTAGGCGCTGGAGCTTTGATCAAGTAAGTTTTTCGCTTAATTGCGAACATTTACATTCCCAGCATACTGTGGATAAATACAGTATGTGTAACTATCTGCTGCTCATTACTTCCCAGCAGATGCCAGGGAGCTGCTGTACTGTACAGGGTGTAGCAGCCATGACAGCGACAGCTCATCAACAGTCCAGAGTCCACTCAACAAAGACAGAGATTTACATTAAAAAGGAGAATACAGCTTAAAGCGTCTCCTATCTGCCTCTCCTTTGATTTTAGAGAGGTGGGTGTGTGATCATAAACGAGTCTACCAAAGTGATAAAGAAAGATGAAACTCCCTTCAGAGGATAGCATCAAGACACAATTACACAACTCCTGGAGCTCGGTGATAAATGGAACAGTATCCAGGCTGAATGGGACACAATGGGGGTGTCAGTGTTTCAAAAGGACGTTTGATTTTTTTGGGATTGAGGATTAATGGATTATCGCCTACGGATGCTACAGAGTAACAATCCATGACATGCCTTTCATTATTGCAGATGCTGACACTTCTAATTAACACGTTGATGAAAGCTGTTCGTCTGCTGGGTCAGGCACAGGAAGTAATACCGCCTCATGCGTGAGACGAGCATGGCTGGTCGTCATAGCGACGCCGCAGGAAACTGCCGTGACCTAACACGACACACACCCAGAACGTGGAAGGTGTGTTTGATTCTCGGCATGTGCCTGTTTGCCAGAAGACATATTTAGTTTCTAAAGAAGCTGGAGGCAGCAACTAAAAACCCCTGGATAGAATACTTAAACACAGCCCCCCCCACTTCAAATATAGCTTTAAGTGATAGAAGCAGTGATGGTTCCTGTGTCTCACACCGCCTCAAACTACAGCTCAAAACACACCGACCAGTCTGACCTCCAGTTACATGATGGATCACCACAGCGTGACGTGGGCTTGTGTTTCTCCAAAAGTTGAGCCAGTCTCAACTCTTCGCCGCAGGCCCGCTGCGTTTTTTCGCGCGTCCCCCTTGCGGTAACCCCCGCCGAGGCCTAAACGGACTACCCCCCATTCAAAATGAATAGAAAGACGTGCGTTTTTGCCGGACCGTCAGATGGCCGACGCAGGCTGTCTGAACGCAGCCTTAGAGACGAGCAGGTGAACAAAGTGAAGCATTTAACAGCTGGAGAAGATATTCCTTCAGGAGCTGCTGGACACCAAAATACAGATAAAACCGGAACCTCCGCCAAGGCATGCCCTATGTCGCAATACAAAAATGAGAAATGATTTGTGTATCTGCACCGTGATGTAGAAGTGCTCCAAAATCTAGCGGCTTCTTCCTTGGCCCATGCTACACCCTTCCACCAGCGGTGTTTGTGTAATCCTGCTGACAGACAAACCACACTGAAAACTCTGAGAGGAAAACAATGGCAGATATTCCCATGCAGGCACTAAGCCTCACTGACTGTTTGAGGAGAATGAAAATGATGTGAATCATACAGATCTCGCCTAAACAAAACAGGGGCCAACCTCAGAGACAGAGCTGCAGCGCTACCAGAGGCTCATTGGAACATCAAAAACTTCAGAGGAATTATTATACGTTCACGCCACGTGAACACACAGACACACATGCACACACCGCCGTGCAGTGTCACGTGTCCCTTAGTGAGGGATAACCAGAATCAGAAAAGGTTTTTTTAATAATCACACATCCACTCAGTTTGCTGTAATCAAAGGCACCGGCTGATCGTTTTGGAATCAAAGAGCTCGGATCTGCGGCCTCTTGTGATGTTTCAGACAGACGGCGTTTTTCTTGCAGACGTGTAGCTGCAAAGACGCTAATGAGGAGCGAGAGTGCCCCGCCCGGCTCCTGGAGGCTCCTGACTCCTCTCATTGTCTCTTTTAATTACGCCTGCACAAACGAGAAGTTAGCAGCAGAACATGGACGCTTGTTCGTTCTGTGATAGACACCTGACAGAGACGCCTCAGGTTACTTTTTAGAGGGCGTCAGATCCCTCCTTGCTGTTAAATACCTGTATGTGTGTGTGCCTCCCTTACCTTGAGCTGCTCCAGGTCCGGTCTCTCCATGCTGACCACGGCGGCCAGCAGCTGGTCCTCCAGCCCGTCCCTGGTCACGGTGAAGTTGATCAAGGTGCACTGGGCCTGCAGCTCGGGCTGGTAATGAGGGCTGGCCAGCTTGGTGTGCAGGATCAGGCGGAAACTGGGGTTGTACTCACACTCCTTGTCTCCGATCTTTATGTACCTGTTAAGGGCAAAACGTGGACCGGAAGTGTTCTGAACATTGAGAGTGGCTAAAAGGAAGTGAAGATTCTAAAAAACACACTGTAGTTAAAGGGTCATTTCACACGCCATTACCCCATGCATTGGTGTCTAATAGACTCAAGTGAACAAAAATCTTACAAACTGGTCCAGAACGCGAGTCGGGTGAAAGGCATTCTGGGAGATGTTGGTTTGGAGTAGGCTACAGAAAAGAATAGGCTTGATTGTCAGTGCCGAGGCTCAATCTTTTAAATGATTTTGAGAATGTGGATGAGGTCATAATAATTGGATGACCGCCCCCATTCATTTGAGCCAGAGTATACTGACGAGAGAGAGAGATGGAGAGGGAGATTTTCAATAAAAACAATGGTTTAAATTTGCTTGTGTCTCTATTACAGCCCTGTTGATTAGAGGGGAAATCCTCTGAGGGGGTGAAGTGGATGAGCTACATCACTGGACACATCCAGACCAGAGGTATCCACCCCTGACAGAGGATCTGTAAAGGCTCCTGAGTGAACTTCTGTTAAACTTCTGACACTAGAACTGAAAAGGTCTTCTTTACCTGCCCTTCTTAATGGTTTCTCTGCCCAGCAGAGGTCCAAGAACTGGATCCAATGTTTCCTCCAAGTTCTCGATCAGAACCACATCACCTGCTGCCAGTGCTCTCTCTACGGCCTCCAGGTAGCTGAGGACAGGACAGCAGAAGCCTCCGTCAACATCTTCTCAATATATGACCATGAGCACATTTCACTGTAAAGACTCTTACCCTCTCTGTCCGATGCGGATGATGCGTAGGTTCTCTCCGTATTTGGTTTTGATCCACTTGATGCCTTGCAGCTGGGGGTCCACCATGAGGGGCCAGCGCTGGCAGGAAGTGAGAATTGTGGCGTTCTCAGTAGACATCCTGTCGGCGGGCAGCCCCTCGTTCTGCCATGCTGCGATGTCGGCGCCGTCTGTCAGCATGGTCAGAGGGTCCAGGTCAGGGGTCACTGGGATGGGAACCTTACAGATGATGGTTACGTATGAAGTTAGAATTTATATATAATGTAATCATTTTTACCACAGTCTAAAGAGTGGAACATGGTTATGCTAAGCAAGCTTTACAAATGCATATAAAACATTCGGTATATACACAATATATAGAGTCTAGATCCAAGACGCTCCACTTCCCGGATTGTTCAGGTGCCGCTGGAAATTTTGACAAATGTCCCTCATTTTCATTAACCAATTACAATCATCTTGGGCGGGGCTAAGCTCCGGACGGAGCCACAGTGCCTCTGCTAAATAGTCTCAGGAAGGAAGTTGTTTTGGTGGAACATGTGTACGTTCAGAAGTGGTTTTAGTCGTGAACAGAAAACTCAGATTGGACAGATAGTCTAGCTAGCTGTCTGGATTTACCCTGCAGAGATCTGAGGACCAGGTAACCATAGTCCTCAGATTGGACAGATAGTCTAGCTAGCTGTCTGGATTTACCCTGCAGAGATCTGAGGACCAGGTAACCATAGTCCTCAGATTGGACAGATAGTCTAGCTAGCTGTCTGGATTTACCCTGCAGAGATCTGAGGACCAGGTAACCATAGTCCTCAGATTGGACAGATAGTCTAGCTAGCTGTCTGGATTTACCCTGCAGAGATCTGAGGACCAGGTAACCATAGTCGGGACGGAGGTTAGAACGCCAACACAGAGACAGAGGACGGCGATGGACATCAGGCCTAAAATGAGGGACATGCTGCAGGATTCTTCAGGATCCTGGAAGTGGAACGTGGTAGATGTAGACTAAGGTTAAGGCCCCCCACCTCCAGCTGACTGAAATAGGGCCTCCAGGTGTCGTCCATGAGCTGGAGGCGGTAGCGTTTGGTGAAGTATCCCAGGTAGGAGATGAAGGCGGTGATGAGGAGCACGTCCCCACACAG
Source organism: Percina caprodes (assembly GCA_013375575.1). Taxonomy (NCBI): domain Eukaryota; kingdom Metazoa; phylum Chordata; class Actinopteri; order Perciformes; family Percidae; genus Percina; species Percina caprodes. Next base: position 141,895 of record JABXJD010000260.1, read on the forward strand.
AGTCCTTCCCTGTTTCTTGAAGTTTTCTATGGCCTCCGCCCAGCGCACATTTTCCGATGCTAGACCCCCCACCTGAAACACAGGGACACAGTTTTCCATTATCTATTCCTCTTGTCAAATCAGATCTTCCATGTGTGTATTACATTTATGGGTGCACCTACTCTGTGCAATTATCAATTGTGTAAATATCTGCAAAAGTGAAAGGTGTATATAGCCACTTTATTTTTTCTTTTATCAATCAGTCCTTTCTTTCCTTTGCTTTTCGATTCTTGTGTTGCTGTAACAACGTGGGATCAATAATGATCTCATCTTAGGTTTGAAACCTCTAACTTATTCAGAGTGCTTTTTGCATCTGTGGCCAACGGAGAGGGCGACAACACCCTGACCCACAGTGTGTCTGGATGGGACTGAGACTCTGAAGGGCTATGTGGGCTTTAGAATTTCATCAGAATGCCTTATCTTTTCATAAAAATGTATTCATATTGGTTTTCACCCGTACACATGCATATAGGAAAGAGAGAAACAAGCAGTATAAATACCGGTTTGTATTGATCTACAGTATATCTTTCTGAGGGAAGGAGCAAGTGGGATGGATGGAAAGGAGTGAGTGAGTGAGTGAGTGAGTGAGTGAGTGAGTGAGTGAGTGAGTGAGTGAGTGAGTGAGTGAGTGAGTGCGTGACCCCACTGTTGCCCCCTCACCAGGCGGTTGGCCAGGGAAATGGTGCGTGCGGTTGACTCGGCTTCCTGTTGGCACTTCAGCTTGTCAGCAGTGGCTTTCTCAAACTTGGCTGTCAGCTTGGCCAGGTTCTCATTTAGGTGCTGATAAGCCACACACACACAAACAGAAAGAGAGACACATTGGCACTTGTGGACATAAAGAAGCCTCAAAGACAAAGAACAAACATCACAAAAGTCTCTCTATGAAAGAAACTTGGGAGTGTGCAAAAAGTTGGAAGCAACTTATCATTCCCTCTGCTATGGATTTATTTGGCATATGGAAGCAATTAGCACAAGGACAAACAGGATTAATCGGTGGAGAGGCACACAGGTTCAGTAGATTAGTTTGAGGATTGCTAATTCCCCTTGGCTCTGAAGCCACTCTCCACTCCAGCAGTCTGACTGAGGCTGAAGAATGACGGCGACAAGTCATGCTGGATCATATTAGAAGGAGTCCTCACTCAGCAGAGTTTGATGTGAGCAGCCGACCCAGCGTGCTGAGCGCCGCGCTCTGCTGGGGCTGATGTTCTGAATGTCAAACACCAGTGAGGAAGAAATTATTTACAGCTGCTTTTATCAATAGGCGTTTCAGATCGATGGGTTTGGTTTTAGATGAATGAACAGTAAAAGGCTTTAATGGCACTTACAGTAGCTGGGGTATCATTCACTACTGGCAAAGCTTGGGTGTCAACTGTCACTTTCAAATTCATATCCTGAATCTATCTTTTATTTCTTTTTGACTGGCCCATCTTAAGGTTTAATAGAGATGTTGATGTAGCTAGGTGCTGTCATGTCGGGCTTCCACAAGTCATGTGACGGCCCACATTCTGTTCAAAAATCGGCCCACCAAAGAAAGTCCTTTCTTGAAAGATATAGCCTCAGTATCATTTAAAATAGATCCTTTAATTTCCTGTACCCTCAGTCCAATGTGAAGGCTTACATTGATCTTGCTCTTGATGGTGGCGAGTTTCTCCTGCGCAGCAGCCAGCTCTGCGTTGGCCTTGCTCAGAGCCTGACGCTTGGGCTCCACCTCGCAGTAAACCTCGTAGAACTTGACAATGTTTAAAACCCAGGAGCACAGGCCGGCCGCCGCGTTGGACTTGGAGGCCACTAGGTCTGGCTGGAACTCTGGATCCTGGAGAAATCCAACAGATCAACAAATACACAGTTCAACACAGATTAAACACTCCACTGGCGCTCAGAATCTGAGTTTCTAACATTTCTTCTGCCGTATAAAATAATTATGCAACCACAATCTCAAGAATGTTCCAACTGCAGAGATCACATTTAGGGACCCCAGCTCTGTGAGCCAATGGGAGGAGAGCAGGGTCTCCATAGGTGAGACGTGTCACTTCCTTTAGGGTCTCCATATGCGAGATGCGGGGGGGGAACTTCAATGTCCCCAGTGTTAGCATGGCTAGCATTGCTAAACCTTTGTCCTGATTGGCAGGTCCTAAAAAGGGTGGGAAATTAACTTTTTTGCCCAATTTTACCAGACACTTATATTTTTTTACCAGCCACTTTTCACAATTATTTTGTATTATTAATACATATTTGATTAATATAAGCAAATAAAAAGTCTGCTCCTGGGGTCCCATCTTTGCCAGCTTTTGACAAATGTTCTTATTGTTGTTGTTATTATTGCTATTGTTATTTTGTTGTCTTCATACTGTCTTTTTTATCTATTTTATTCCTTTTTTCCTGCAAAAACTGCTACTGGAACTTTCAATTTCCTTGCGGGAGGCATCCCAAAAGGATTAATAAAGAGAAGTCTAAGTCTAAGTCTGTATGGCAGTGCACTTGATATGAGACTTGGATGACTCATGGCCTTATATGCCTCTAATTTAAGGTTAGTTGTTGCTCTAACCAACATATTGTTTTCATTTTCTGAAGACAGGTATGTTCGACAGGACGTACAGTGCATGGACTGCTCGTCTGTAGGGTTATGCCGATGGACCTTATCATATCATCGTCCACCGTGATGGAGAGCCACCATTGTGAAGTGGATGTGTTACTTTCTTCCTTTCAACAGGTTTCAGTCATGTTTCTCTACTCAACTTTTTTGTCAGATTCAAAAGGAGGAAAATAGCCTTTCTTGTAGTGTGATGTTTGTTGTGTGATGAACAGGATTTACAAAATCTTGCTCCATTGATAGTGTGAGACTGAATCAGTGTGGCGTACGTAGTGGATTTTGGCTCTCTTCTGCAGTGACATACCTTCTATCTGCTCCATTGAACTTCATAATCAGGGTGGCTGTTAAATGTGCCGCTTAATTACCGGGACATTATTAAGGGCGTTTGGCAGCTGTAATGTGCCACTGTCATGGTAGTCACACCCCTGCTAAATGTTGATGAGTTATTAGTTGAACTTGTCAAGCGGCAAACGTTCGCACTGTGCGCTGTTAGCGTCTAACTTTAATGAATCAGGGCCAATTGAGACGCTCACCTGCAGGTAGGGCCTTATTGCTTTCAGGCATGCCTCTGGGATGTTCTCCTTGTTGAAGTTTATCAGCGAGTCCAAGAACGTGTCCACTTTGGCCATCATCACCTTTGCGGCTTTCCAGCTACGGTCCTTTGGGACTTTGCCGCCCGGCGCAGACAGGACCATGACTGCCGCTGTGACGTTGGTCACTGCCGCCACCGGAGAGCCGAACGACTTCAACTCTGTCAGGTTGTTCTGTGGTAGAAAAGATAGAGGGAATATTGGATGGAAAATGAAAGAACCACTATTTAATTGAGTCTGAACAACTGCATATCTCTGCTGCCTGCTGGGGGGAAATAAGAGAGAAAAAAGGATAGGATTAGACGAAGGGAAGAAGAACCTGTGCTGACTTTGAGAAGACAACAGAGACTTCTAATTAAGGCATCTTTAGAGAGCTCCACGCACAGATTGAACTGTCTGTTCTGCTTGTTTGAACAGAGAGCACCTTTTAAACATACAGGGTGTTTTTTTTTAAATCCCAGAGGCTGCTCATAAACCTACAGGGGACGTGAAGATGAAGTTAAATGCCCACAGAACATAGAGAAGACATTATTTTAAAGCCTGTGATTCAATAATTTAATCTCCAGTTCAAGGCCTGTGTGGACAGAACTTATTCCAGTAATGCTGAAAACTAAATCAAACAAAGAGAAAAAAACACAACTCTGAAAAAAACTAAAAGAGGAGAGTCTGATGGAGCAAATCAATAGTACACGGCGGGATATGAGAGTAAGTGACCTTATTAAGAGTGTTGAGGGCATCCTGAGCAGCGAGCAGAGCTGGTTCAGCCTTGGCTAAGTCCTCCTCGCAGTCTCTCTGTTTGCCGCTGACCACCACAGCAATGGCCGCCACTTTTTGCTCTTCCTCATCTGCTACTGCCTTCTCCTTGGACACCTTCTCCGTTTCTACCCCAACCACCTGGGGACAACACACCGGGTTAATACCAGTGGCATACTGTAGCTTTCACAACAACAAGTCATGTAGTGCTCAGTCCAAACTGGGAAGAGTAGAGAAGAACTATAACCAAAACGTTGAAATGCTGACCAACTTCGAGTGGCAGCAACAAACTATGGGTTAGCATGCAGAAGATAAAAATACATCCCAATAGAGACGTAGTTAATGTTACTGGACTGCAAAATATTCAACAATCTTATTATCTTTTGCAGTGTAAAAAGGAGCACGGGTTCTTGCCTGGATCAGCTTGTCGGCGTCCTCGTTCTTGTGTTTGAGTTCCACTTCCTGAGCAGCCAGCTTGGCCTTGAGCTCATCCACCTATCAGAGGACAGACAGGTCAGGGGGCGGGGCCTGGACATCTGGGTCAATTAGGGATCATATTGACATAGACCTTAGTGGTCCCCTAATACGGTATCTGAAGTCTCTTTATATAGACCTTAGTGGTCCCCTAATACTGTATCTGAAGTCTCTTTATATAGACCTTAGTGGTCCCTAATACTGTATCTGAAGTCTCTTTTATATAGACCTTAGTGGTCCCCTAATACTGTATCTGAAGTCTCTTTATATAGACCTTAGTGGTCCCCTAATACTGTATCTGAAGTCTCTTTTATATAGACCTTAGTGGTCCCTAATACTGTATCTGAAGTCTCTTTTATATAGACCTTAGTGGTCCCTAATACTGTATCTGAAGTCTCTTTATATAGACCTTATTGGTCCCTAATACTGTATCTGAAGCCTCTTTTATATAGACCTTAGTGGTCCCTAATACTGTATCTGAAGTCTCTTTTATATAGACCTTAGTGGTCCCCTAATACTGTATCTGAAGTATCTTTTATATAGACCTTAGTGGTCCCCTAATACTGTATCTGGAATCTTTTTATATAGACCTTAGTGGTCCCTAATACTGTGTCTGAAGTCTCTTTTATATAGACCTTAGTGGTCCCTAATACTGTATCTGAAGTCTCTTTTATATAGACCTTAGTGGTCCCTAATACTGTATCTGAAGTCTCTTTTATATAGACCTTAGTGGTCCCCTAATACTGTATCTGAAGTCTCTTTTATATAGACCTTAGTGGTCCCTAATACTGTATGGTGTAGGGTGGGGGTGTGGCCTTGACCAGCATGCCATGGGAAAAGCAGAGAAAGGGGAGGTAACCCTACACCTTATGGCCTTATAACGGGGGCATAGGCAGGCTAGTGGAAGTCATATTAATGTTAAAAAACCTCATAATGTTTATGCTACGGGACCTTTAAATGTTCATTCTAGGGCAATTCATACAGCATTATTTAATAAGGGAGGTGGTATATGAGAGAGGAGAAGGTCTGGGTGGAAGTAAAGTTTGACTATTTAGAAATAAATTGAAAATACAAAACTCTGAAAGCTGTCAACTGTTGAGTCAGCAAAAGATTTCACAGCGATTGTTTGAGCTCACATCATCTGTGTTCTGCTCCATCACTGCCAGACAGGTCTCAGGACAGGCAACAGGCAGGTTACAAACCTGGCAACCCAGCTGCATTTTACAGTCATTGTGTTAATCAGTCAGCTTCATTGGTGTATTGGTTGCTGTATTCTGGGAGGAATGAAAGAATACCTGCACTAATATAAAGCACTAGCTGGGCTGCTGACAATAATCTACTGTTGTCTCATTTAATGATCTATGTAGCAATGAGTGTGTATATCATGGCCACTAATGAATCTATTGCTATCATATAATTGAATCTCTCAGGCGGATTTGAAATCGTTTGTTTTAGTTGTTGGGCTCTTATAAGTAATCCACTCACTGATCGTGGCAGTTTGAATGAAACCTAAACATCTCCTCAATTCTTCACAGCAATGAAGACAAAGGGCCTGAACCTGTGCACGGAACATGCATGTGCCTTGTGACCATTTGATCCATTACTAGAAAGAATATCTGGAAAAAATAAAAGCTTTAGGACACAGACACACACACACACTCACGCACACACAGACAGACCAAGGTCAGTCGTAAAGATAAATTAAAGCTGTTACAAAAAGCTCATAACTCCCCGACAAATAGGACTGTGCGTTAGCGTCAAAAGCTCCATTAGAAAGTTGCACTGGGGAAATAAAACCAGCGTTTTCATGCCTTCTTTCAGATAATTAACAAACAGGAAATCAGGCCAGAGGGAAGACGGCCCTTTCGGGTTGCGACGTTTCCGTGCAAAAGATTCAGTCGAACATTAGACGAGTACCAAGTGAGCCATCAACATGATGAATGGGGGGGGGGGACTAATTGGTGCGAGACATGGGTGATATTCAATACATCTAAGCATCTTCTGTGTTTATGGAAATCCATCTCCGCTCCTGATAGTGGAACACAAGCTGCTGACATGTACATCAGAACATTTGTCTCTTATGCAGGAAAGCAGACGGTAGCCAGTCAAATTTTATCCATTGATTTATGTACGCCGACATGATCTTTCCGTTTTATTCACAACGCTCAGCACGATTTATTTTATTGTGATTGGAAGCATCTTTGGTGGCTGCACCCGTTGTCGGTCGGGACGGCAGCAGAGAAGCTGTTCCTTCGCTGCTCGGTTGGCACTGTGAGAACTATAAATCTACGTAAATCAACATTTATTCAAGAGAGGTTATCATGGTTTTCATTTGTGTAATTTAATGTTATTATGTCGGTCCTATTACTGGTGAAATATTACAGTATGCTGCAATACAGAACACTACGCGGGGAGTGCATTTATGGCCTAGATCCCACAATGCAACAGTCTTTCATATCAGAGAATTGGACAGCAAGCAGGCAGCTCTTTAACGTCAATATGGAATCAATGTACATATTTAATGAGTGATTATGTCACCAGCAACTGTGGGACAAGTTGCTCAGTTTTTCCAGTAAGTTATACCCCGTGGAAATGTGTCCCCAACCCGCTGGGAAGGCCATCAGGAAGTGACATAGGAATTAAAAGAAAAAATAATTCAATAGTAATAGTTTAGTTAGTTTAACAAAATCACAAAAAAACAGGAAAATGTGTGTGGGTGTGTGTGTGTGTTTGAAGGAATACAGTCAAACGGTACAGTTCTAATTATATTACGTCAAGGTGCAACTGATTGGTTAGAGAGCCGGTTGAAGGTATTCCATTAAACACTACTCTGGCGACTGCTAACTGCTAATATTAGTACTTACACCTAGACTAGTATTGCTAGGACTACTACTGCTTCTACTTTTAGTATATATACTTGTACTACTACATTGTCACAAAAAGAGAGGCGGGTGCATGTGTGAGTGAGTGTTTATGAGACGGTGAGTGGGCACAAAATCCACACACTGTCACACGCACACACACACGCGCACACACGCACACACACACACACACACACACACAACCTCCATAAATTAAGGAGGACACAAACATGGAACTAATGTGTCCTCTGGGGAGCAGATGACTCATACAACCCCTACCACACACACACAGACACACACACACACACACACACACACACACACACACACACACACACACACACACACTCTTCTTAGAGTAGCGCAGCCATCAGTGTGGATGCAACAACATGCACAGGGTGCAGTAATGCTGGCCTGCTGCTGTAAAGGCTGTGCTCTCTAATTAGAAGGATTCTCAATTACCATACAGCCATTATATATATGTGTGTGTGGGTGTGTGGGTGTGTGTATGTGTGTGTTGGCTTCTTCCTACAGTAAAATGGAGATGAGAAAGAAAAACACAGGACACTCTGTGGCTTTACACATTGATGTCAGTTATGAGTTAGGGGTGTTTGTGCATGTGTGTGATTTTGTGCAAGTGGGTTTAGGGTAGTAGGGGTGAAATGACATGTGTTTGTGTGTATGTGTGGGTGTGTGTGGTTTTCCATCCACTTGCACAGTGTAGTAGAGCCACTATAATTAGGGCTGCTTCACACACAGACCTTGTGTTGCATTATTCATATAGCTCTCTTCTGCAAAGGTGTGGAAATGGTAAACATTTGGACTAATGGATCCAGGTGTAGATATCCAAGTAGGGAAATATCAAATGATGCAAATAAACATTACTCATGGAAAATAAAGAAAGGACAAAAAGTCTGCTAGGTACTTTTATCCTCTACATATAGCTCAATAAGGTGATTGGCTGCGTAGTATAGATAACCCCTACTACTAATAATGTTATTATATTATATACTACGACTACAATTACTACTACTTTATTACTTTTCTCTACGTGTGAGGCTTGTGCAACCCTGTGTTGTGAAATGAGAAATAAATGAACCTTCACTACTACCATTAATAATATTACCTCTATTACTGCAATCCACTTCTACTGCTAGTCATGGGAATTCTGGGACGTAAATGTGGGGTCATGAGTCCTACATGCTACAAATTAGAAAATGATTTTCAAAGAGGTTCAGGGTGGTCAGGGTGGAGTGAGAAGCAGTACCTGAGCGGAGGTGCTGTTGAGCTTCTGCAGGCCGTTCTCCAGCCGTTCCATCTTGGTGGTGAGATCTTTGCTCCTGTGACCCAGCAGACTGCCGTACAGCTTGATCTGCTCCAGGAAAGACTTGGGTGTGGTGTAGTTGTAGCGTCGCTCGTTGGCCAGGTACTCCTTGGACGTTTGATTGACACTCATGTGGACGTATGCCATGAATTTACTGACTGACTCCTTCACCCGGGGCTGCAGAGTTATAAATCATAGAACTGGTTACTTCACATTAATAACATAATTAAGATGACTGTGCAGGTTGGGCTGGAAAGCAATATATCCTGATGCTTGGGCTGCAGAATCTTTCTTTTGAAATGAATATCACATTCTTTGTGTCGCGTAGCCTGACAAAATCATTTGTGTGGGTGGCTTCATCCCTGTGTGTATATCAACATATGAGCTGTTCTCACTTCGATGTTCTCCACCTCCTGGAGGAACTTGAAGCTGACCGACTCCAGCGCCTCCTGCGGCCATTCGTGGAACCAGTCGATCGCTGTACAGTTGACCACGGCAGGGAACTTCCTGCTGCGGACCCTCAGTTTACTGCCCACCGGAGAGAAACACAGAGCCACCTGCAACACAAGCACACCCAGGTCAAAACTACTGATCCCAGTCATGTTCTGGAGCCACAGGCAAACTGATAAAACAAAGGCAGGGGATTCCTGCTCTGATTAGCACTTCTTTATGGTTGAGTCAAATCAATTGTTTTCATATAGCCCAGTATCACAAATCCCAATTTGCCTCAGTGAGCTTTACAATCCATCCAGCATACGACGCCCTGTTTTTGATCCTCGATTCAGAGGAGGAAAAAACTCCCCAAACACACCCTTTAATGGGGAAGAAGTAGGAAACTGTGAATTAATTATTTGCAGCTACATCATTAAGCAAATAAAGCCTCCAGCAAGCATGTGAATTAAAAGAGTGTTTTGAGCTGTGGGCTGCGTCAGGCTGATTTTCACTGTGGGAGACTAACAGCTGGCTTGTTGAGGAGCTCAGCCAGATGCTCAATACCATTAGAAACAAACATGCAGAAGGCACACCCAAAGACACGGCTGATGATAAGCGAGAAGCTGCAAACTTATTTTACATTTCCTGTGACAATGGCTGTACACGCTGAAGCTGCCGTAAGGCTACAGCATTCTAGCATTCAGCATTTTGCTTATGAATGACCTGTCAGCCTTCCAGCTCTCTAAAGCTCAGAAACGTGCTGTGTTTGCTGGACTTACAGCTGCTCGGAGGATGATTGCAACCTGTTAGAAGCCACCTCAGGTCCCTTGTCTTGTGTCTGTCTGTTTGTGTGGGTCTGTTTCTGCATGTGTTGTTTTGTCCCCCCCCCACCCCCATTTTTCCTCTCTGTGTTTTTGTGGCCCTGGGACGCAATCCTATGTCCCAGCGTGTTGTTTGTAGCTGTTCGTGATTATGTTTACTATATTATGTTTTCTGAATAATAAATATAAACACATTTGATTGACAAAAAAAAGCATATGAATCAGTGTTTGTGAGTCATTGTAGCTGTATCTCTGCCTGCTGTATACAGAATGTATGGGTTTATCTTACGTCTATAATACAACTATCCATCAAGTGCAATGCACACAGCAGAATACACACAGAACCTTAACATGTTCCCCGCACTATACTACCTGCCAGAAGGTGTGCCATGTATCAATTACTTTGTGGATATTTGAATAAAAGGAACATTTGCACCTTTTAACCACAAAACCACCTGAGGTTCCCCACATGCAGAACGCATTTTAAAGATTTAGGTCATAATATGCTACCAAATAAGTTTCCAAATAAATAAATCATCACAAACCAGCACACACACATGGAGTGTGTTTTTACACTTCCTATCCAGTAATCATCTCGGAACCCCTTCAGCATCCTCCAACAGCAGCCAGGTTGGGAACACTGCTCCCAAGTCTGATTGGAATAGTGATTTAAATGTTGGGCTCAGGATTTAAACCTGTCCCCCGGTGCACAGGTAGTTCTGAATCAGATTACTGACATTAGCCCGTCCATCCAGACAGCCACATTGTTAGAAATCCACTCTTTACAAGCTTGTGCCCTTGGGATTGCCTTCCCAATTTATTCCCTCTCCAACCCAGGGAGGCTTGAGCTGGCAGCGAGGCGGGGGGTGGAGGATGCGGGTGGTGGCGGTGCACACTGTAATAATGACAGAATGAACAACCCCCTGGAATCCCTCTCTCTCCAGGGGGAACAAGGCGGCTAACGTTGATAAAATTATCTGCAGGTAATTGCCGGCTTTTCTGGAAATGCTGGTGAATTTGAATGTGGTCGACTGCCTCCGAAAGCATTCAAGTTCATCTGAAAACGTCAGCACTGAAACATGTCGAGGGAAAGGCTCATCACAAAGCCAGCGGTTTAACCAGGTATGAGGTCCTTTTTCTTTTGGAATGGTCAATTACAGTGCGAGGCAGCATGCTATTGTTATATTAAAATCCAATACAGGATTTGGAAGGAAAGCCAAGGAGAACAACCTCTTCTGGATGATGAGTAGTGAAATGCAGAACACACACAGCTGTGTGTACTTGTCTGACTATCTGAAGGTTCACCTTGAGCTGTCTGCGAACCCGGTCGATGAAGAACCTCCAGCAGTTCTCCCTTGTATCCATCAGTCCCGAGCCACGGACCTCTGTCCTCACGCTGCCAATGATGTTCTCCACCTCGTCGTCTGGGAACAGGTCAGGAATCTCTCCTGGAATGAATGAAATCAGTTACATTGCAACATCTCCCCCGCTACATTCTGGTTTAAAAAGGAATGTCTTCTACTACGTTCCCCCTCTCATTCCCCCTGCTCTGGTGTTTCCCCCTCTCATTCCCCCTGCTCTGACCCGTGTTGGTTATGAACGGCTCCAAACGGAGACCTTTGGCAACGCAGACACTGACGCTAACGTTCCTCCTCCTGATTGGTTCTTATTGGTCGCGATGTCTCTTTCTTTGAGACTAAAGCTACTAATGTTACCATGGTAACTACCAGCAGTGGGAGGAGTCTCCACGCTGCCTCCTGTTTATGTCCAGTATACCAGGATGTTGATGACATATGAGGTTTGGGCGTGTTAGTTCTTCCGCTGGAGATAAAAACGCTCCGAGATCACTTTTGGCTCAAAACTTGGCTCAAAACGCAAAGACCAAAAGTAGCGGTGGAGATGGAGCCTTTAAGACTCTATCTAATCTAGGTGTGTTATAAGAGGTGGTGGCAGCCAACGCAGAGATCTGCTTGGAGTCACAGCAGAGACAAGACTGTCGACATATGTACACCATCTGAAACTGTCCCTATCTCACCTGACCTGGTCTGAGTCCAGATGTTTGTGCTCTTTTTTGCCCTAATGCCCCTCTGGTTGGCTACAAGCTGATTTGGTGTAACATTAGTGCAAAAGATAAAACCGGACCCTTACTGTAACCTAGTCTGATAACCAGATTGATCAGTTATTCAGTGTGACAGTGTTTTTGTTTGGGTAGCAGTGCTAACTGTCCCACTGATGTCATGTTCATTATTATTAATCATTTTTAATCAAACATGCTGATGATATTTCAACCTTTGGCACAGTAATGTCACAGTAATCGCAGTATTTGGCCAGTAATACTGAAAGTTGGTTGTTGGTTTAAACTGTAGTCAATAAGCATCTGGAAAACATGGTGGATGGTGGCATGTGTACTGTGCTGACTCCTTTTGGTAATTCAAATGTTATCTTATAGTCAATACTGTACTGGATTTCTCTTATCATATTTTTTTGCACTGATTGCATCTGAACAAGAGTGATAGGCGCTACTATTGAGGCGATGGAACGGAGACAGACGGCAGGTTCAGAAACACGTCACTTTGTCGTGGAGTTGTGACACTGTGTTCTAGCATTACGTGTAGTGTAATAGAGTCAACAAACTGACTCAGTAATTTCAGTTCCAGCAATATTAATTAATTACAATTAGACAACCACCACAAGCTACTGGTCATATCAGACCAGACTGCTGCAGCAAACCCCCCGAGTGTACTGAACTGAGGAAGTATTTTATTTTATTTATAAGGGAGAGACTGGATTCTTTTTTCCTTTTAGAAGTACATGCTCTTGCTTTATGTCTTCAGATCTTAAATTGAAAGTAGTGTGCTAAAGTTGTTGTATTTGTTGGCTTAGGCCATTATTTCCAGTGTTATAGAAACATTATATTGTACATTCCTTTGTGCATACTAACGGCCACACTATTGCAATGCCAACATTAATATATTGAGAATAGCTCTATTATCATTGACACGGTGCTATGTATGACAGCCATCAAATGTCAGCTCTAAATCTGGATGTGATTCCAGCCTTGCTTGCATTTCTTCACAATGATGATTGTAGTTGATAGGTGATGCTGCAGAAATGGCATCGCAGTGATTTTTTGATTTCTCTCTTGCAAAAATATGACACACAGTAATTAGGGAATCCGGCTGTTACCCGATGCCAACAGATCGTTGACCAGAACGAGGAACTTCTCGTCTGCCACTTGGGCGTCAGTCATTAGGAACACGGTGCCAATATTCTTCACGCCAGCTTTGATGTAGAGGGACGCCAGGTCACTCTGGGTGACAAGGAGAGAGAAAGCCATGGAGTGGGAGAGGGACACACATAATGAGATTGGGCTGTTATTCTGCATTTGTGGATTACCAGGACAGGTATTTCACTCAGATACACCTCCATGTTTCCATTTAAATCTTTTAATACTTCATATGTGACTAATTAAGCTTTTCAGATAGATGCTTTTTTTGCAGTGTGGTATATCTTTGCAATGTAATCCCCTCTCAAACCTTGAGGTCGGCGATACTGTATCCTTTCCTCAAGGTGATCTGAAAAACCTCCAGATTGGAGATGAAGGCGGCCAGTCGGGTCAGACTCTGTTTGCCGCTGCCGCCCACTCCGACCAGCAGCGCATTCCCCCGCGGAGACTCCAGGATTCGGTTTATACGGCAGCTACATGTGGAGGTGAAGACATTAGGGGGAGGGAAAGATGGAAGGGTGAGCTAGATAAAGACAGTCTCTGACTCATCAGACAAACAAACGCAGGTAGTCTGTGTCTGCTCTCTCTGCCTTTATACCATCTTCACCACTCAAATGTACCAAATGTATCAAAGAATCTTTGTGCCTTTCTTTTGTGTTGCTGCATTTGAGGTTGTTCAGTAGACACGTCCCAGCGTGTACAGCCCCCTCCAAACAAAGTGACTTGAAACACACTGAAGTGACGCTGACGACAGGCGGCATCTGATTGGACAAACGCGTCACGTGGGTCTGGTTTCTCCAGAAATTCAAAGCAAGACCGTCATGGCGGCTCGTTCAGAATCCGATCTCATATTTTACTAAAATAGTTTGTGTTTTAAGGAGAAAGAGGCCATGCAGCTGCGGAATCTTCATCTCAGATCTCTACCTGATCTTAGCTCTCCACCAATCAGATTGGTCATTTGAGTACAACTGCCGGCAGTTCCCGCCTTCCGACTGAGCATGTCAGGTCAGTCAAAATGAAGGCTGCCCCCGACGGACGACGGTACAGAACGAACCGACCAGACTCGAGTCACCATCGTTGCCAGACTGTCCCACGGCCGGTTGTCAGGCTGGTGTGACAGGACCTTCACACTTCAACTGACACTTCAGCTGCTTTCATCGCTTCCCCTTCAGCCAGAGGGAGGTTCTTCAAATAGCTTCGATGTTAAGTGGTAACGAATAAATGATAATATTAAACAGTGTGCACAAGGGTTGCTTTTCCATTTTCCCCCTCGAGATGTTAGAGGGGTTAATAGTTTTTTATTTTAATTTTTTTTACCTGTTCTGTGTTAGCCGTCATGATGCATGCTGGATTACTTTAAACAGATTTGCTGTCTTTTGACAGTCTGTAAAATAGAACTGTAAATCCTAAAATAACTGGGAAGTCTGTTGAGTTCCTTGTCAGACAATCAAGAAAGTGACAAAAACACTTTTTCTTTACTCTTTCTTTACTCCCCCCACACAGTCTCTGGGGTTCCAAAACTTGCACTCACATGTGAGCCATGGCGTCCTCAAACAGCACCAGATTCAGTGTGGCGTTGACCTCATTGTAGCTGTCCAGCACCTCCAGCAGGGTTTTATTCAGGCTGCTCCAGGACTCAGCAGCCATGTACTTGGCCTCCCCCAGCCCCCGGGCAAAGTGGCAGAACAGGTTCATCTCCCTGGTCTGCTCCAGAGTCTCCTCCATGTCCTCAAGGAGGGACACACACACACACACACACACACACACACACACACACACACACACATTGCAGTGGTAAACAGACAGACCTACACACACTAGCCCTGTCTGCATAACATTACTGTTCAGTGGAATCCAGCTTTTACATTGTTTGAATCGGTCTTCACAGCATTTTAAAAGAGTCCTGACAGTACTTATTTTAACCAACCAATATCTTCCTTTAAATACATTTATATGTCTATTATTATTGCTGTTTTTTTTCTTTTTCTACGTGCATTTATTTTCTCCTCTGTCTTTCTTGGTGAAGAGTCGGCCATGTCACACGGAGTTAGGCCCTTAGTCTGCTAATGATACTGTTGGATTAGACTTGCATGTAATATATGAATCAGGGTTATTGATGTGTATGTAAAACTATTGATGGATACATCCAAGTTGTGTGTATTACATATACGTGATAATTTCCTGTAATATGCTGCCTGGAGATTGCCACTTTTCAAGCCCATGGAGGGTTTTTAGGAAATTCTCCTTCACAGTCCCTTGCAAATCATATATGGTCTCTTTTTATTATATGTGTAAATGAAGAAACAAAACAAAGAAGTCAGGAACACAGCTGAATATCCCAGCTGTGCAGAGGGTGACCTAGTTCATTTTCTCCCTTAGATAAGAAAGTTGGGCCCCGAATATTTCACTGGAGAGATCGTGTGCCTCATAGGGAACGCATGTTTTCTCCGCTAACTTTCACTGGCATAAAGCTGCAGTACGCCTGATGGATGAAGATTTTCTTACAAATTCACATGTGCATTGTGTTCTAGTGCAGTCTTCATTATCATAGTATCAAGTGTACTTCCTCACAGTGCCACAGTATCTAAAGGCTTTCTTGTTTGCATGTAAAAATAGCAGAAAGCATGCTGCATATCGCTCTGTGGCACAGGGCCAAAGTGTCCTAAGTTTGCGGAAGGTGAACACTCTGAATAATAGATTCTGGAGTGGTGAGTGTTATTGTACCTCCCTCTCCGTGTGTGGGTGTGTGTACACATATGCATGTCAGGCTCTTCATTGTGGCATGACTAGTGTGCATGCCACAGAGCCAGTAGAGAGGTAGTGAGGGGAGCAGTGGACAGAAAACCATTAAAATGTTTTCCAATTTGCCGGGCTGACAGCGCAGACCCTGACAGCCAGACCCCATACCACCCTGATTAATATTCTCTCCAACCCTCTACTGACCCCAGCATTCCTTTTTCTCCTCTCCTCTTTCTCCTCGCTGTGTTGGCCACTGATGTCCGGGTCCAGACACAAAGCAGGCAGCCTAATGATTTCCCCCTCCTCCCCCACATCCTCCAGCCTCCCCCTTTTCCTCTGCTGAACTTTGTAAAACTCTCACCTCATAGAACTTTTTCACAGTGTCCGCCTGCAGCTTATCAAATGCCTGGAAGTCCTGCTCCTCCAGCAGCTTGTCTCTGTAGACCCGGTTGGACTCGTGCAGATAGATTTTCAGCAGGTCTGGAGGGGCTTTCAGACACTCGGCGGTACAGAAGAGAATGCCCTGGGTGGAGAGGGGAGAGATGAAGGTTTGGAGTTTGATTCCAGAGGATGATTTGGCCAATTTACACACACGGAGGGAAACACAGCTCAGTCACTTTGGGCAAATCAATGGCTACTAAGTGAACTAGATGTTAGCAGGTGTGCCAAAGAATCTCAGAAAACAATGGCCCCATTGCAACTATAAATAACAGTGGCTTAGCTGCATCACCTCCCCACCTCCACCCTCTCGTCACATCTCTTATCTTTCTAACTTAACTAAAGGGTTAAAAGCGCTACAGGACATAGTCCTAAATGAGGTGATGAAAGAACTTGCAAACATCAGAACTTTTTTTTGCCAATGGATTTCCTTAAAAGCTACGGAGCAGATCAGTGGGCTTAGTCTAAGTGGGGGTAATGCACCTTAACATGTCTGAGAATAAATAGTGTTTTTCTGTTTGTAATTTATACTCCCTCCATCCTTAAAGGTGCCCTACCATGTGTGTGTGTGTGTGTGTGTGTGTGTGTGTGTGTGTGTGTGTGTTATGTGGTGAATGTGAAGATGAACTGCTACCTCCTCTGTCAGCTCTAGACACCAAAAAGAAATAAGAGGAGAAATAAGACCAATCACAACAGCTGGTCAGTCTGACGTCATGTTGCCTGAGCTCATTAATATTCATGAGCTGGGTAAAGGATGCTGATAGCCACGCTCTCATTGGCTAGCTGTTAGTCAATCAGAGTCAAGCAGCTTAGCTTGTTGAATATCATTATACTAGAATGGCTTGAAACAAGGTAACGGTAACCAAGTTACAGAGTCCATGGTCAGATATTACCACAAAGTCATGAGATACGTATGGCAGGGCACCTTTAAAAAAGAGCCTAAATGAAAAGAGAGAAGGATGACAATGAGCATGAGTGTTTAGTGGATGATAGATGATTAATGTGTCTCTAGGGCAGACCTGTGTGACGTATGCTTTCCCACAGGGCCGTTCATTATGCAGTCAGGCACAACTCTGGGTGCTTCACACAACAGGTGCCGTATAGGATGAGGAAGGGGACAAAGAGGCGCCTAGGCCTGTTTGTTCCCCTCTGCACACTGTCACCCAGGAGGCAGAGGCAAGCAGATGTTGTGTGCTCCATCCCCAGAAGTTATTCCAATCAACAGAACCATCTCTGGGGGTAAAGCCAGCTGAATCTGATCTGCCTTCATATCGGAGTTAAATCCACTGTGTAATGGTGCAGATGGGTGGTGTGTGTGTGTGTGTGTGTGTGTGTGTGTGTATGTGTGTGAATATTTGCCATGGTTATTCGTATTGAAGATTCAAATTGAGCCAGAATGATCGCTACTCTAAATCTACACAAGTCAAGATGTTTTCCAGAGTATTTGTGAATGATCTGTGTCTTTCTTCTCCATTTCATTGCTTAATGGTGTCAATCATGACATCCCACATTTATTGTGTAGTGTGCCTGAGCAAAACAAAACACCATATGGCAACTCTATATAAGAGTCGACTCGCAGGCTTAGCTGTTCGTTGTACCAATCAAACAAACTGCACAGCGCTGACAAACTGACAAGGAGAGAGAACTTTGTTTTACTCCTCTCCAGCCGAGTTTGGGAGACTATCTCATCCTCTCTGTCCTGATCTTTCATTGCTTTGTTCAACTCAGAGGAGAGCGATTAGAGAGTTGTGGGTGTTGGGTCTGTCCGTCTGTCTGTCTGTGGGGCCGTCTGCAGCGGGCGAACTTCCCTCGGACCCTGACAGATGCTCTGAGCTCCAAACAATGCTTCCCCTGCTAACAAATGCACCCAGCTGACGTGGTGCATGAACGCAGCGTGGAACATCATACAGGCATATTGTTCAGTCAGTGCAGTCAGAGTCTCTCTGCATCACAGGTCTCATGTACTGTCTTTCTTTCTTTCTCTTTCCCTTGTCTCTGTCCTCCTTTTCATTACATCCATCTTTCTCCTCCTACGCCTTGAGCTTCGAGGAGCTCATTTAGGCTGACATGGGGAAGACAGGCCCTCGGATATGCCTGCTGGTCATGGCAGAGAATGAACATTGGCAAACAGAGCTCTTTGACAATGCTCCCAGTCGGATGCCAAACTGTTTGTCTTGCTCTGTAAGTGGAATGTGGCTACTATACTTCAGTTATAGTACGTCTAATTTAACATCCAAAGGGCATAGTGATGGTCCCGTTCATGGACAAGATAGAGAGACACAGAGAACAAAGGAGAAAGATAGAGTACTGCACCAAAGTAAGTAAGTGTTAAGAGACAAAGTAGACAAAGTAGTGGAGAGAAAAGCTTGGCATTAGCTCCATCTTACTATCCAACACAAACCTAGAAGTGAGAATGTTGTCAGCAAATAACAGCAACAATACTCTCTTAAATATGCAACCTTGAGGGTTGTCTGCAGTCGCTCCTTCTGTCACATTTAAAAACACCTTTGCAAGGTGTGTTGCAAGCTCACAAAGAGTCTCTGAGCTCAGTTTCCTGGCTCATTAGAGGTGATTATAAAGAGACAGTTGTCTTTGGCTACTTCTCCAAGTTCCAATCACAAAAAAAGTCGCCCAATTATTTCAAACATCTGACACGAAAAGCCAGAAAACACTGAGTGACAACTCCTTAGGCCTCATGCTTGAAATTTGCGGAAGCGTTTGTACTGTCTCGCCACTTGTGAAGGTGCAAAGCACAGAGGTCCGCTGGGGGAGTCACAGCTGAGGCAGAGCTGTGAGCTGCCCTGAGGTGTTAGAGCCAGAAGCTGAAGATAGGCAGAACAACTTCAAACCCTTTCTGGCTTCCTTTGTATTCTCTCTCTGGCTGGAGAGAGGAGCAGCGAGAAAGCTACCTGACTACAAGAGACATTAGCTGAGACTGCTAAGCTACCTGACTACAGGAGACATTAGCTGAGACTGCTAAGCTACCTGACTACAGGAGACATTAGCTGAGACTGCTAAGCTACCTGACTACAGGAGACATTAGCTGAGACTGCTAAGCTACCTGACTACAAGAGACATTAGCTGAGACTGCTAAGCTACCTGACTACAAGAGACATTAGCTGAGACTGCTAAGCTACCTGACTACAGGAGACATTAGCTCAGACTGCTAAGCTACCTGACTACACAAGACATTAGCTCAGACTGCTAAGCTACCTGACTACAGGAGACATTAGCTGAGACTGCTAAGCTACCTGACTACAGGAGAAATTAGCTAAGACTGCTAAGCTACCTGACTATAAGAGACATTAGCTCAGACTGCTAAGCTACCTGACTACAAGAGACATTAGCTGAGACTGCTAAGCTACCTGACTACAGGAGACATTAGCTGAGACTGCTAAGCTACCTGACTACACAAGACATTAGCTGAGACTGCTAAGCTACCTGACTACAGGAGACATTAGCTCAGACTGCTAAGCTACCTGACTACAAGAGACATTAGCTAAGACTGCTAAGCTACCTGACTATAAGAGACATTAGCTCAGACTGCTAAGCTACCTGACTATAAGAGACATTAGCTCAGACTGCTAAGCTACCTGACTACAGGAGTCATTAGCTGAGACAGCTAAGCTACCTGACTACAGGAGACATTAGCTGAGACAGCTAAGCTACCTGACTACAGGAGACATTAGCTCAGACTGCTAAGCTACCTGACTACAGGAGACATTAGCTCAGACTGCTAAGCTACCTGACTACAGGAGACATTAGCTCAGACTGCTAAGCTACCTGACTACAGGAGACATTAGCTCAGACTGCTAAGCTACCTGACTACAGGAGACATTAGCTGAGACTGCTAAGCTACCTGACTACACAAGACATTAGCTCAGACTGCTAAGCTACCTGACTACAGGAGACATTAGCTGAGACTGCTAAGCTACCTGACTACAGGAGAAATTAGCTAAGACTGCTAAGCTACCTGACTATAAGAGACATTAGCTCAGACTGCTAAGCTACCTGACTACAAGAGACATTAGCTCAGACCGCTAAGCTACCTGACTACAGGAGACATTAGCTGAGACAGCTAAGCTACCTGACTACAGGAGACATTAGCTCAGACTGCTAAGCTACCTGACTACAGGAGACATTAGCTCAGACTGCTAAGCTACCTGACTACAGGAGACATTAGCTCAGACTGCTAAGCTACCTGACTACAGGAGACATTAGCTCAGACTGCTAAGCTTCCTGGCTACAGGAGACATTAGCTCAGACTGCTAAGCTACCTGACTACAGGAGACATTAGCTAAGACTGCTAAGCTACCTGACTATAAGAGACATTAGCTCAGACTGCTAAGCTACCTGACTACAGGAGACATTAGCTCAGACCGCTAAGCTACCTGACTACAGGAGACATTAGCTGAGACTGCTAAGCTACCTGACTACAGGAGACATTAGCTGAGACTGCTAAGCTACCTGACTATAAGAGACATTAGCTCAGACTGCTAAGCTACCTGACTACAGGAGACATTAGCTCAGGCTGCTAAGCTACCTGACTACAGGAGACATTAACTCAGACTGGAGGAGTATGTATAGTTGATGCGGTTTGAGTACGGATCAGTTCTGGTCCTTTTGGTGCTCACCAGAGTTCGATTGCTGCATTCACACCTGCCCAAAAGAACTGCACCAGCGGGGCAAATGAACTCTAGTTCGAATCAACCGAACTAAAGGCTGTCAGTGTGAAAATGCCCTCAGACTGCAGATTTGGCACAGGTCTGTTAGCTTTCCACCTACTATGACCAAGTGCTTTTGCATTACACATATAAATTTGTTCCATCCAATATTGATTAGTGCAGCTTTAAAAAAGGTGAATATGAAATAGCACATTACTACGCCTTTGTGTTATGTACATTATGTTGTGGAATAGTAAAAACTCTGAGCTGCCTTTCTAAACTCCTAGATGGAATTATGAAATGTGAAGTTATTCTAGCTCAGTGGCTTAAAGTATTAATTATACAACAGACTGAGTTAAATGAGAGAGCCTGCCCTCCATGAAACCGTGGAGGATTTTGACAGAAATATTGCCCCCAAAGCTTCTCCCCTGACAGCCTTTGCGCTCTGATATTATATTCATTTAAATACATTAAATCATCACTAACACCCATGGAAGTGCAAATCCATTATATTTTCTGTTACACTTATTTTAGACTTATTTCTAGCTTTCAGACCAAGCTCTTAAATCAATAATAATTTAGATGAGAAATTAGTGACAGAAGCCTGGCTCTTTCCTCGTGGGAAGCAGAGCCTTGTAAATCAAGTCCAAAATATATAATTCCTGGTTGGAAATGGAAAGAGGAATGAAATGAAAAGAAAACTTTTTCAGTGGAACCTCTGACATTTAATTGTGAAAAGAGTGGTCGTTTTTCTGAAAGAACGTCTGTGTAGATAATTCCTTCTTGCATGATCTGCGTCTCACCTGGAATATGTTGGAGAGGTCTCGCAGGTTGAAGATGTAGTGGAACTTGACTGCGGTGGGAAGGAAGGTGGAGGATATGCGCTGGTGCAGGGCCAGGGCTACCTGAACCAGGGTGGGGCAGCTCTTGTGCAGGGTGGCGCTGAAGCCCCCTCCTCTCAGGTGCTGGGACAGGATGGAGGTGTAGATGGTGCTCAAGGCCTCGGCTCCAGGAAAGGACAAGGCGAAGACAGAGAAGTGGCGCTACGGAGAAAGATATACAGCATAAACAAGTTGTTCCAAACAAGGGTCAAGCTAACCCTATCTAGCCGATATCAAGGACCAGGGCCTGAAATTAGGCAAGGCAAGGCAGCTTTATTTGTAGAGCACATTTCAGCAACAGGGCAATTCAAAGTGCTTTACACAAAATCAGTTAAACAAATAAAAACAGTTAAAAGAAAATAAAACCCATAAAAAAC
Organism: Percina caprodes; assembly: GCA_013375575.1. Taxonomy (NCBI): domain Eukaryota; kingdom Metazoa; phylum Chordata; class Actinopteri; order Perciformes; family Percidae; genus Percina; species Percina caprodes. The sequence goes on from JABXJD010000260.1 coordinate 164,104, forward strand.
AGAAGAAACATTTCAAAATAAAAACAGATAAAACACAGGAATAAAAGTTACAGTGCAGTATAAGAGATTAAACAGTAAAGAAATGAACATCATTTAAAGAAAGGCAACATCAAAAAGAAAGGTCTTCAGCCTTGATTTAAAAGAACTGAGAGTAGCAGCAGACCTGCAGGTTTCTGGGAGTTTATTTCAGATATGAGGAGCATAGAAACTGAAAGCTGCTTCCCCCCGTTTAGTTCTGACTCTAGGAACAGAAAGTAGACCTGTCCCAGATGACCTTAGAGGTCTGGGGGGGTCGTAGTGTACTAGCAGATCAGAAATGTATTTTGGCCCTAAACCGTTTGGTGATTTATAAACTAGCAAAAGAACTTTGAAATCAATTCTTTGGGGCACAGGAAGCCAGTGTAAGGACTTCAGAACTGGAGTGATGTGATTCAGTCTCTTGGTCTTAGTGAGGACTGGAGTGATGTGATCCAGTCTCTTGGTCTTAGTGAGGACCCGAGCAGCAGCGTTCTGAATCAGCTGCAGCTGTCTGATTGATTTTTTTAGGGAGACCTGTAAAGACCCCTTTACAGTAGTCAAGTCTACTGAAGATGAAAGCATGGACAAGTTTTTCCAAATCCTGTTGACACATAAGTCCTTTAACCCTTGATATATTCTTAAGGTGATAATAGGCTGACTTTGTAATTGTCTAAATGTGGCTGTTAAAATTCAGGTCAGAGTCCATGACTACACCAAGATTTCTGGCTTTGTCTGTTGTTTTTAACATTGCTGTTTGAAGCTGAGCGCAGACTTTTAATCGTTCCTCTTTTGCTCCAAAAACAACCACCTCAGTTTTTCCCTCATTTAATTTCAGAAAGTTCTGGCACATCCAGCCGTTAATTTGTTCGATGCACTTAGTCAGTTTTTGTATTGGACTATAGTCCCCTGGCGATAAGGTTATGTAAATTTGTGTGTTGTCCGCATAACTATGGTAACTTATTTTGTTGTTTTCCATAATCTGAGCCAGTGGAAGCATGTAGATGTTAAACAGAAGAGGCCCCAGAATGGAGCCTTGGGGAACTCCGCACGTCATATTTGTACGCTCAGATGTATAATTACCTATTGACACAAAGTAATCTCTATTCTGTAAGTAGGATTCAAACCAGTTTAGTACTGAGCCAGAAAGACCAACCCAGTTTTCCAATCGGTCTAGTAATATGTCGTGGTCAACCGTGTCAAATGCAGCACTGAGATCAAGTAATACTAAGACGGAAATTTTGCCATTATCTGTGTTAAGGTGGATGTCATTAAAGACCTTAACGAGAGCCGTCTCAGTGCTGTGGTGTGGTCGGAAACCCGACTGAAGGGTATCAAAACTGTTGTTTAGTGACAAGAAATGGTTGAGTTGTTGAAAAACTGCTTTTTCAATGATTTTACTTAAAAACGGAAGGTTTGATATCGGCCCATAGTTGCTCATTAGTGATGTGTCTAGATTGTTCTTTTTTAAGAGTGGCTTGATTACTGCAGTTTTCAGGGCCTGTGGAAAGATTCCTTAAAGAAGAGACGTGTTCACAATCTGTAGAAGATCAGAAGACAAACAATTCGAGACATTTTTGAAAACACCCGTTGGTAGAATATCAAGGCAACAGGAGGAGGTTTTCAGATGTTGTATAATGTCCTCCAGGTTTTTATGGCTGATTGTATGAAATTCTGTCATATTGGAGCTAGTTCTGCTTGAACACTGTGACAACACACATCCTGGACTTGATATGGAGGCACTGACTGTTTGTCTAATCTTCTGAATTTTGTCTTTGAAGAAGGAGGCAAAGTCATTGCAGGCCTTGGTAGATAAAAGTTCAAATGCTACTGGTACTGGAGGGTTTGTTAACCTATCGACAGTAGCAAACAAAGCATGTGAATTATTATTGTTTCTAGAGACAATATCAGAGAAGAAGGACCTCCTTGCATTCCTCAGTTCCAAATTATAAATGCGAAGTCTCTCTTTATCGGCTTATAATGGACCAGAAGATTTGTTTTTCGTCACCTTCGTTCAGCTTTTCCGACATTCTCTTTTTTCTGCTTTCACCAGTAGGACATTTCTCCATGGAGACCTTTTCTTACCAGAGACAACTTTGACCTTAACACAAACAATGAGCCAAAAAGCAGGTGAATTATGCTGTTGGCGGATAAAACTGTCAATCTATCTGCTACCTTGCCAGCCAATGACCGATTCAGAGTTGTTATTTTGCCATTGTTGTTCTTTCACAATTCAACTAAGTCCGCCATTTGCCTGGATTTGAGCTAAAAATGTGGCGGCGCATTACTGCACAACAAAGAGATGAGGATTATTGGCTGGTGAGGTGCTGGTTTACAACAGCAGTACAGAACTAATGTACTGCAGTGCTGGCTCAAGGAAGAGGAGTGGGTCAGTATGTAATAACTTTCTGGCTGACAGGGGAAATCTTTAAATAAAAAGATAAAGAATTTGGTTGATAAGAGTCATTAATTATATTTATTTTGTTAGTAACTTGACTGCAGTTAAATGTATATTCTTAACGATGCTTTATGAGGCAAAAAAAGCCTGTGTAGCTAGTTGATTTTAAAATCCACCAGCCACAGCGGCTGGTGCCCAAAAATGTTAACTTCAGTCCCTATCCCAGTCCCTTATTTTAGGCCGGTTGTCCTTCATTTTAGGCCTGATGTCTGTCCCCGTCCTCTGTCTCTGTGTTGGCGCTCTAACCTGCTGCTGATTTCTGAGGACTATGGTTACCTGGTCCTCAGATCTCTGCAGGGTAAATCCAGACAGCTAGCTAGACTATCTGTCCAATCTGAGGACTATGGTTACCTGGTCCTCAGATCTCTGCAGGGTAAATCCAGACAGCTAGCTAGACTATCTGTCCAATCTGAGGACTATGGTTACCTGGTCCTCAGATCTCTGCAGGGTAAATCCAGACAGCTAGCTAGACTATCTGTCCTATCTGAGGACTATGGTTACCAGACAGACGGTCAAACCAAGCACAAAACATGACCTCCCTGGCGGACATGCAAATTATATCCCACCACCCTGAGGCTAACCAGTGTCATTTCCTATCATGTTGAGACATGTCCTAATAGTTTTTTTGTCAAATCAACGAACAGAAAACAATGGTATGGTCCAAGGTTTTGGCCAAAAGTTACAAATAAATAAAAATACACTGAATGTAGAGCAGCACATAATGTCAACTTATATAGGACATTATGTGCTACAATAATAGGAAGAAAATATAAAGAAATAAATGTCTACGATAACATGTGCAAGAGAAAAGTGCACATAACCTCTGCAGTGTTTTTCATAACCAGTAGTACACAAAGTGTGTGTGTGTGTGTGTGTGTGTGTGTACCTGCAGTCGTGGATTGATGGTGAAGCTGCCAGCTGTGGGGTTCATGCAGGACACATATTGAACGTTGTGTATTTCTTTCAAAAGCAGCTTATTACGGTCGTACCTAGGAGTACACACACACACACACACACACACACACACAGAAAACAACATTATTTAACAGTTTTGTATGCACACAAACAGCCGACCACACACACACACACACACACACACACACACACACACACACACACACACACACACACATTCCCCGACGTGGACACTTCAGCTCCCTCTTAAGCTGGCGTGGCTCAGTAGTATCCTACATCCTCTCAATTTCTTACCTGAAATCCCCCCCCAGTATATCTGTAATGGGCTGAGTGTGTCTAATCCAGTCAGCCTGCGTCCGACGCAGTGGAACCATGTTCAGAATGGCCTCACTGTGTCAGAGAGATGAGCAACTAAATCCTTTTAAGGGGAATCATACAACATTATGCTCACATTTGACTTTCTTGGAAGTTGTAGCACATGGATACTGAGGCAGTCTGAATACTAAAGCCATTTTCACTACAACACTGAGGCTATTACACCTATCAGCTGCTGGCACTCTGTTAACTGAATGATCTTTTTCCATGTTCAGTTTACATTGAGACATTGTATGAATAAAGCAATTAAAGTGACACCATCATGTGGTATTTCTGAAAATCATTTAGAAATACAGTTTATCCATAATGTCATCCGGTTTAAACACCACAGGCATGTTCTCATATTTGCTCATATATGTACATAGCTGCATGTAAATGACCGAGCCTACCAGTGGTTGTAGTCCATGTGTTGGCGTATGAGTGTGTGAGGTTGCACCGTTCCATATGCATCCACCTCGGGCATATTCATGTCGTCTATGAAGTAGATTAGTCTTCTGCTGCCTGGAGGCCCATAGTTGCGCCCTGCTTTCTTCTCAAGAGGCTTTTCCAACACAGCTGTGTAGCAGAGGAACACAGGAGCAAAGAATGAACTGATCACCAATTTGAATGTAGTAGTTTAGAGAGTAGGACGGTGCGGAAACAGTGCTCTGGTTTGATGGCATTTCTTTAAACCAATCACAATCATATTGGGTGGTGCTAAGCTCCGGACGGAGCCACGGTGCCTCTGCTAAATACCAGGTAACCATAGTCCTCAGATTGGACAGATAGTCTAGCTAGCTGTCTGGATTTACCCTGCAGAGATCTGAGGACCAGATAACCATAGTCCTCAGATTGGACAGATAGTCTAGCTAGCTGTCTGGATTCACCCTGCAGAGATCTGAGGACCAGGTAACCATAGTCCTCAGATTGGACAGATAGTCTAGCTAGCTGTCTGGATTTACCCTGCAGAGATCTGAGGACCAGGTAACCATAGTCCTCAGATTGGACAGATAGTCTAGCTAGCTGTCTGGATTCACCCTGCAGAGATCTGAGGACCAGGTAACCATAGTCCTCAGATTGGACAGATAGTCTAGCTAGCTGTCTGGATTTACCCTGCAGAGATCTGAGGACCAGGTAACCATAGTCCTCAGATTGGACAGATAGTCTAGCTAGCTGTCTGGATTTACCCTGCAGAGATCTGAGGACCAGGTAACCATAGTCCTCAGAAATCCACCAGAGGTTAGAACGGCAACACAGAGACAGAGGACGGGGACGGAGTTTAGAACGCCAACACAGAGACAGAGGACGGGGACGGAGGTTAGAATGCCGACACTGAGACAGAGGACAGGGATGGACATCTGGATAAAAATGAGGGACATCCAATGGAATTTCTGGCGACACCTGAACAATCCCGAAAGTGGAACGCCATGAATATAGACTACATTTGATTTAACTGGAAGAGTAAAGAGGCCAAGAAGAGACACGTCTACACACAGCTGCCAACCAATCAGAATCAACCAATTACCTTGGAGCATAGCAGATGTGGTGTAGTAGTTAAAGGGGACATTTTTAATCATGTATTTCTCTGCATCCAACGATCCCAGTTTGTCCCCGATCAGAACAGACTTCCCTGTCCCAGCGTTCCCGACCAGCATGACGGGCCGACGGCGCTCCAGGAGGCGGTCCATGAAGTACCGAACTCGAATGGTCTCTGTAGTGTGGACCAGACACGCCTACACACGGGAAAAAAACATACATTCAGCACATGCACAATCCCGAATATTTTGAATATTAATAGACTAACTACAGGGTTCGCAACTGCAACTCATGATTATTTTGATTATCAAGTTATCTGTTGAATATGTCTGTAACATGTGAATACGCCCACCAGCTGATGTGTGCATGAGTGTTTTAGTCTTTGAGGAACATATCTGGGTCTAATGCTCCAGCTCCACATGATAATATTACTGGGGGGGGGGCTACATATTCCTGCTTCTGCTGAAATATTTATCCCCAGGGGGGACAAAATGAGTTTATGTAGACACCACGTTGTGATATTTCACAATTTGAATGACATTTTCCATTGAATATTAAAGTTCATTAATCACTGCTTTGCCATGGCTGGCTGAGTGTATCCATGATGGTATTGGAAGTATGCATTTTGTTTTGTTGTGCATGATCAAAAAACACCCCCCACCCCCTTTTTTTTCTCAAATTGTACCCTGTATAAATGTATATGTGTATATCGTGATTAGTACAGTTTTAAACTAGTAATCGGTTATTAAAATTGTATGTTATGTAATTTAAGAATAAATCCAATAGACAAAATCTGTGTAATTCCACAAGAACCCTGCAGACAAGCTGTTGTACCTGAAGAGGTGTGTCTGCGTCCATCTCAAACCTGGGCACCATCTTGGACCAGGGTTCAAACTTCTTGCTCTCGGGGTCGATGTAGTAATCGAACACGGTGCCCTGGGACGGGAACTTGATGCTTTTGAACTCGGCCACCCACCACTTGCTGAACTCCGCTCTGTAGTCGACCAGCTACACTCACGCAGAGACACAGAGGGTAGGCGAACGGTCAATACTCTAAAATGACTTCCTTTCTGCTTGCTCTGGCCCGTACAGTAGCTATGGATCTGTGCGTTTGATTTACAGACCAGAGGAAGAATAAATGGCAACAACAGAGAGATACAGCCACCGCAGCTGAAGGGTAGAAAATGAGAGATGGCAGGCCTATCTATCCATCTGTCGGATTCAGACAGTGAAGTAGCCTCATCACTCCTCGCCTTTTCCAAGCCCCCATGGTACCTGTCTCCTCTATTCACTACCAACTCTCCAGTCAATAAAACCACTTAGCATTTAAATGCATCTGTGATGGGAAAATAAAGTGGAGTACATTTGTACCAAGGGGAAAGCATTTTCATCCCATAACTTAGATGGACACGCTTACTGTACAGCACTAACTGGATTGCTTAGCAACTGCTGGCCACGGCGCTCCTGCTGATTTAAATTCAGCCAGGCTGGCTGTCGTTGAGCAGGAATGGAGTCCACTTCATTTTCAGATGGAGATCTCTGCCTTTTTCAAAACCTGCCATTTCTTCAACTGAAAATAACTTTCAAATGACTTTTTCATAAATAGAGACACAAAGTTGAGTTGCATAAGAGCATCAGGACTTGAATAATACAGAGGAATACCCATAATGCAACTGCAAAAAAACTCTTTCAGTAAAGACTTGGGAGGAGAGAGAGAAAAAAACATTTAACAGTTGTGTCCTATTCTTTTCCCTCTTTATGCAACCACTTAGTAAGCGTCTCTCATGGCCAGAGGCCCACGCAGTACCTGGTCCTGGAACATGGCTCCCCCGAAGGCCCAGACCACAGCAAAGACGAAGTAGAGCTCATAAAGTTCCTTGGCACAGTCTGGCGGGGTGTTTTCAGGAGTCAGCAGACACTCCAGCAAATGGCATAGCATCTGGACCATGCTCTGCTCAGGGATAGGGATGATCTTCTTAAACCTGAGCAAAGGACGACATTACATCACTGGACTCAAGCATTATTACACAACGGGGGTTGTTGACAAATCTATAGGCTCTGTGGCATTATGGGACAGAAGAGCTTCTCTAGACCCTGAATACAGTGAGGACAAAATAATCCTCCTCTGCTTCCTGTTTTTGATGTCTGCTCCAACAGCCGTGGTGATGGAGGTGTTGGAGGAGGCGAGTGCTCCTGTACAATAGAATGCAGGATGGGATCCAGTTCTGCTGAGTCACTCTCTGTTTGCCTCAGTCCAACATGTTATGTCACATGGCAGCATCCCGCGTCAACCGGACATGACGGGGACCACAGACTGTAAAAAAGATGGACGGAGCTTCTGGGTCTGGGAAGTAGTGGTGGTACGTTCTGAGCATGAGTTTTCTGTGACGCGACTACCGAGGCTTGCATTGCTTTAGACAAATGACGTCATTGGTGACATCCAAAGACTCGCTGCCCGTCCGTACCACGTGACTGGTTTATAAGATGAATCTACAGTTTTATTCCACACCCACGAGCTACACGAGCACGTTCACGGCCCTCTGCCTGGTTAAACCACCGCCACCTTCCCGTTTTAGAGCAGCCTACTAAAATTGCCCTTCCTGTTAATATATTATGACCTAAAGGATTGATTTACACATGTTTGATAGCCTTGATAGTTTATTACACAGTTACGTTAATTATATTATACCAGAAAATACACACTATATTGATATGAATGGATTACATGAAAATTGTAAAATGTTTACTGGCGCAAAATTCTGTCAAAAACTGTCTCTGATAGTGTATCACAGATCACAAGATCATCTGTAATATATATATATATATATATATATATATATATATATATATATATATATATATGTGTGTGTGTGTGTGTGTGTGTGTGTGTGTGTGGGTTGTACAATGCATCAAGAGGCTTCATCTCGTCATCACTGCTGAGAAGTGAAGCCAAAGCTGCATTCTCTCTAACCTCCAGCAGGGGGAGACTCCTTAAAGCTGCATTCTCTCTAACCTCCAGCAGGGGGAGACTCCTTAAAGCTGCATTCTCTCTAACCTCCAGCAGGGGGAGACTCCTTAAAGCTGCATTCTCTCTAACCTCCAGCAGGGGGCAAATCCACTGGCTCCTGTTTCTATAGAAGTCTATGAGAAAACGAGCCTACTTCTTTCTTGATTTATAACCTCAGTGAACATTTTTAATCGCTAGCTTCAAGTCTTCTTCAATACAGTATGATGTTCATTTGGTGTTACCTTGATCTGAGGCCATCCAGGCAAGAGGGGAGATACTTGTCAAACAGTATGGTCAGATTGGCCTTCTCTGATTGGACCTCCCTCTTGTCAATCCAGCTGGAAACCGGCGGGTTCCAGCCGAGGTCTGCTGGGTTTATGTACAGGATGCCTGGAAGGGAAACAGGGAACACATTTAGTGATTACAGTGACTGAGGGTCCCCGGGGCAAACATGTGTTGCCCCTTTGACCCCAATGCCAAGTACAATGCAGAAAGCAGCCTATACATGGCTGCTCCATTATTTGCCCAGACACCTTGAAAGCAGACAATACCTGTGTGAAAAAAACTAGAAGTGAACAGATGAATGATTATTAGCTGAGAAGTTGCCCACTTTTCCCGGTTGCTATCCATCCAACACATTTAAAAATAAATCCAAAATACAAGCGCGTTATTGTCTTGTCATTCAAGCCATTACCAAATGAGTTGCTACGGAGATAATTAAGACTCTCAGCTCCTCCCAACTCTCTCTGGACTTCTCAGTGTGACTATGTTCAGGAGATCGTGACGTCAGGTGACTTTCCCACGCAGAAACTCCAGTGAAGATAATGACCTCTTTTGAAGAGACCATCATGTTTTTAATGTGTCCTCCTTGGCTACTAGCAACTGTGTGGAGGAGGTGCAGAGATTCTGAAGACTTGTATCATGTGGACGCGCCATCAGTGTTGTTGTCATTACTTAGAATTCCTTCACAAACGACGCACTCTAGCTTTAGACGCCCATGTAGAGACAAAGAAAGGGAAGCGAGGAGTACCTGCTCTAGATACTGTAGCGGGGGTGGCAGTGCGCAGGTGGCTGATCTCAAACACCAGCCTCATAGTAGGGTTCAGAGGGATCCGCTCATTACTGGCCAGAGTCAGCACCTAACAGGAGCACACAGGACATGGAGAGACACCCAGCATTACAGCACACACTAGCTCTGTTTCCATCCACACGTTCTTATCTGAATTAAGTGATATCGAATGAACAATGCTTTATGGAAACAGTAAAATTCGACTCAAAGGAAAAATGTTCGGTCTCATCAGATTTTCTCTTGATGATTTTCTTCTTATGTGACAAACTGGTGGAAACCTTATTTGCTGAATAAATAATGAGTTGATTAAGTTTTAGGTCATTTTATGGTTGCAACCCGCCACAAAACGCAGAACAGAAGAAGAAGAAGTTGTAGTTAATGTCCCCCAGTATTTCCTCTCTGTCTGCACACATGGAGGGGGCAACAAAGACAGATGGAAGTGGACGAACGAGGAGACAAGAGGCTTTCTGGATTTAATTTATCAGGAACTCGTGAAGGAAATGGCCGACAAAGGTTAGGACAAGCCGTGGGACGTCCTGGGAGACAATGGAAGACGCTCAGACAGAGAGACATGTCTCAAAAGAAGAGTCTCGCAGCGGTGCCGGAGGGGACAATAAAAGACAAGTTGCATCTGCATCGTCATAGCGATGTGTTGATAGTGTTGTTTTCTTATTATAGCTCGATATGTCTATCAGCTGGAACATGAGCTCTATTGCACCTTGTCCAATATTGATCATGTGTTGGTAGACGGACCGATCCATTTTTAAAAACTTGTTTGTGAAATGTTTTGCGATTTAGTGCAAAAAATGAATGGAAACACTTTAAAATGTCTAAAATCAATCCGATATACCAATTTCATCGTAAAACAGCGTGTGATGTCATCAGCACAGGTTTTTATTGGCTGTAAAGCCGTTGGATGGAAACACACTTTCACCAGATTTATTTATCCAACTTCAGATAATTCCATGGACAAGTGGATGGAAACTTAGCTACTGTCACTGTCTGTCAGATTCACACACACACACACACACACACACACACAACTCGCTTGCACCTTGTTATCATCCATGACTGTGTTGAGTGACTCAATCCACATGGGGTCAATGTCTCCATCCAGAACAATCCACTTGGGTCCACTGTGACTGACATTGGCCAGTTCCCTCATGATGTTGGAGAACAGGCCTATGGGAAGAAGAGTTCACATGTTGGATATTTAACTCAGGTCAGTAAACACGTCGCACTCATAAACACTGGACTCACCATCTTTCCACTCTCTGGTTGCTGGGTTGATGATGCCAAAGAGCTCGTCATTGGTCACAGCCTTTGGGTTAAGGTCCGCCCACACAGGCCTGCGCTTCATGTTCTGATAGGTCCTTTGGAGTGACCTCATCACCTGACTCTTCCCGGTGCCTGCGTTCCCGATCACAAACACAGAGTGACGAACAGCCAGCAGCTCCTCCAGCTGCACCACCTAACAATACGCACGCGCACACACACACACACACACACACACATACACATTTTAGATTTCTGCTTTTGTCTTACATGTTTTGATTTTTTTTACTACAAACTTAATAAGGGAGAGGACATTAATGGGCAGAAGAACAGAAGAGAGGTGTGGTGTGGCATGAAGCTCATCACTGGTTATCATCACAGGCCGACTGGCAGCCGAGGAGTTAACGGTAACTTGGACTTAACACACTGGCCCTACTAACCCCCCATTGACTTATCTACTGTTTACCCCCAACAATCCCATTCTCCCCCTCCTTGCATCCCCCCATCCTCCTATGAGGATCCCACTAACCCTACCCCTGTTGTTCCCGGGCAGACAGTCCTCTTGAAGACCCCCCGCCCACCCTCTCCTGGACACAATAATCCAAACACAGCAGTACATTGAAGACTCATCACACTGCCTGTGGCCATCAAACTCTTCAACTCCTCCTTCAGAGTGTCAGACACTAGGAGAATTATTTATAGTCATTTCTATTATTTATATCTTCAACTGTGCAACTGTTCAATACCTCATGTTCACACTGCAATAAATATTAAATTAATTAAACTGTGCAATACTCCAATTTTACAAGTGCCTGCCTATAACCAGCATGTTAAGAGTATAAAGAGCTTGCTCTACCTTCACACAGCCCCTCCAGTATGAAGGATGCCATGCTTCTCTACATTTGGAATATTTCATTTGGCTTGCAGTGTAACACTTTCTGCTGTTCTCATTCAGGTACGAGAGGTGATGAACAGAGTGTGTAACAGAGAACAAAAACGGGACAAAGAGAGATTTCCACTCAAACCTCAATCAATGCCATCGACCGCCCCCCCGCGGCTCCTACTCCCCATCCATTCAGCTCAAAGGGCCAGGCTGATTACCGCTTCGATGTGGGGAGGACTAATGCTAGCACAGGCTAACGCCAAAGGTATGCAGTCTATTTCAGACCCCCCCCTCCCCTCTCGTTGTCTGGAATCAAAAGGTTGGCCGCACAAACAAAGACAGTAAAAGTTCAGGCTCTGGGGGTGGGTGCTTGTTATTGACCGCCCCGCCATTCTCACTTTCTCGCTCGCTGGGTTTCTCCTCCTCTTTGTTTATTTCCGTGGCTGTCTCTCACAATATCAGGGTTAAGTGGCATGGTGCAGCGCCAGCCTCCATTGATGGAGTGTTATTATGTGCTTCCTGTGTCTATTTGACCTGAGGCAGTTTGCACTTATTTCCCCTGGTCCTGCGTTCATCTGTCTCCGACATATAACGCCTTCTATGGTACGTGTGGTGTGTGTGTGTGTGTGCTTGTGTGTAATGACCAGAATTAGGTCAGCAGCTTGGGCACCTGAACTCTCATCGCAGCTAACCGTTGGCGTTCTGCAATATTTGCCCAATTCATCCCTATCCTGCAGACATGTCTGACACTAATGTGTATTTCCCAGCAGAACATTATGATGTGAGGTAAATAGCTTTTGGAAAGAGCTACGATAAATCTAAATGAGATTGCTACAACTGTAATATCTGTCCAAATTGTTAAAGACAAATCCCCCATGTGGGGACTTTGCTCCAGCATCGCAGACAACCTGTGATTGCGTTTGCCTCCATCCTTGGCAACATTTTGAGTTGTAATCAAAACAGAATCCGATAAACTGCAGCAGGCGAGCATGTCGGGAGGCTATCCAGGAATCTGGTTTAACTTACCTTGAGGAGAAAATTGTCCTCGGCCTGCAACTTCAGGTCCAAAATGGACTCCTTCACGTGCTTTTCAAAGTCCAGGTCTCGTTTCCTGGGGACGTCCAGGGCAGGGAACAGGTCACCTATCAAGCCCATGAACACGGGCATGTCATCCGTCACGATCTTGGGGATGTTGAAGTCTCTCAGAGCTCGCATCAGCACCTGGTCCTCCGCTCGGCCGGGGTCTCCTCTCTTCAGAGAGCCGGCCACCACCAGCACGGACTTGATGGCTCGGAGGCCCCAGTCATAGTGGTCCTTCAGTGGGCAGAGGAACACACGGCAGAGCTCAACACATATCCTCTGCTGTCATTACAATGTTAGCAGTGTGAGCATATTAGCATGGCTCAAAGAGCTGCTAGCATAGTCATACACACACACACACACACACACACACACACACACACACACACAAGAAAGATAAATATAGGAGCACTGATTCACTGACGTTATGGTTTCGAGCCCTGTTTAATATTATTCTTATTAGATCCATGTCTGGACGGAGGGCTTATCTTTTAGGATTTAGTGTTTTAACACTGAGCTTAATCTACTTTATATTCTTGGATGTCATTTCTTACATCAACATAATATTCCTGAAGTAACTTATGATATCTCTAAATACAAAATCATTTGTAATGTGACGATAAAGTAGCTTACTAACTACTCAACAGTGAGTCGTAGTTGTATATGTGTGTCCAGAAGATTAGATGTATCTGTTTTCAGAATGCACATGCGCACACACACACACACACACACACACACACACACACACACACACACACACACACACACACACGAAGTGCGTGGCAACAAATTATTATAGCATTATTTTGGCTCCCTGCTGATTTTGAGAATGGGATGTGGAGTGTACTCTCTTAGCATGCTCTGCTGTCTACAGCATAGCCGTTCTGCACAGGAAAAGCAATAGAACTTATGCAATATTTAATCCATAATTATCAACCACTTGTTTAATTCAAGAAAGTAGTTCTCTGAATCTGCTCTTTCCATTGATCTGCAGACTCAGCCCTTGTGAATATTGCTTAGAGTAGCAGTCTGTTCATTATCATTTGATTTCATTACTACTAAGTTGCTAATGTTGGAAGACCTGCAATGAAACTCTGGCAAACAACTTTGGAGAAGCCAAAAAAAGTGTTATTAAGGTGATATTAAAAATGTCCGAAGAACTAGAGCTTCATTAAACCGCCATAAAAAGGAAGTAGTGTGCTATGACACGTAAATGGGCATGTGGTCACGGGAAATTCATCCAGAACTGAGGGCTCATAAAATTACTTACCCAAGTCGAGGAGCTCTGCTGTAACAATTAGTCAGCACTGTGAGTGATTTTATTGCTTTTTTAAATAATTTAAACAATGGCATGACATGTAAAACAGGACCGGACTAGAAGAGGATGAAAGAACATTTTAGATGGAATCACATCAGCACATTCAGACCGTCCAGTGAGAAAGGAGCGGTGCCTCGGGCTTGGAGTCCGTCAAATAGACCAGGAGCGTCAGGTGAGCTGTTTCGGCATTTCTTTAAACCAATCACAATCATCTTGGGCGGGGCTAAGCTCCAGACAGAGCCACTGTGCCTCTTCTAAATAGTCTCAGGACGGAAGTAGTTTTGGTGGAACATGTGCACGTTCAGAAGAAGTTTTAGTCGTCAACAGAAAACTCTGATTGGACAGATAGTCTAGCTAGCTGTCTGGATTTACCCTGCAGAGATCTGAGGACCAGGTAACCATAGTCCTCAGATTGGACAGATAGTCTAGCTAGCTGTCTGGATTTACCCTGCAGAGATCTGAGGACCAGGTAACCATAGTCCTCAGATTGGACAGATAGTCTAGCTAGCTGTCTGGATTTACCCTGCAGAGATCTGAGGACCAGGTAACCATAGTCCTCAGATTGGACAGATAGTCTAGCTAGCTGTCTGGATTTACCCTGCAGAGATCTGAGGACCAGGTAACCATAGTCCTCAGATTGGACAGATAGTCTAGCTAGCTGTCTGAATTTACCCTGCAGAGATCTGAGGACCAGGTAACCATAGTCCTCAGATTGGACAGATAGTCTAGCTAGCTGTCTGGATTTACCCTGCAGAGATCTGAGGACCAGGTAACCATAGTCCTCAGATTGGACAGATAGTCTAGCTAGCTGTCTGAAATCAGCCACAGGTTAGAGCGCCAACACAGAGACAGAGGACGAGGACGGACATCTGGCGGCACCTCCAGTGGCACCGGAACAATCCCGTAAATGACACATCATCGTTATAGACCAGGGTAGAAATGGATCTGGCGTTTTCTAACCATATCACATGTGCAAGAAGAAAGAAAGCAGATATTACCTGTTTGGACAACAGCTCTTTACACAGTGTGTAGAGGGTGATAAACTTCCGGGCCAGGATGCGGGCGTCCAGGAAGCCCTCGGCCACCAGCATGATTTCACAGATCAGCTCGAAGTCTGGCACCACCATGGCACACGGTCTGAGTAAAAAACAGGATCAGGAAACAGGAAACAGGGAACAGGAATGAAATCATAACACCTGCAGTTCACTCAACTTGTGTGTCCATGTTAGCGGATTGAGAGATAGCACACACAGCAAACAGCAGATCAAAGGAAGCTCTGATCAGGTCACAGTCCATCCCAGTTCAACACGTCTCCAATATGCAGCGCTTTATTTCCACGATGGGTCCAGCTATCTCCCCCTTTTCATAGAGCCGCTACTCACCTAACATCCTCTCTCTGTCTCTCTCTCACACACTGGCCTGTCTGCATTTATCTTGTGGTCTTGAGTCAGATGGAACTTGCTCTTATTGCCAACAACTTCTCATTGATCTACTGGGGCTTGGAGTGTATCTTATTTCAACTCTAATTTGAACAAAAGAATACATTACATTATATTACAAGCCATGTCATTTAGCTGACGCCATTATCCAATGCGACTTACATTTGCTATATATCAGGGGTTGCATGCCTCTGGAGCAACTAGGGGTTAAGTGTCTTGCTCAGGGACACATTGGTTGATTTATCACAGTGGGAATAGTACTCAGATCTCCCACACCAAAGGCATGTGTCATCACCAGTGCACCATCACCACTGCACCATCACCACTGCTCCATCACCACTGCACCATCACCAGTGCACCATCACCACCACTTAAAGAGAAGTGTTAATTCCATGTTAGTGTAATCTGATTAGGATGTTTTTCTGGTATGTTATACAGGTGTTGAATGATGGAAATGGGAGTACCCAGGGCCCTCATAATAATAACAACAACAACAACATGCATTTATAGACCACTTTTCAAAAGTGTGTGTGTGTGGGGGTCTGGGGGCCCAGAGTGTTGTACTGCTACTGTTCTATCCATCCAGCATTAAGAATAATATGAAGATCAGGTCAGGGTCCCAATCACTTCCAAGTTTCATAACAATATAAGTGCAATGTTTTTCTATTATTATAATCTGTCCAATGACCCCCCCCGAAGGCATCTTGAGCGCAGGTGGAAGGGTAATCGAAGAGAAGACGTATCACGTACGCTGGTAATAAGAGGCTGTCTTGTTTTGAGTTTAGGGGGCTTATGGCATGCACTGTTCTGTTGTGAAGTCTTTCTTTTTATGCATATTAACGGTAAGGTAAGACAATGTTGTATTATATATTTATTATTTAGACTATATTTGTTTAGAATGTCGCTTGGTTTTTTGGCACATTGTGAGCAGCCTCAGTCAAAAATAACTGCTAATAAACAATTAAACTAACATTTGGATATGCCTAGACTCTTTTATATTCATCTTTCTTCAATCAGCTGCTGTCGTCACTTTAAAAAACAAAAAAATCTTTCATACATATTTCTAAATTAATTTAATAAAAAAACAAAAAGAGATATGAGCACTTTGCTATTATAATGACAACTGACCTCTGGCCTGTATAGGCTGGCTATTGGGAGGAGACAAAGGCTGCAGTTGAGCTCGGGCTGAAAATTGTGATAAGCTATAGGTCAAGGGTCGGGGTCGGGGTCGGGCCAACACGTTCAGTCGGACCTACCTGAACAGAGCCTTGAGGTTCTCAGGAAGCTCCGTCCTGCCAGCGTAGCCAGGGTTCATCGTGATGAAGATGCCCACAGACGGGCACAGATTCACCTCCTCGCCCATGAAGCTGAACCTCTTCTTCTTATCTCGAATGGCATCCTGGATGCTTTTGACCTGCATGTACAGAGTACAAACACAAAATACACAGTACAATCAAATGATATCCAATCTTTTTTGGTACTATAACTAGAGATGTTCGCTATTATTTCTTCCTTCCCAATACCCATTCGCATACCTGAACTTGCATATCGGCCGATACGAGTACTGATCCGATACCAGTGTGTGTTATGTATATTTTATTATATTTTAACAGCCATGGACTACTGTCCCCGTACGGATGGGATAGGACTGCTATCATCGATGTTTGGCCTGGCTCAGGTTAAAGCTTTAGTGAAACATGAAGAAACACCATAGAACTTTCTTTTACTATCCAGTTTGACAGTCAGTCATAGCGGAAAAAGAACTTAAAGAAACAACTTTAAAGTAGATTTTCTTCTGCTACATTAGGTGGGATCAGATCGGTGCATAAACGCCAGTACTTACCCATACCTATACTAGTATTTTATGCAGTATAAGAGGCTTTTCCGATACTGGTATTGGTATCAGAACATCTCTAACTGTAACCCATGTCCTTTAACCCAGTGGGTCATAAGATTATTAGAATATATAGTTATAAAATTGTTTTATTATTAATTTTATTTTTTATTCCTATTTGCTAAAATAGTATGTCCAAAAATGCCCGCCTTGCATTGAATTCTTTCATTGGTCAAGGAATGCAGATTCCTGATTGGATAGGGGAAATTAAGTCCCACCTAACTGAGAAATAAGGAACATCGCAAAAGAAGAAATCAACCCGGCATTAAGTGTTATAAAAACACACCCAGTTCCCTCTGGAGACAAAAAAGGCTGTAAACAACTTGTTCACATACACCATCAAGTCATTCACATCAGACTGAGGGATCAGGAAGTAGATAAAAAGATATTTTAAAACTAAAGTTCTGCACTATCAAACCGTACCCAGTCCTGGTCACTGTCCATTAAGCGGCCCAAAGGACGCTTCCGAATTCCTACACCCACACATGACGTAGCTTGAGAAAGTTGGGTTTCACACATTAGCATATCATTAAAGTCACTGAGCACATACCAGAGTCAATTTGTAACAGTCTGTCAAATTGGTACGCACTATGAACCTTTTTTCAGGGACACAATTTCATCAATAATATGAGCACGCTATCAGCCAGGCTTTACTGCACCAACTGCCAGCCTCTGCTTGTCAACACTACGATGAAATGAGATATCAAAAATGAACTTTTGTGTGTGTGTGTGTGTGTACGTCTTGGCCTAAAAATCTGAATCCCAGCTTGTAAGAGGCTTTATGAATTTAACATGCGTGTGGTAAAAGGGCGTAGCGAGTCGACAGCTGGAAAGAGGAGGAACATCTCTTCATGGATGAGTACTCGGCTACAGATCACTCAGTCATACTAACACAACAGGGGGATGCAAAAACAAACACTGCAGCTGCAGCACACACAAAAAAAAAGAATACCAGAGAACATCAGCGGGCCTTCTTTCTTATGTGAAATGACAGCGGCCCACCTCTGCTATCCTACAGAGATATTAGAGGACGTAAAAAACAAAAAAACACTTTCTTAAAAGTTCAAGAGCAGACAGCGTCCTGAAAAGTGTGATCCAGTGGGGTCCGGCTCCACTCTTTGCTGTCTCTTTGAATGTACAGGCTGCAATGTATTCACAGTCCATGCCTGTGCTGCTGTTACAGAGGCAGAGCTTCACCAATTTATCTCCATGTTGTGATGGCTGGCGGCCTTCTGTTTGTCCCGGGTTTATTTAATGTAGAACTGGTCCCGCCACCTGTGTTAGCAGACCTGAGCAGCAGCCGAGTATGTCGCCGGGTGATGCTAGCTGCTCCCACTTTCAGAGGATGGATTAGGTGTGTGTGTAAGAGATGGCTCGGTGGCTGCCAGCTGTCACAGCGGCAGTCTGACACTCCTCTGTTCTCAAGGTCTACTTATCCACGGATAAGCCACCGTGATTTATTATTCATTACGCCACGCAACTCCGATTTATTCTTCTGGCACTTTTCTCTAAATATTGTCAGCTTCCACAGCTTATGGAAGAAGTCTTATTGCTGCTAAAGGGAGAAGGAAGGATGGAAGGCAGAGGAGTGTGTTGGGTCTTGCAAAGAATAATGATCCTTTGAGGAGCTCCATCTCTATCATCATCATCGCGATCCTGACCAGCATCCTTATCAAGTGTGTGCATTGTGCAGTGACAGTATGCAAGATGGCAGAAAAGCTATTATCAGCTGAAACGCAAAGAACACGGCCGAGTCCCCTAATCAAAGGGCTAGCTTTCCATCCATTCAGTTCATCCACAGTTCTCCGACATGTACAAAACAGGACCATCGCAGGTCAGGATTTAACTTCCATTAAGGCAAAGACTAGCACACTATATAGTGTGTTGGCCATTTTGTAGGGGGATTCAAAATCTCAGCGGTTTTGTTAACACAAAGAAAGAGAAAGGTGACAGACATTCGGCCGAAATGATGATGAGATGAATGGATGCTGTGTGTGTGTGTGTGTGTGTGTGTGTGTGTGTGTGTGTGTGCGTGTTTGTGTGTGTTCTGATTAGGCCTTGAACGAAGATAATTCCTTTTAAAAGAAATAACTCTAAATTACAACTACAAATGTGCTGTACACGTGTGCAGATCCCACTTATTCCCCGTCCTATGGCTGCATGTGCTTTGAGAGTTTAGAATTTGTCCACTCAGAGTTGCCGTTATTAAAGATGTGAGCATCGTGCAGGCGAGCAAAGGGGGGCGGTTTTCCATCCCTAACTCTCATATCAGATCAGAGGAGGCTCCAATTAGGAAGGAGCTCTGGGGTGCTAAGGTGTCAGCCTCGGTGGATTAGTCTTGTAGCTGAAGCAATTTAGGCTTGCAATCGGTGATGAAGAGGCTATTTACTTCTGCAGAGCTGTTTTTAAGAGCTTATTTTCAACTTTCAACTTCAATAGATGAAAACTCACAGATTCTCTGGCCTGAAGATACACACAAGCTGTGCTCAGCACCTGTGGCAGCAGGAACTGGAACGGTTCTTACCTGTACAGCCACCACAGACAGCACCTCCACTGAGATCCTGTTAAACTCGTCAAAGCAGCCCCATGCCCCCGTCTGAGCCAGGCCTTTGTAGATGTCCCCACAGGACTGGTGGACACAGAGAGAGAGAGACAGATATTCACTGTGGGACAGGAAGTCAGTCAGACAGGCTCGCAGGTGGACACCCTGTCTGACTGACTGGTTAGACAGAAGGCATAAAATAAGCATTGATGGCATTCAGCATAACAAGCTGAGATTAGGCGTAGAATAACTGGAGGATGCTTATACAAGGCCTCGCCCTAATAAAACATGGTGTTAAAGGCAAAACGAGAAAGGCTAAAATGTCTACCACCCACATTTCAGTTTTCCCCAACATCGACCTGAGAGCAGGAAACAGCTGGACCACGATGAGGCTCGCAGCTGACTTCTCTCTCCAATTATAGGGCAGAGGAAACCTTCTCTGACGCAAACCGGAGCTGACTGCTGGATTGATGCTGTGTGTGTGTGTGTGTGTGTGTGTGTGTATATGTGTGTTTTAGGTGGTGCAGCTGGAGGAGCTGGCCGTTATTATTTCTGTGTGTGCATAACTGAATATGAGTAACAGTGCAGGGCTCTGTGCTCCCCCTGGAGTACATTAGCACTTCTCTCTGACACCTTTCTGCGGAGTGTATGGCCGGGGGGGCTGTACGCCTCTGTACTGTAATGATGCCCCTGTCTGGGGGAAGCAAGAGCAAGCTGGATCACAAGATTATGTTTATGTCTCCCCTGAGCAGTCTATACGCAGAAAGTGAGTGTGTAAGAGTACACAGGAGTGTATAATAGAGAGGTAGAGGAGGCATTTTGACAAGGGTTAGTTAAGAAATAACAATCTGGGTTTAAATCATCAGCTTTTCTTTAAGAAGGAAGCAGGCACAAATAAGATGAAAAGAAGAAAAGATGAAAAGAGAAGGGCATAAAGGTGGGTTGACAACTGTAATGACAAATGGATACCATATCGCTGACAAAGATGAAAAGAAACATGCACAATGTGAGCTGCTGCCAATGCACATTAGCTGTCACCTTATAATCCATCTGCTCAGAACAGTTGAATACATAGACCATGATTCCGAGGGCTCGGCCCAGGTCTTTGGTAGTCTCAGTCTTTCCCGTGCCTGCAGGCCCTGCAGGAGCTCCACTCATGGTCAGGTGGAGCGACTGGGTTAGGGTGATGTAGCATCTAGACACAGAGAAGAGACACACACATGCATCACTGATGAGGACTGGAGCCCGACAGACACTGGCTGCTTTTCCATTCATAAAGATCCTTCCATTCATTCAGTGAGCAGCTGGACTACGCTAACACATTAAGTGCACTTTGACCTTTACCCCTAAAATGTTCCACCGGAATAATTCTATACTGTATATACAGGGTGTGATTTGTGAAATCAGAGGGAAACCAAACATGCAAGAATGAAATCCCCCTTCCAATACCACCTTGGATATAGAGCTACTCAGCCAGCCATGCTCAAACACTGATTAATGAACTGAATATTCAATTCAAAGACAAACATGGTGTCAACATTACACACAGAGCAGAGAAAACATACAAACAACATGTTTTAATCCCAATCAGTAGGTAGCTTTTATAAAAATAACCTTTTGTCATATTTGCTCAAACTGTGGCTATATCCCGACAGTCATACATGAAGGAGATCCTGTTCCTCCTCCTGGCGCTCCTAATTTCGCATTGGCGAAACAACCAATCAGAGCCCAGGGTCTCTAGCACAGAGTCAACTACTGCTGATGACCTCCTTTCAGAACGCTGTTTCAGTGAGAACGGTGGTGCTTGGTTTTTGGCTCGACTTGGTCACAGACTTTTAAAACATTGATGATCTGATTCATGTAGTACTGTCAGGAGATAGTGATTTTTTTTATGTTGCTGCTGTATTTTGTTTGTTTAGTCCATACACAGACATTCACGACTCATGGTTTTGAAGGGAGTTTATTTTCAGCCTGGCAACAACACTCCAGGAAGTCGAGCGCCCAGATGTTGCTATCCAAGAAATACTTTCACAGAATGACGGAAAAGATACAAATGCCCACAATAAAGTGCAGAGTGACCAGGCATGTTGAACAGCTTCATTATTACACTAATTGTCCACATCTGCTGCAGAGATATCATCATTATCCTAATCATCACCACAATCAGGGAGCACATATTATCGGTTGCTAAACTACACACTTTGTCAAGAGAGTTGAACCTATCTGAACCTAGAGCCAGAGGCCAACACCTGAAACTCAGAGTAAAGGGGGTGGGCACCGTCAGATAGGTTCGAGGATCAGCAGAATGCAACTGGAACTAATGGATGAAGAAGCCTGAAACAGCATGGCTCCCTGCAGCTGCATGCACAAACTGGTAGAACATATGCTGAAAACCTTTAGGTCAAATGGATGGTCGACTTTGTGGCTTTTCTACCTTAGTGTACTTCCAAGACTCATTATTGTTCTACTTCACTACCACATAATCTAATAAATGTGGGAGGACAACAATCTATGATTAATTATCTACAGATCTGTGTGTGAGAAATCCCAGTTCTCCAAAGTAAAGTGATATAATATAGTCCCAGATGGGACTCATTTTAAAATGATATGCATGTACACAGTGTTCCATCCGGCTGCCCCCTCCATGATCCAGAGTGACCTCATGGTTTCATTTCTACAGCAGCATTTAGAAAACTGCACACAGCCATAAACAGTGCAAATAACACAGACTTATTACTAGCACAGATAGTCATCCATCATTGTGCATAACCTCATTATATGATAATAGAATCTGCTCATGTGCTTTGATTATCACGCAGGCTGATCAGCGACACCAGTGACAGAAGCCGTCAGGACTAACAAGCAGCAAGCCCATCTCGTATCAATAAAAACCAGCAGCATCATGGACGTGAACTGATGGAGACAATCAGGACTTTATTGATCAGGGCAATAAACACAATGCTTTGCCTTGAATATTAACCCAGCAAGGATTTTAATGAGCTGCTGGTTATTAGATGATGTATGGAAGGGGATAATATTGGAATGCATAACAAGAGACAGAAGCGCTCAGAAGACAAATGATCCCATCTGTTTACAGTGTATCATCCCGATATCAGCGCCAAATGGCTCACATCAGTCGTGTCCGAGTAGGCCTGTAACAATAATTGTCTAACTGTCAATTTTTTCAAATATCGCGGTTTCTTTGTTTAACCCCAATTAATTGCTATCATTAGCTATGGTCCTAAGGGGTAGGTAATTGTTGATTTTGTTTAGCTCTGCCAAATTGCAACACTAGTACAGCGGCCGTTGAAAATCGGATCGCCTACTACTGACTTCCAGTCTACGTCTACATCAGAGGAAGACATTGTACTACTACAGTTACCTGATTCATAATGTAATCACAAAATATCACAATCAAAATGTGGAGTAAAGCACGTTATGGGAGCTAATCAGCACCTATCTGCGTTAATCAACCACCAGAACGGCAGCGAGTGGCAAGCTCACATTTAGCTCCAGCCTGTTGCGTGTGTGTGTGTGTGTGTGTGTGAGAGAGAGAGGCAGCGACAGGGAGCGAGCGAGAGAGAGAGATGGAGACAGAGAGCGAGAGATGTGTGTTCTTATGATAATTCATCATTCCAGCTGAGGTGTTCCTTTCCATGCAGGTGCAGCGGTTGACGGTTAACCGTGTAGTATGGATTTATGGATTTGATTGGCGCCGGTAATGTGAGCAGTGATGTCAGTTAGCAGTAGTTAGAGGCTGATGAAGAGTGCTGTGTCTGCCTGTGGAGGAATAATCTCTTGAGATGACGTTATGTTCTGCCTCTGGTCAGAAGAGGTGACGGTAGGCTACAGCTCATAACAACATTATACTATTATAGTTTATATCCAACAATCATGGAGCTATTGGAAGCAGGAAACGAGTCAATCAGTCAACAAACTCCCAGAAAACGTGATGTGGTCCAACTCTCAGTTCTTCCAAATGCAGGCTCAAAATGTTTCTGCCTTCATTACATTTAGGGCTATTTATTCATATATCTTTGCTTACTGCTTATTTTTATCTTCTATTTTTGTTTTATTATGTCTTTTATATATTGCCTCATGTTTCTTTTATATCTTATTTTATGGTTTGCCTTTTGTCTCTAATGTATTCACACTGTCAAACTAAAGACAACTTTTGTTCCCAGCTACTGTGATATTTGGTGACATCCAGTTTTCCCTTGACAGCATCTTCTCCTCCCGGCTCCGTTATAAAGAAACTTGTGTCACAATATCATGAAGCAAACATGCTGTTTCGCTGTTCTCTCAAGTCTTGGATTAAAGGATTTGACACCCAGCCCCCTGGTCCACGGTCCATCGTTGGAATGAAAGCCAGTGGCAAACAGCGAGGGCATGCGCCATATGGTGACGTCTTGCTACACGGCCGCTGATCCCGCCATCAAAGCCCATTGTTTCTGCTTTGTTCAGGCTTCAAAGGGAATACTGGTCAGTCGGGAAAACCGCAGAGTCAAACACTGCCAAAGGGATCTGGGAGGCAGGTCTTCATCTCTGCGTGGTTCAAACTTTATCGGGAATCCTACACATCATGTGCATGTGAACAAACAAACCGTTGGCAAAGTGCCCGAGCTGAGCTGTTCTACAAGGTTTTGCTTGTGGTAGGTATGAAAAATGATTCAAACAAAGATCCTTAGAATGCGTCAGATGGTTATTGTAAAATGAGACGCATGTATCCATTAGTCAGTAAAATAAAAATTTTCATCAACACAGATTTGAAAAAAAAAAAAAAAAACTATTAATAGATTTCCAATGAGTTTAAAGCTAACTGGTAGACTGGGTAAGCCCCGCCCACTCTGCCAGCGATTTGATTTTACACTGCAGCTCGGTCTGGAAACCTGCACGTTTAATTCTCCTGCTTCTGTTACAATTGTGCAGAAACCAATCACACACTGGCTTACTGTATCTACCTGGCATGCTATTGGCAGGTTTAACATGATGACAATAAAGAAGCAACTTCTTGTTTACCGGACGCCACCGAAGCGCAGCATCCCGTTGCTGCTGTCGCTTCTATGTCCCCCGGATCTTTGGTCTGATTGGTTGAAGGACTATCCAACTGCGTATAGTCATTTGAACAATGCCCATTGGTCCCGCCTCTTGTGCAGAAGAGCTACAGAGCAGACTCCCCCAGACCAATGCTCCAGCTTAAAAGATGGAGCATTGGTCTGGTGACTGCCAGACCAGCAAGCTGGCCTATTTGATAAATCTGCACAGGACAGCCTGCTAGATATTCCTGCGTTTCACGTAACCATTTTCAGAAATGAACCTTTTCCCCAAACAGAGGTTGTCTAAATATATATATATATATATATATATATATATATATATATATATATATATATATATATTTTCCATCTTTTCTTGGATTCTTTATGCACATTAATACATTTTTGCCTGGGGTGCCCAAACTTTCAAACCCCAATGTATATGGCTGTCGGAACTGACATCCGGGAACTTAGCATCTACACCAAACATCAGACCTCCGATCTGACAAACAGTCACCCATGTGCATCCAGGAGGAACCGGGAGTAGTTTGTTCTTTTTAGGGCATTAAGTCCTCTCTATGATCACCATATTACCGATGCATGGAACACTACAGAAGGCCAACCGTGAGGGAAGGTCTGATGACTTCATTCTGCATAATAATTAGCCATGTGCTTCTTTTTGTTTGAGAAATGATGGAAAATCCAATGTAAACAAAGGACATTAGAAATGTGTCTAAATGTAATGTGTGTAAAATTGCTTGAAATGTTGTTTGGTGTAAGGCCAGCAAGGTTCAGCACATGTGGAAGACGCTCCTATATCAGAGTTTGGTTAGCGGTAGCGGCTCTGTCCTACTCGGTTTGGGATTGCATGTGGCATTGGTAACTGCATAGGCTATATGATATGCAAGAATGGAAAGTTTGGTATAGCAACATCAACGGAAAAAGGATCACCTATCAGGCAGTTAACAAGCAACCATGACACACACCATACCTGTCTGTTAGAGGAGTGATGACTAATCGTGGCGTGTTGCCCAGGTATTCGTAGGAGTAGAGAAACTGGGCATCGCAAATGTTGGCAAAACAGTGCTTCTCCTTCTCATCCCAGCGGTGCCTCAGCTGGGACAGCCACACGAAGGCCTGAGAACTCTCCACCTTGAAAATAATAAAGAGAGTGATGAGTGAGAGCCTAGGCTTTTAATGAAGCCAAAAATAATCGAAGCTTTACCAGCCTCTAATTATGCTAATAACATGCCTTGCTTGAATATCTTGAGTGCATTACTCACTGCTAATACCCTCTCAAAAATACAGCAGCAGTCGTGGTGTCTACATAGGAATGCATAGAGTACCAACACATTCTCACTCCCAGAGCCACAGGAAGGGACACTTGATCAGGTGCCTTTGGTATTTGTCACTGAAGCAAAAAGTCTCATTTAGACTCATTTTTAGTAGAGGCATATTTAGTAGAGGCATATTTAGTAGGGGCATATTTAATAGAGGCATATTTAGTAAGGGCATATGTAGTAGGGGCATATTTAGTAGAGGCCTATTTAGTAGAGGCATATTTAGTAGAAGCATATTTAGTAGAGGCCTATTTAGTAGGGGCATATTTAATAGAGGCATATTTAGTAAGGGCATATGTAGTAGGGGCATATTTAGTAGAGGCCTATTTAGTAGAAGCATATGTAGTAGGGGCATATGTAGTAGGGGCATATGTAGTAGGGGCATATTTAGTAGGGGCATATTTAGTAGAGGCATATTTAGTAGAGGCCTATTTAGTAGAAGCATATGTAGTAGGGGCATATGTAGTAGGGGCATATTTAGTAGGGGCATATTTAGTAGAGGCATATTTAGTAGGGGCATATGTAGTAGGGGCATATTTAGTAGGGGCATATGTAGTAGGGGCATATTTAGTAGGGGCATATTTAGTAGGGGCATATTTAGTAGGGGCATATTTAGTAGGGGCATATGTAGTAGGGGCATATTTAGTAGGGGGTATTTAGTAGGGGCATATTTAGTAGGGGCATTATTAGTAGGGGCGTATTTAGACGCACTTGGTCGGGACGTATGTTTGACTGACATTGGCCACAAGAACAGGACAGTTAGGGGTTGGAAAAGATAACGTTGATTCATTGACATGTGGGACAAGAGCGGGACATGTGTCCTGGGTGAATGTCCTGTGTTTTCATTATTTCACACTACTCTCTACTGATGTCTCTCTACATACTACTCTCTACTGATGTCTCTCTACATACTACTCTCTACTGATGTCTCTCTACATACTACTCTCTACTGTTGTCTCTCTAATGTTGTCTCTCTACTGTTGTCTCTCTACATACTACTCTCTAATGTTGTCTCTCTACATACTACTCTCTACTGTTGTCTCTCTACATACTACTCTCTACTGTTGTCTCTCTACATACTACTCTCTACTGTTGTCTCTCTACATACTACTCTCTACTGTTGTCTCTCTAATGTTGTCTCTCTACTGTTGTCTCTCTACATACTACTCTCTAATGTTGTCTCTCTACATACTACTCTCTACTGATGTCTCTCTACATACTACTCTCTACTGTTGTCTCTCTACATACTACTCTCTACTGTTGTCTCTCTACATACTACTCTCTACTGTTGTCTCTCTAATGTTGTCTCTCTACTGTTGTCTCTCTACATACTACTCTCTAATGTTGTCTCTCTACATACTACTCTCTACTGATGTCTCTCTACATACTACTCTCTACTGTTGTCTCTCTACATACTACTCTCTAATGTTGTCTCTCTACATACTACTCTCTACTGATGTCTCTCTACATACTACTCTCTACTGTTGTCTCTCTACATACTACTCTCTACTGTTGTCTCTCTACATACTACTCTCTACTGTTGTCTCTCTACATACTACTCTCTACTGATGTCTCTCTACATACTACTCTCTACTGTCGTCTCTCTACATACTACTCTCTACTGATGTCTCTCTACATACTACTCTCTACTGATGTCTCTCTACATACTACTCTCTACTGTCGTCTCTCTACATACTACTCTCTACTGATGTCTCTCTACATACTACTCTCTACTGATGTCTCTCTACATACTACTCTCTACTGTTGTCTCTCTACATACTACTCTCTACTGTTGTCTCTCTACTGATGTCTCTACATACTACTCTCTACTGTTGTCTCTCTACATACTACTCTCTACTGTTGTCTCTCTACATACTACTCTCTACTGATGTCTCTCTACATACTACTCTCTACTGTTGTCTCTCTACATACTACTCTCTACTGTTGTCTCTCTACATACTACTCTCTACTGATGTCTCTACATACTACTCTCTACTGTTGTCTCTCTACATACTACTCTCTACTGTTGTCTCTCTACATACTACTCTCTACTGTTGTCTCTCTACATACTACTCTCTACTGTTGTCTCTACATACTACTCTCTACTGTTGTCTCTACATACTACTCTCTACTGTTGTCTCTCTACATACTACTCTCTACTGTTGTCTCTCTACATACTACTCTCTACTGTTGTCTCTCTACTGTTGTCTCTCTACATACTACTCTCTACTGTTGTCTCTCTACATACTACTCTCTACTGTTGTCTCTCTACTGTTGTCTCTCTACATACTACTCTCTACTGTTGTCTCTCTACATACTACTCTCTACTGTTGTCTCTCTACATACTACTCTCTACTGTTGTCTCTCTACATACTACTCTCTACTGTTGTCTCTCTACATACTACTCTCTACTGTTGTCTCTCTACATACTACTCTCTACTGTTGTCTCTCTACATACTACTCTCTACTGATGTCTCTCTACATACTACTCTCTACTGTCGTCTCTCTACATACTACTCTCTACTGATGTCTCTCTACATACTACTCTCTACTGATGTCTCTCTACATACTACTCTCTACTGTCGTCTCTCTACATACTACTCTCTACTGATGTCTCTCTACATACTACTCTCTACTGATGTCTCTCTACATACTACTCTCTACTGTTGTCTCTCTACATACTACTCTCTACTGTTGTCTCTCTACTGATGTCTCTACATACTACTCTCTACTGTTGTCTCTCTACATACTACTCTCTACTGTTGTCTCTCTACATACTACTCTCTACTGATGTCTCTCTACATACTACTCTCTACTGTTGTCTCTCTACATACTACTCTCTACTGTTGTCTCTCTACATACTACTCTCTACTGTTGTCTCTCTACATACTACTCTCTACTGTTGTCTCTACATACTACTCTCTACTGTTGTCTCTACATACTACTCTCTACTGTTGTCTCTCTACATACTACTCTCTACTGTTGTCTCTCTACTACTCTCTACTGTTGTCTCTCTACTGTTGTCTCTCTACTACTACTCTCTACTGTTGTCTCTCTACATACTACTCTCTACTGTTGTCTCTCTACTGTTGTCTCTCTACATACTACTCTCTACTGTTGTCTCTCTACATACTACTCTCTACTGATGTCTCTCTACATACTACTCTCTACTGTTGTCTCTCTACATACTACTCTCTACTGTTGTCTCTCTACATACTACTCTCTACTGTTGTCTCTACATACTACTCTCTACTGTTGTCTCTCTACATACTACTCTCTACTGTTGTCTCTCTACTGTTGTCTCTCTACATACTACTCTCTACTGTTGTCTCTACATACTACTCTCTACTGTTGTCTCTACATACTACTCTCTACTGTTGTCTCTCTACATACTACTCTCTACTGTTGTCTCTCTACATACTACTCTCTACTGTTGTCTCTCTACATACTAAGTCATCTTACAGCGCTGCGTTTGAGCTGCTGCTCTGCCCGGTGGCTTCCATACAGAAACCGAAGGCTGATTTTTGCGTTATTATCTGACGTTGTGAGCCACTCACCATGGGTCAGTATTTACCCGTTGGGAGTGAGACGGGTTGCAACAGTACATGTTCTCACCTTCACCATTGATCTCACCTTCTGAGTGATCATCTTGGCCACCACGTCCCTGGCGTGGACGTCAATGGTGCAGATGGTCATGACTTTCTGCCGATCGCCCGGCGTAAGCTGGCCAACCAGCATGGAGATGAGGGTGTTAAGCTGGGACACCTGCTTCCTGTAGTACTCCTTCATGGCGTTGTCGTAGCCCTCCTCCAGACGGGTGAATGCCATGCCGACATCAGACGTCCACCAGATCTGAGTGCAGGTCAGCGCCACCTGGATCAGGGACAATGGAAGAAATGTTGATGAGATTTCATGTAGATGCATTCCTGTATTCAAAGGGGCAATATACATATGGCAGCATGCTTGGCACTTTAACACATTACCACCTTTCACATCTCACATTGCTTTTATTACGTTCATGGAAACAGAGCCATTTTATAATGCAACCATAGATGAATTGCTATATGACATAGCATTATTCTTGAAGATCTGAATGAAGACAGAAAAATCTTATTTCACCAGCTCCACTGTTGGTCAGTTAACAATTTATTTTACAAAGAAAAGATAGAGAGAAAAAAAGACAAAAAAATAAAGAAAAAAATAGTAATATTGATATGGAAATTCATTTAATTTTCTTTATACATTTTCTTGAACTGAAAGATATTGATATTACCCTTTAAGTCATTATCCACGGAATTCCACAGTTTGACACCACTTTGACACATTTGCTTCAAAGTTGTTTGTGCATACTGGTGCTTAATATTACATTTCCTTCTATGATCCTCATTTTCTGAACTAAAAACAAATTTTACATTATAATGTTCTGGTAATACTGTACTTTTGCCTTGAACCTTGCTGGTAAGTGTGGGCTGTATTTGCTAGCTGTATACACTAAGAGACAGCAGAACGCCAGAGCCTGAGGACATCACGGTGGACAGGGTTCAGGGTATCTATGGATGGGTATCGTTAGGGTTTTATAGATACTCTAAATCTGAGGACCAGGTAACCATAGTCCTCAGATTGGACAGATAGTCTAGCTAGCTGTCTGGATTTACCCTGCAGAGATCTGAGGACCAGGTAACCATAGTCCTCAGATTGGACAGATAGTCTAGCTAGCTGTCTGGATTTACCCTGCAGAGATCTGAGGACCAGGTAACCATAGTCCTCAGATTGGACAGATAGTCTAGCTAGCTGTCTGGATTTACCCTGCAGAGATCTGAGGACCAGGTAACCATAGTCCTCAGATTGGACAGATAGTCTAGCTAGCTGTCTGGATTTACCCTGCAGAGATCTGAGGACCAGGTAACCATAGTCCTCAGATTGGACAGATAGTCTAGCTAGCTGTCTGGATTTACCCTGCAGAGACATTCTTCAAATTCTTCAAATTGGGTCCCGTGATCGGTTGGACAGAGACAGCGGCTTAAGGTGTAGTTCCTGGTCCAACTTAGTCAAATAGTAGTATAGTATAATAGTTTTATATGGTTCCAACTTTTACATTTTACAACTTTGCACTTGCTAGAGTTACTTGAAGCAGAATGGCAAACAAGAACAAAGTCCAACGTGCCGATACGGACGCCCTTGCAGAGGCATTAGTGGAGAAACAGAAATGCTACCTCAAACCACGTTTCCCTTCTGTCTGAAACATTTGATTTGGAAAAAAAGATCACTCCTAGAAATTATTGTTTATACAGTAAAGGCAGCAGTTATTTTGTTTCTCTGCATTTTTTCTTCATACATTTTCTTCTACACTTATTTTATAAAAAAAAACTTAATTCAAGGCTTTCAAATCTGAGATTACAGAGTGGAACTTGGTTCAAATACACATCCCTTGTTTCATTAAATGTTTGACATGGTAGGAGGAAGTGTATCTCTGTCTCAGGCTCACCTGACCAAGACTGACCACATGTCCGCTTACCTTGTAGAGACTGTACCTGGTTAGGATCTGTCTCTGCCTTCTCTCTCTGACAGTACAGAGTATTCTGCTCATTCAAACTGTCTTTTTAGGGTTAGAGACCATTCTAATCTACTTTGGCTTTTAGTTTCTTCTTTCCAATGTCCCAGATAGCTTTCTTTAATGAAGTTGCTGTTTGTCTCTGCATCCTCGACCCATCCTCCCTTACAATTTGGTGCCTCGATTTCTTACGTACCTCATCCACTATTCCCTCCTTGCCTCACCCCTTCATCCATTCACTTTCCCCGTTTGCAATCAGCTCAGGTAATGCACATGAGGTGGAACCCCCTCAGTGTGTCACTCCACCCGGTCAGAATCTGGCTGCCAACTGTGTCTGTAAAGCATTGGTGAGTGTGTGCACTGGACTGCAATATGTAAGAGAGGCATGCACATTATTCTGGTACCAATCCGTCAGTTAAGTTTACCTGCGCCGGATAGTCAAAGAGCCACTGCTCTCTGGGTTTGTCCTCATAGGCCAGCACTGCCTCAGTCATCTGGTGCCGGACCGTGGAGCGCATGCTGTGCAGAACCCGGTTCAGCCAGACCTCCACCTTACACAAAAACCACAGACAGGTCCATGAATACCAATGTAAAAACACTATGCAATGTGTGTCATGTGAGCACCGACGGCTCTCTTATCAACGGACCCTAATGAGGTCATTAATAAGCATTAGAGTGGAAGTGGAGTCAGGCAAATACTATGGAATGTAATGGAAAATTAATGGATTTATAGGCTTTGATATGCAAAACCCCAGGGGCAATGACAGACTTCATTTCCTTCCTTTATTGTGGGTTGTGATATCTGTATTTGAGAGATATATATATATATATATATATATATATAGAGATATATATATATATATATATATATATATATATATATATATATATATATATATATATATTCTTCTATTACAGAAAAGGGCAGGTAAGACAGTTTCCTCGTCCATTACATTCCTTAGCAGACAGCTGTAGTGCCACTGTCAGCACTAAGTCCCATGAAGATTATAAATGTGTTTAGCATTTAGTGATGGCAACACAGTTTTTGAGACATGAATAAATGAAGAAGGGTGTATTTACCTGTCCAGTGCAGTCACAGGGCTCATTAAAGGGGACATACTCCTCCTCTTTGCTGTACATGCCCAGACCAGTCTGAGAAGGATTCCCCTGTCCGTCTGCTTCAAATTGCATCTTAGCCATGTTGTCAAACAGCTTAGACAGATGCTTCTGGACCTAAGCAAACAAACAGGCCCACTCAGCTCACGGTAGCCACGCGCGCCATTACTGTTATTCAGAATCATTTCTAGAAGGGCAGGACTCATGTTCTGCAGCATGGCTGCTAACTTCCTCTTTAAGGAGATTTAGTGGAAAGTTTGTGCTTAACAGTGATTTATTTCTTCATGGTGGAGAAGCATAAGACAATGTCCTGATGATGGAAGTTGGAACAAGGTGCAAAACTATGAGCGACATTGCCCCTGTGTGGACACCGCGGGTACTGCCGAAGTCAACAGCCCTCAGCTACATAGCTGAACGTTGCAATGGAACATGGTTTATGAAAAAAATGAAGCAGAAAGTGAACTCTGGGAACAGACTGGAGCTTAAAATGCAGTGGAGTCACCTGGTGCGGGTTGGTCCCATTAGACAGGATGTCCAGCAGATCAGCCGAAGAAATGAAGTAAAACCTCGGGAAGGCCAGACGCTTGGTGTCCAGGTATTCTGCCAGAGCTTTTTCACATAGAGACAGCCTGTATAGAAACACAGTCAATGTGTGCATCCATGTGTCTGAAGTCTAAAGCCTGATCACAGATATTCAGAGAGAAGTCTCACCTGCTCTGGATGTCCTCCAGTTTACCAATCAGGCCCGGTTTATTGGTGGCCTCCACTACGTTGGGCGTTTGATGCATGGCGTTTGCCAGCTCTTTGAAATCAGCATCAATCCCTTCAAAGCGCCTGGAGTCCTGCAGAGGAAGGCAGTCCGGCCGGGGGATTTAGGTTCCCAAAGAGAGAGAGAGAGGTGAATCAGAGGTTTAATAGCAAACATCTGGGTGTAAGCCCAGCCCCGACGTTGTGGGAGCAATTATTAAAAAGTTATTTAATCTCAGCTCGCTAAACTGGAAGTATGAGCCAATTAATGCATTCTTAATTAGCTAAAAAAAAGTCTAGAAGACTATAAAAGTTGCGCTGGGTTTCTATGGCAACGACAGGGCGCAGGTCAAGACCTGCAGGCATCTGAGCTTCGGGGATGTAATTAGCTGTGTGTGTGTGTGTGTGTGTGTGTGTGTGTGTGTGTGTGTGTGTGTGTGTGTGTGTGTGTGTGTGTGTGTGTGTGTCAGCGTGTAACCTCTGGCAGCTGCGAGCGGATGTCCTCCGAGCCGATGAAGATGCTCTCCAGGTGGGTCCACGTGCGCTGCACCTCGAACCAGATGGAGATGACCGAGTCGGCCACAGATAGCTTGCTCTGCCATGACGACACCTCGTCCAGGAAGTGGGCGATGTACTTGGAGGACATGAGGTTCTGCAGCTGCACCTGGTTGTCCTCCAGCGTCTCGATCAGCTCCTCGTCCGTGCGCAGCAGGGGCACGTGGGTGCGGCGGTGGGGCTCGTACTGGAACTGCATACCTGGACAAGACACACACACTCAGCTATAAGTCATAGACTCTGGAAGGCGGGGGGGAAACGCTCTCACTGACTACCCATGAGACGCAGGCCTGCGTTACATTTAAGACTTTTATAATACCATTTACAATGAAATGTAATAACTTCATGGCCATACTGGCAAACGTATGTCAAATAGCAGAAAGGATTTTAGACTATAAAAAGAATTGTTTACCAAGTACTTTACCTTAATACAACATTTTGTTGTAGTACTCAATACATACATGCTTTGGGACAGAATAATGAAAGAGTTGTATAATACTATGGAAGGACAATACAAATGTTTAGACCTTTATGAACAAAATGTAAGACTTCCTAAAGAAGTACCCTGATTTAGTGTTGCAGATATCCACAATGCTACATCCCATGGTTCAAAAACCGTTCCCCACAGTCTATAACCTCCTTTAGTTTAGCTTAACTTAGCTCCAGTAATTCTGAAAATGGGGATGCTATAGGTTTCAACAAGTCAAATTTAAGACCCTTTTAAGACCTCTAGCACCACATTATAAAAAACAAAAAAGAGTCTGGAAACATCGCTAATCTTACACTTCCCCAGAGCTGAAGAACATAAAATGTTAAAAAAACAAACATTGTAAAGCGCTGTGGAAACATTTCAATCAGAACATTTAGACTTGGACTTCAGAACTTTTAGACCTAGAACACAATTCTTCAGTGAATTTAAGACTTTTTCAGGCCTAGTTATTATTATTATTATTATTATTATTATTACTACAACAGAATGTCTCTTCCTGTACCTGTCCATGTGGAGTTGAGCTCAGAGAGGACTTTCTCCATGCCCATCTCTTTCACAGCCTTGTCCACGATCCCTCTCACCTCCTCTTCAAAGCAGTGCAGGTTCAGCTGCAGCAGGTTAGCCAGCGTGGTGTCCTGCTCAGACAAAACACATCTACACTTTATCATCTGACAACATGTGTGATGTATTCTCTGCTGCTAGTAATATTCACACTGTATCAGTTTATGTTTGTACTGTATTTATGTAGACACTGTACTCTATGTTGACACTGGACTACAATATCATTTGTACAATCCCTTTTTAACCTACTTGGCTTCTACTTAACGTTTTACGTCTTATTTACTTACTTTTTGACTAGCTCTTTTATTACTCTCATTTTACCTTGAATCTAACTGAACAACTGCAACTGAACAATATCCCTGAGGGGACTAGTAGTATTCCGGTTCTGGGATGTCCTGGTTCACTGAGTGGTTGATGTAAAGCAGGAGAGACTGCAGAGCTGCAGAGGACAGAGGGTTTCTGTCCAACTGTCGTCAACTACAAGCACAGCAACAAACTGCTACTGCAGTTTAGACATATATTATGTATAAATGGTATATATCATAGAGCAGTAACCCTCAGCGCCGGCTGCAGGTGTTAACCTCCTACACAGCAGGATACTACTAAGGCCTGTATTGGTGGTCAACATCAGAGGTGGAAAGAGTACAAACATAGTCAGTAAAAGTACTATTAAATTAGTAAAAGCGACAGATGTTTACATCAAGAGTCTAAAGATAGAAAATAGTTCATTTTCCTCGAATGGAGGTGGGTTGTTATTATAGGAATCAAATGGTGGCAGCTATTACTGTCTTTCTCTGTAGGAAACAAACACCCTGATCTGATCTTCCTTCAGCAGACAAAGTGCCCAGTGAGGATGGGACAGAAAACATGAAATAGTCAGAGCACACTGCCCTAAAGAATCCACATGATATCATCTAAAGAGTATGCAGCTGGTGAATACAGAACTCAGTGTGCAGTACATTCTCATAGCGTATCTGGAGAATGGAATGTAAACCTGGTCCATGGTGAAGTGGACTCCAGTAGCAGCCATCAGCTGGTGCCAGTGCCGGGCGCGTATGGCCGGGTTCTGGAGCTCTGCCACGGCCCGCAGGGAGGTGAGGAGGTTCTTCACCCTGCTGTCCAAACCGGTGAAGGCCTCCCACGCTCGCACCTGTCGTACACAAAGACCATGAATCTGCCTGGGGGCTCTGGACAGACGATAGCAGCTCCGTTCTATGCTACCTTCTCCGTTCTCCCCCCTCACCTCTTTATCCAGCCCCCGGATATCTTTAGAGAAGCGTTTGCACTCCAGCTCCATGTCCTCCACGTTAATGTCTCTCCAGGGAGTCATCCTCCATGCCGCCATGCTGGATTCCACCACGCTGATCATGTCCCACAGCTCCTTCAGCAGGACCACCTCCCGCCTTGGAAGACAAAGGGAAGAAAAAACAATATCAAAATTGGAACTCTTCAGATAGATAGATAGATAGATAGATAGATAGATAGATAGATATTGATCCCAAGAAAAATGGGAAATTACGGTGTTACAGCAGCACACGTACATCAGTCACACAACACAGAATATAAATATATATTATAATATCATATAATATACAATATAATATTATATATATAAATAATATAAAAGCAACAGCGAAGTAATAGAGCATCTCTGCTATAACGGCTCATTAGTTTGGAATTTGGCACGGGCCTGTGGTATTTCCTCCTTCCAGCTTTGGGTTTTACCTGCATTGTCGGAGCTGTTTGTACTCGGAGACGGTGACCTCAAACAGGCTGGCAGACTCCACCAGGGAGGCCATCACTGCCTCCCGCTCCCGGATCTGCAGCTGGAATGCATCCAACATCTGGTTGGGACTCTCGCTGTCAAACCTGGATGAATGCATGATCCCACACACACACACACACACAGTATAAATCAGACAGTGTTAAGGTAATGAAGGGCTGACTTGGCTGCAGTAAAACCAGACCAGAGTCTAACTGCACACTGTGACAGTTAACAATGGCTTCCATGGCATTAATGGGAAAATAATCACTAGGTTATTAAGAGACCAATTACACACATAACTAATCTGACAATTAGACATTATGAAGAAGCATCTCTTACCTATGAATTAATTATCATTATGTTAAGATTCAATTAGGCTTGACGGACATGAGAGCCTCGAGATAACACTAATCAGGTTAGGAGGCCGAAAGGTGACTTTAATCTATCAAAGCTTCTCGCTGAACTGTGTCATACTTAAGATTACAGCTATCTTATAACATGGAATCAGTTACAGCATGACTTCATAGTTGTGTACAGGGCTGTAGTCAAGTCCACCTTTGTGGAGTCCAAGACCAGGACTAGTCAAGACCGAGTCCAAACAGGTTTGAGTCCAAGTCAAGACTGAGTCCAAATGAGACATAAGCAAGACCGAGACAGAAAGGATCCAATTAGGCCCATTATTTACTTTAAGTGCAACAATTTAATTTAAACAGTTAAGTCACAGTTAAGTGCAGCTTCACATATAAAATGTTGAGTCATTTTATTCTGGTGTAACAAGAACATTCTGGACTGCTGATGGACAATGTAATAAAGAACAAGCAACACAGGTGTCACTAAAAAAAACTGGCATTCCCATTCTTGAACTTATCACTAGTCCTGAAGAATTCATAGAACAAAGTGCTAAAATGAAACCGTCTGCTACCTGATGACTGAGGTAGTCTACTGTATAAGATGCAGCCAGGCGTGTACCAGGCGACCAATCTCAATGCCTGTCCTAGATGGATTTTAAATAAAACTGGTACGAGTACACTTCATCAGTGGTTTCGTTTTGCAGGAGGAAGTTACTTTAGAACAAAAGCATATAGTGCTGGACATGGTCCAACCCAACTAGAATATTTGGCAAGTCTGAGTCCAAAGTCCAAGACGAGTCCAAGACAACAGAAAAGTGTCTTGAGTCTGGACTGGAGTACTACAGCCCAGGTGGTATTTATTCATTATACAAACATTTAAAAGTGTTCTTGTATCTGCTACCAAATACACTATAGTGTTTAAAAAACATTTATTAAGTGTTTGTATAGTGCTTAC
The DNA here is from genome assembly GCA_013375575.1 of Percina caprodes. Lineage (NCBI taxonomy): Eukaryota > Metazoa > Chordata > Actinopteri > Perciformes > Percidae > Percina > Percina caprodes. The sequence goes on from JABXJD010000260.1 coordinate 202,355, forward strand.
AGATGATACATGGGGTGTTAAACAAACTGTCAGAGGTATAAACCTGTACCTGAAGGGCCCGTTGTTGCGAAAGTGCTCCCTGAAGGTGTGCTGCTCCACATCGAATGCAGCACACTTCCGTCGCAGGCTGGCCACCTCGATGGCCTGCAGAGGTGCCACCTGCTGTTTGACTAACACAGCCTGCTTTTTCACATTGTTCCACTTCTCTGGCAACGCCTGCAGACAGACGCAAACATGTGGGGAGAGGGGGATGAAGGCAAGGAGGGCAGGAGTGACAGGTCCAGCACAGAACACAGATTGATGATTGGAAGACACAAAGTAGCAGTGAGAGAGATGTCTCTGTCTCAGCTGAAAGAATGTGTGCTAGTAAAAGGACTCCCCATCAGTCCTTACCTCCAGCTGCTTGTAGACCACATCAGGCAGCTCCTGTTCGTAGAGCTTCAGCAGGCCGATGGTTTGCTGCAGCGGCTCAAACATGGCATCTGTGCTGCTTTGTCTTTCCTTAACAGCCAGCAGGTGACCCAGTACCCCCACCAGGCCACCGTAGTCCCCCTCCTCCACCTGCAGGGTCAGGCCAGCCTCCGCCACACTGATAAACCTCTCCAGATCTGACAGACTGGGAATAGACAACAGGGATCATTACACTTATTAGAAATCCAACACATAAAGGCACAATTAAGATCAGGTATGCACCATGAAGAGTTAGTGGACCTGTGGAACCAGAACGTCTTCTGTGGCTCTTGAGGAGCTTTCTGAAGTCTGAGTCACTGTAGCTGGCTAACTACCAGCTAACAGCTAGCTTAGATGCTAACCGAACTATACGAAGAAAACATCTTCACCAATTTCACAACACGTGCACAGGATCCAGACAAAACGCTGCAAAAAACAACAGCAAATAGAGAGATGGGTTCCAGAGGACGCTAAAAAGTGATGCACACGGCTGGGACCCGCAGGTTGTTGCCATGAGAAAAGAGTGTTGAGCAGGTCTTGTCATGTGTAGCTGCTATTACATGTTATCATGTTATTACATTCGCTCGTTCAATGGAGTCCCATTGGTTGTTATACATTGATCTCCCACTCACTGTGCATTGTTGGGGTATTATATTAATCAGTCAAACAACATTTAATTGTAGTCATTGTAAAGGGAAACTACAATCTGAAAAGTGTTGCACTTCAGAAGAAAATTAAATGGAGTACTGAAAAAATTGAAGATCTTACAGTTAAACAACATGAAAAGAAAAAAACCAATGGAGAAATAATACAGCAAGGTATTATGTCCCAAAGAAAAACCCTGGATGCAATCTTGATTTTGATCCATCCCTCCTAGAAGGAGCCAGATGTCCAGCTGTACAGGTTCAGGATGTTCAGGTTGCACCACGCCCCCTACAACTGCCAATCAACAGCAGACAGGGCCCACCTCCACCCTCAAACAAGGCTGGATGCTGCGCATGTCTTGTCAAATTGGTGAATATGTATAGAGTTTTTCCACTGTGCATGCATTGATTTACTATGGGTAAATGAAACTTTCTGTCTTGGATGTTCTCAGCTGACCTCGGCCAGTCACAGGCTTAAGTCAACAACTGGAAGCAGTACAGGAGGTCAAACGGACCCGTTATAAATCTGGCAGGACAGGTTATCTGAGATATGATGTAGAATGTGTCCTGCATGTCCATATTTGTGAGACACTATAAAAATATAAATAATAAGAATAATCAGACGATCTTGCAAACCTCCTCTTTGAGTACCTTTCTACTTCCACAGATGTGTTATAGTCCCTACGCGGCCCATATGAAACCCAGAAATGTGGTTTCCTATGAACTTTTATAATTATAATAGCATCTACATCCCTAGTGGATGAAATTAAGCTTGGTTGCTAAAAGTTGCATTTTGGGCAATGTCAGTAATTAGCATAATTAGCTGATTTAGGTCACACAGCAGAATTTCTGCAGTAACGTGGCAGTTGACACAGCAGGTGGGATAAGGGTGGACTTGGCAATATTGCTCATGTCATCTGTTTTCCACTTTGTAAAAATCATTGACTGTGAGCTAATTTGTCAACAAAATTAAACAAGATTTTTTTTTTAAACTGGCTTCATCCAATATTCAGATTTTAGTTGTGGACATTTATGCAAATTAGTGCATTTTCAATAAGATAATGGCTCATTTGCAAATTTAAAAATAACGTTTCAGAAAATTTGTACAATAAATTTTCTTTTTGTCTTCATGTGAGTAATCATATTTTTAGCCTATTCTTTTGTGGTGTCTACCCCTAAATCAGCTAATTATGCTAATTACTGACATTGCCCAAAATGCAACTTTAGCAACCAAGCTTAATTTCATCCACTAGGGCTGTAGATGATATTTTAATCATAAAAATCCATTGGAAACAACATTTCTGGGTCCAGATAATTTCCAGAAGACTATGAAGCTCTCAGGCTCTCGTTGGCCGTCTCATTGAACACTGCTGCTGTTCCAGGCCTGACAGAGCTCAGCATTATCCATCTAACGTTAGCTAACATGATCCACAATGAGCTAGTGGTCCTAGCAGACCAGATGAGGCTGCAGCATCACCTGTTGGTCACATGATCAATGAGGTGCTGTTTGAACATGAAGCTCCACTTTTTGATGATGTTGAGCAAGGCACTCTTCATGCTCCGGCCATCCACCCTCATCCACCCGTGGAACACGTGCACCGGCTCCAGACCGTGCACCTCCTCGTAGATCTTCTCATACCTGCAGCAGGATGACAAACACATCCCAGTCAGGTAAGCAACCGAAACTTCATCTTCACTCAAAACAACCGAGTGCACCGAGTGTTTTTATCTCAAGTAGAAGAACTAACACACCCAAACCTCATATGTCATCAACATCCTGGTGTACTGGACATAAACAGGAGGCAGCGTGGAGACTCCTCCCACTGCTGGTAGTTACCATGGTAACGTTAGTAGCTTTAGTCTCAGAGAATGAGACATCGCGACCAATAAGAACCAATCGGGAAGAGGAACGTTGGCGTCAGTGTCGGCGCTGACAAAGGTCTCCGTTTGGAGCCGTTCATAACCAACACGGGTCAGAGCAGGGGGAATGAGAGGGGGAAACGCCAGAGCAGGGGGAATGAGAGGGGGAAACGCCAGAGCAGGGGGAATGAGAGGGGGGAACACCAGAGCAGGGGGAATGAGAGGGGGGAACACCAGAGCAGCAGAAGACATTCCTCAAAACCCAGCAGTGTAAATGTAGCCTAACTGATGAGTTGATTTATTCTACAGATCTTTAAAACTGAGTTTCTCTACTGCCAAACACTGTTCCTGTCATACCAAAGCACCACTTTAAATCACACAAGTTTCTTGGAAATAAAACGTTCTGCATGAAAAAGCCTAAAATATGACAAATAGACTAAAGAAATGTCGGCCTACCGGGACTAAAATCAGCTGATTAGTCAACTGATGGACACACACAGACAGACATGGCCGATACCCACCCGTCCACCTGTTCTCTGAAGTTCTCCAGTGTCGGTGGGCTCTCTGAGACGCCGTCGTCAGCGTGGAGCTCCGCCTCCCGGCTGCTGAGAGTGGGGCCGTACAGCAGGAAGTTGCGTATGACCTCCTTCCTGTCGTCCACATACAGGTAGCTGTAGCACTCCAGAGAGTTCCGGAACTCACAGCACGTCGCCATGACGCCCTGCACGCGTTCCATGAGGAGATGACGCATGTCTGCCAGATCAGCCATGTCCTCCATGTCAGCCTGGGGGGGGGTTATGATGGAGGATATGTTGATTATGTATTTAACACTTAGCATTTTATTGTGGATGTTTGTAGTTATTTCATCATTATTGATGCTGTGCTTTGTACACTGGGAAATATCAAAGTCGGTGAAAGTCAGTGGCTACTAACTATTGTTGGTCTTCTAATGCATCACAGCAGCAGTACCTGGTAGTGGGTGGAGGGGCTGTGCTGGGCCAGGCGGGGCACCAGGGAGGAGATCCTGAACACATCACTGATGAGGCTCTCCACCAGCTCGAAGAAGCTGTCTCCCCCCCCAACCTCCAGAGCCGGAGTGAACACCATGTCGGGAACCTTTAAGTCCAGCTGAGCCTCAAACAGGGGGGCAGCAGCTGCTCTCGGGTCTGGAGCCAAAGAAAGGAACACCATCCCAGTCAAAAACATGGGTTGGTCATAAGACATTTCCTTATTACTTTGAAAACTCTGCAAATGATTCAAGACTTTTTTTTTTTCAGTGTTTAAAACCGGAAACCGGACTCCAACTTTCTTTTATTGAACAAATATTGAATTGGATATGAAAGGCAGCACTAAAACAGAACGGCAGTTACATTTTAAAGTGCAGTTTGCAGTCTGCTGATATAAAATCGTAGTGTCCTGTAATGACGATAAAAAAAACAATAAATTGTGCAGCCCTACTTTCTGGCAAATCTCAAGATGAATATAAAAAAGAATTGTATTAAATAGTATTTTTATAAAAGCCGAGACTGAAGGTTAATTCTTGAGTCTGGAGAGGATGGCTGGACTGTTCTCACATATTATCACCCGACAGGGGGAGGGGAAAAAGAAACAGACGGAGGAGGAGTAGATAGAGAGAACATGCATACGCAGAACTGGACGCGGCAGCAGTCTGGCAACAACCCACCAAATCTTGAACCACATCCCAGTGCATTTAAATTGCTTGACAAAAGTCATGCCAGCAACCAAGTCCACATCTATTTTATGTCCACAGCCAATTGAGTCGGACACCCAATTGACACGCGAACCCAAGGAAGTGTTGCTAGGAAACCTTCCAAGTCAGTGCTGGCTGATGAGGACATTTTCAATCATTTTTATTATTATTACATGTTTGGTTTGCCGGCAACATTATGGCTGTGAGACTACAGCAGTAACACCAGTGACATCATCTTCCTACCCGTGTTATCCAGGAAGAACTTGAGCGAGCACTCAATGCTGTTGAAGAATCCATCGATGATCATGTCGTCGATGTACTCGATGTAGGCCTTCCACTGGTCAGAGGTCGGCTCGGCTCGGAACAGCTCCAGATTGTTCTGTGACATGACAAAGCCTGACACTCAAAGACCGGACCGCCCTCTCCCCCACAGCGGGGGGGATTTTATTCTTGCATGTTTTGTTGTGCATGATCACAAAACAGTTTTTTCAGTTTTTCTTCCACAAATCACACCCTTTTCTAAATCACCTTTAGCAGGAAGTGGATCTTTTCTCCGGAGGAGCGTACAAGACTGTAGAACCGGTCCACCCTCTCAGCCCTGTCCTCCACACTGAGCAGGGCATCTTTTTTGCCCTCCTTCCTGTCAAACATGGGGCTGGCCCAGGAGCTCATGCAGCTCTGGATCTCCTCCACATTGTCCTTGGTCCTCTGGAGACGGCTCTCCAGGTCACAGACCGAGTCACGCACCTCCTGGATGTACTGCCACAGACCTGCAGGGTCAGGGAGGAGAGAGGACAGGCTGCGTGACCACAACAGGGGACTCTCTCTGCAGGTTGGACATATGTTAAAAATCCTGCGAAAATGGAAACATCGCCGACTGCTGCCATTACTGTCAGACAGACAAGCAGACAGAGAGAGACACACACAGGCAGACAGGCAGACACACACACACACGCACACACACACACACAGAGACGGGCAGAAATACAGACACACAGACAGGCAACAGGCAGACAGACAGACAGACAGACAGACACATACAGCATCAGTGGGACACACTTTAAAAAGTAAATATGGTTTCTGGCATTACAAAAAGTAATGTACTACAATGTCAATCCACATGTGAACCTGCATGCCAGCACTCACACACACACACACACACACACACACACACACACACACACACACACACAGTCATGGCAGTTTGTGAAAAGGTCAGAACTAAACAAACTCTTTGATTTAGCCATCTACAACCTTGCTAACGTCATCTTGTGACCAAACTATTTTATTCACTCTAAACCAGTTGATGGAAACACTTCTAATTCACATTTTCTTTTTTTCTGTCTGTTTAAAATTCACTTGACAATTAGATGTGAACATGACTAAAGTGAGGAGGAAGAGAGTCAAAGAGCGGGACTGTCTCTCTACGTGGTGTGTGTGTTCAGTGTTTGTACAGTGTGATATACACATGTTGTGTTCCATCTTCCAGAATAACCAGAGTATCTGGTAATAATCAGTTAGAGTCCTGACCTTGGCTGTTCCAGTTCAGACTCTCCTGGGCCTTTTGGAGCTGAGCATCAATGTCCCTGAGCTGGCCCTGAACCAGAGGAAGCTCCACGTCCAGCACAGAGTGCATCACCTGCAGCCAGAGACAGAGAGAAAGATCCCATCCATTGTGCACGGATTAGAAATATCATTTGAATTGAACTTCCGTGTGGCCTTTTAAGCTTGTTCCATGTTGTTGAGCTTTGTCCTCTGGGAGTTCATCACATCAGTGATGGCTCTTGGTTTTGTCCCCTTGCCCAGTTGCCCAGAGAAGCGTATTTATGCAGCCTGCTAACTCCAGTATTGAAGTCATTAAGTGAACGCACACACAGTGCACACCCTCATCAGCACCATCTCAGAATACAAGTCAAACAGCAGTCAGTGTAGTTTGGCAGAGTAAAAGTGATCTACGCCATGAGTTTGATGTTTCTGTAATAGCGTCAGGCAGCCCCACGAGGCTCTGCTGCTCTTTACAACCCCAAAGTGATGAATGGATGGAAGACGTTACTACGACAACAATACAGAACATGAGAATGGTGCTGCGGGGAAAGGTCAGTGTGGATTCCAGATATATTGTAAACACATGCAACTCTAACCCTAAGTAATATGAGCAGAGGGATCACTGAGATAATCCCCTGAGGAGCATGATTATTCAAAGCAGATAAATGTCTAACTTACATTTTACAATATCTTGTTAAGAACCAAAATGTAGGAGAAGTTGAAACTGAACGAGACGTCAGGCTGTCCTCAGAACAATGAGTAGTCATCCTCTGGGGACAACATATGTCCGTACAACTAACTTGGCAGTCCATTGAATAGTTAGTTGGATTGACTTATAGCACGATCACAGAAGGCTTGTATCATGTGGATGCGCTGACAGTGTTGTTGTCATTACTTAGAATTCCTCATAAAGGAGACAGAAACTATGCACTATAGCTTTAAGACCTAGAACCCATTTTAGAACCCATTAGACCCAGCAGAAACTCTTTATGGTATATTACATTCCATCTGTGAAAACAGATCCCCCTGAATCCTACACACTGGTTCTCTGCACTGTCTGCGTATTCTAAACCAACCTTGTTGTAGCCGCCCACGGTTAGCTCCAGGTTGGCCACATACTGCCACAGCTGCGCCCTGATGGTGTAGATCTGCACCGCGGTGTCAGGGATGGCCTCGCTCCGCCTAGCCTCCAGGTACTTCACTTCCCTGAGCACCGACGCCAGCTGGGAACAGGGCCAAAGGGAAATTAGAAGCACTGACCGTTACAAGACATGAGATGTTTTGTTATCAGTACATGCTGCTAATAGGTTTCCAACATGGTTACTGTTAGGTCCAACTCTTAGGCTCATGGTAGCTCATTTATACATATGCTTATTGGTCATTGTCTGTTTTGTTACCATTCTGTTGAATGGTCTGGAATATTGTAGTGTACTGTTTTCTGGATTTTTGTCTGGGTGGGTGGCGATGATGGAAAGGGATGGGGGTGTTAATGTTGCGAGTTGTTTGTTTTGTATGTTGTAAAAAAATAAAATCAATAAAAAATGTTGATCGCAAAAGAAACATTACAATTCACTACTAGAGTTGGGATGTTGGTGGTAGAAAACGTCCAACTCAAGATAATTGAGATGTAGGTTAGCACTTCTTTAGGGCAGCGTGATCCAACATTAGGGCTTTAAAATAAAAAATGGAAATACTGATCCAGCTAATTAAAAAGAAAGATTGATACTGTCTTGTGCAGCTGCAGGCAGGTGTAACATCCTTACAGCGAGCTCTATCACCAAACTAATGAATCACTCAGATCCTGTCACAGCTACTTAAAGGATTCCAGCAGTGAGCAACACATCTAGCAGCCGGTGTCTCTGCTTCAAACCTGCGGGTTGAAGTTGACTGAGATCAGCTGAGTGGCCTGGTCCCTGCTGATTATTGGCAGGCTGAGGTTGTACTGAGAACTCTCGCCCACACTCTCTGTCCATGTCTCATACAGGCTGCTGGAGTATCTGGAACCCAGAACACAATACAACACAAGTTATTATCACAGAAAAACTGTTTGTACCCCCACCAGGGTACAACTTTGTTTCATTTTCCCCATAAAAGAGCCTGCGGCTTTTATTTCACCAGGCCACGGGCGTGAAAACGGCGCGCATTGTGGAGATTAACATAAGCAAATAAAAGGAGCAGCTAAAAGGCATATGATTAAGACATTTCCCAATCCTCTGAGGTTGTAAACAGAATGAGAGGCGTGATTGGTTGGTCCATATCAAGCCGACACTACAGGGAGAGGTAGCAGTGCAGCAGGGTTAGAAGGAGGGGGGGTAAAACGCTGAATCATCTGCGAGAGACTGGGAAACAGAGAATATGTCAGGGCTCGTACAGCTATATCAATCTGTAAATAGCTTCGATTATGATGCGAACTTCAGTGCGCACTGTGTGCTCCTTATTGGATTTCTGCTGTGAGCTTCATTTCCTGATAGTGGCACCGCAGACGCAGAGGCAATCAAATGCCTCGGTCACGGCCATAAATCACGCCACATTTTGTCTGCGGGGTAATGAGTGAGCATGCCCGTCCTGTTCCTGACTAGAATATGTATAATAACGGCGGCATTAATCGGAGGCAGCAGCAATGATTATTACAGCATAACAAGGGCTCTGATTTCTGATGGGAGTAAAGTGAGGGCAAAGAACTGGTGCTGTTTATCATCCCATCACTGTGGCTGGGGGACAGTTATTAAGTGTGCAAAGCATAAAGAATGGCCGTTTGGGTGTGTGTGTGGGTACATCTGTGTGTGCTCACTGTACTGCTGGCTACTTTCATATCACCATGCCTGGAAAGGCTTCCACTGACTATATTACTAATACATAATTATTGTAAGCTAACACTAAGAATACTCTTAGCTCTAAAAGGGCCTGCAGCAAGTGGCGTCCATGTCATGCACAGAACCTTCTGCTAACGATCCCACAATGCAATGCATCACATTTTATTGATGCAGAGAAAATAAAGGTGGAGACTCTCAAGCCCAGTAAATCACAACAAGTGATGACAGTATGGAGACCCGGCTACTGTAACGGTGTCTTTCCAGGTCTCCCTAACAAATCCATCCGACAGCTGCAGCTGATTCAGAACTCTGCTGCTCCAGTCCTCACTAAAACCAAGACCAAGTGGATTACATGAGTCCAGTTCTGAAGTCTCTCAGTCTCAATTGGTTTCTAATTAGTAATGTTGGATTATTTCTGATTAGCTACTACATTCTGAACCCTTCAGACCTCTCAGGTGGTCTGGGTCAGCCCTGCTTTCTGTCAGAGTCAGAAGTGAACATTCACTGTCTATGCTCCACATATCTGGACCTAACTCCCAGATTAGTGCTGCAGCTCTCACTTCCTTTAAATCAAGGCTGAACACTGTCCTTTTTCTAAGTAACTCTTCATTTCTTACACTGCACTGTAACTTTTATTCTCATATTTCATACCTGTCATATTCTATTTTAGCTGTTTAATATTCTATTTAACAAATTATTTGAACTGCTCTTTAATGCTGTTTTTATGTAAAGCACTTTGAATTGCCTTGTTGCTGAAATGTGCTGTACAAATAAAGCTGCTTTCCATTGCTTATGAAGTGTAGTGATGATGGTTTCAAAAGGGTCCAAAACCTCAATTTACTAGTCATGATACTCACATTACCCCCTGGAATGGTTCTCGTCTTTGTATGTGGACATTTCTTCAAAATTATAGAACTATTTCTCTGACTCTCATGCACTTGACTTGATGCAGCTTGATACAAACAGCATTCCCCACCCAATAGTATACTTCCTCTTGCCGGTTCTGATGTTGGATGTGGTCTAAAAGGCCGTTTCTCACTTGGCATCAGTGAGCAGCGACAGAGCACATGGGATTATGGGAGTCCTGTGGGATAATCTGCAGAGCAGCGCCGCAGTAATGAGAACATGAATCAAGCCAGGAGCTGAACGTCCTCGTGCTTTTCCACTGCGGCTTCTTCATAAATGTTATGCACTCAACTAACAGAATCACAACTGTTCCGTTTGAAAACAGCGCTGGTGTGAAATTACAGAAAGAAACATGGCCGAGATGGCGCTAATATCTGATTCATGTTATCTTTCATATTTACAGTCCAAAAAGGAGGCATCCTATTCTCTCACTGTTTAATCTTTCTTCCTGTTATTTTTATTCAGCAATCCATACACCTGAGCATGGTGACATGTAGTGGAATACACTGAGATAGGACACACACACACACACACACACACACACACTGTCCAGCAGTGCCATCATCTCCTCATACTTGTGGATGACCCTGGCTCCATCTGCCGACTCCAGGCACCTGCAGAGAAGACATTTAACAACCCATGACGATCTTCCCAGTGGCCAATATGCCAAAAAGGCCTTTAAAACAGCTCCCAGAACAAGCCTGAATGCATGACCACGCCAACGTTCTGTTTCAGTCTGCCGTGTTGGAGACTTACGGGTACGACAGGTGTCTGAATTTGGAGAAAGGGCTCTGGATGCGCTGCTGTAGCTCCTGGGCCCATCTCAGCCCTCCAGCTACTGCTGGCATATTCTTATTTACTGGAGTCCAACCTGGGGAGCGCGGGGGAAGGGGGAAACAGGCATCACTTACTGTTGGAGTTTGGAGTTACAGTTTGGTAAAGCTGTGCTGGATCAGAAAAGTCAATGTACCAATAACACTGGGACCAGGGTAACTTGACATACCCTAACCAACCCCCTCTACTGATACTTTTTATGCTGCTTATGTTTTATGTTATCTGATGTCGTGAATTTAACTTGATGTTCATTTCATATTCTTTTATGCAAAGTAAATTCCCCTAGGGCAATTAAGGTTTCATTTATTCATTCATTCAACAGCCAATGTGCCCTTTCAAAGTGTCCCTGAGGCGATCTAGGTATGAAGGTGTGTGACAGGAAGTGAGAGACAGAGAGACAGATGAGGAACATGAAACAATGTGGTTAAACCTCGGGGCAACGCCTCACTTCAACTTAAAAAAACACATTACCTCTCATGCAATCTACTCACAAAGATGCTTTTGATTATATATCCACAAGTTTAGTGAAATATCAGCAGGGTTAACTGTGTTCTCCTTCAAACACACATCCAGAAGTGTACACGTTAAGATTTCAGCAATCATGATCATTTTGTGTCATGTATGAAATGCAGAGCATGGCATTGTCTGCTCGTTCTAATGAGGGTGTTCCTTTAGATCAGTCATGTTGCTGCTGACTTTTTTTGTTATATTTAATGTTTAGAGACACGGCATGGATGCATCTCATAACCTGAACAAAGTATCTGCATAATGTTTGCTTTTGCTATACTAAGTTAGCTCCCCCATCTCTAATCCTTACCTAAACATTACACTCATACATCTTCACAATCTAAATGTTGATTTATGCCTAAAGCAAACTGGTTTGCAGCTCTGCAGAAGTTCTGCTCACTCATACGGCTCTCTGTGAAGTGGCTCACCCAGCTCCGCTGCAGTCTGGATGTGTTTGTTGTAAAGGCGTTTACAGCAGTCCAGCTCGTTGTCAAACAGGGACACAAGGATTGGGTATCTGGCCACGGCATCTGTGGCAACTAAGGGGCGCTCCAGCAGGCTTCCGAACATATCCAGAACCTGCACAAGTCAGATAAGTCTAAATAAATATGTGTGTGTGTGTGTGTGTCTATGTGTGACAAAGAGAAGCGGAGACAGATTAGGTTCTCAGACCTTGAAGGCGTGCTCTAGTCCAGAGGCATCCTCAAAGGCCTGACAGAAGATGGCTCCCAGTCTTCGGTCTGTGTCCTCCACCTTCAGTTTGAACTGCTTCATGTCTTCTTCATACTCCTGCAGGGCAGAGAGCTCAGCTAAACACCACAGCAGCTAACGCTCACTGACTCAAAGCCATCCAGCGGGAGCACTGGCTGCCTCTTACACACTAAGTAAATTCCTTTGCCTGCTAGACTTTAGGAACATCTTGCTTAAGCAAGAAGATGCACTGAAAAACTTTTCATTTAATTTAGGAAGAGGCACACCAGGATATGAGAAATCAAAAGTACGTACTGAGAAGTATTCAGCGTATTTTTAGCAGGCAAGTGAAGAAAAGCACGATGCAGCCTGTGATACTAATACTCTGTACCCTGTTGTCGAGGTCCAGGCAGTCATAGGGCTTCTCTGTGATCAGTCGGTAAGTGTCCACGAACTGTTGGTGGAGCAGCTGGACCTGCTGGCTGAGGGCTCGGCCTCGCACACCTCCAATCTCCAATTTCTCAAGCTTCAGCAGGTCCACAGCTGTCAACAGGATGTCCTGTGGGGAAATAAACATGGAAAGGGGGGGGGGCTCACTCAAGCAACAATGCAGTTTTACTGTAAAGAATTAGGTGAGTTTAACTTTGGCATCTCTATCCACAGAGCAACAACTGCAGACATGTCTCAGTTATTATGAATCCTGTTTCCATACTCGCCTCAATGGTCCTGACTCTGTTAATAAAGAGGTCCAGTCTAGAGAAGACCAACAGGGGGGAGAAGTCCCAGGGCCTCACACAGCTCCCGTTCCTCTGATACTGGCTCAAATTGGCCCTCCGGTCCTCATAGGTGCTTCTGAAGAGCTGCAGGATGTCCAGGCAGGTCTGCACCTTCAGTAGACTCTCTGAAATCTCTCCTCTCAGAACCTCTTCTGGGGCGACATACACCTGGGCCTGGTGGTACACAGCAGCACCGCTCAGGTGTTGTTAAAGCAACAGATAACATGTTTAGTTAATAATTCCCATTTCATGAAAGCTTTGTAATTTGCGTCCTTAGGCAGCACAGACAGCGACAGTGACATCACTGTTCCAGACGTCATCAACTGCTACCATCCTGCCTGGGACATGGTCTCAACTTCTAGTATGATAGCATGTATGACCCTCTGAGTTGCTCATTTAAGACCTGTTTACATGGTTCTCCTCCCAAATGAAGTAATAGGAATACAGCGTTTCCTCTTTTGATTAATTCAATTCAATTTTATTTATAGTATCAATTCATAACAAGAGTTATCTCGAGACACTTTACAGATAGAGCAGGTCTAGACCAGATAGAGTAGGTCTAGACCACACTCCATAATTTACAAGGACCCAACAGTTCTAGTAGTTTCCTCCAGAGCAAGCAACAGTGCGACAGTGGCGAGGAAAAACTTCCTTTTAGGAAGAAACCTCGGATAGACCCAGACCCAGACCCAGACCCAGGCTCTTGGTAGGCGGTGTCTGACGGGCCGGTTGGGGTTAGAATGAAGAGTGGCAATAACAAAAATAGAAAAAATAGTAGTTTGTAGTAGTTCTTTGATTAGCGAACCAAAGCTGATCAAAAGTGCTTGTGACAGTCGTCGTTTTAGCCGATCGCTAGCTCCAAACCCACAATTTAAAAAGATTCTATCTATTCTATTCATATTCAATCTGCCAACGTTACCCCTATAAAGTGTGTAAAGACAGTTACTAGGGCAACGGTCACATGTCCTGAATCACTGAGTCACACAGCAATTTGAAAAGACAATTATCAACTTTAGACCACAGCCCCCACCAGTGGTGTGCAGTCCCCAGAGCAGTAGGCCTCGTCTGTCGGGTTCCCACTGGAAACCACAGAGGCAATGCATTATATATGACAACTGGATGCAAACAGCTGGCCTTGATCTCAACAGACCCAGACCCAGACCCAGGACAGACCCAGGCCGAGACCCAGACCATGAATCAGGGAAAGGCCCAGGCCCAGACTCAGACCATGAATTAGGGAAAGGCCCAGGCCGAGACCCAGACCCAGTCCCTGAATCAGGGCAAGACCCAGACACAGACACAGACACAGACCAAGGCCCAGGCCAAACCCAGGCCATGAACCAGGGCAAGACCCTGGCCCAGACCCAGCAGCCACATGATGACTGCTTAGCAACAATGCCAATAACTACACCAAAGAAAAGCCGGCTCTTGGATGGCCGCGGGACACAGAGCAGAGCCTGCAGCTGACCTGCTGTATGAGGAGGTTGGAGGTCTCCTGCAGCAGGACCACCAGGCGGGCGGGGGTGTTATAGTATCTGGAGGTGGCCCACACCAGGCACACGGTGTGCATCAGTGGGCCGATCTGAGCCCGGACATCAGGGAACTCCGCGGTCTCCATGTCCTCAAACAGACGCTGCAGGGGCCTCAGGTAGCGGCAGATGTCCTTCGCCTCCTCCAGGCCTGGGGGACCAGGACATCACAGTCATTTCAACCACAAAATATTAATAATTACAGCGGTTACAAATGCTGCTGTACAATAACTTGTCTCAGAAATAATTGAAATTAACAATGTAATTGTCTCTTTCAGTCAAATTTAAAAAGATGTATTAATTTATTACTTTTATAAACAAATTAAAGTTGTGAATGAATCCCAGGATCCATCTATGAAGTAAACCACGCCTCTCTATTATCATAAAAACAGTGTTTCTAACTGTCCCCCCCCCTTGTCATTTCTGTTGCTATATAGGGCCATGTGCCAACAACTAACAACTGGAATGATAATAAAAAGATATAGTCCGACCAATAATCACTTACTATTTGGCATATCTGAACAAAACCAACAACTACCAGTCATAGGCCTTAAGCCCTTAGCTAATTCAATGTGGTTAAACAAAGACACTTAGACAATTATGTAATCCTAATAATGATAGGTCATCATAATAATGTCTATCTTGTCAGGTGTAGAGGTGTATCGTTACCTGCAAGGACATCCTGTTGCATGTTAGTGAAAGCAGGGGAGTAGCTGCTCTCCACAGCCTCCAACAGCATCGCCATCTTGTTCACCTTGGAGGACTGTAACTGGGATTGGATGCACTGCAGGTCTGCATATCTTAAAGGAGAACAAAAAGCTTCTGTCACATCTGCACGAGGCCACTGGTTTGTGATGCACTGGCTACCCGGAAGTCCATTTCGTTGCAGAAGTTTGAGAGTGAAGTCCTTCCTACGCTCTTAGGCTCTCAGGCGGTCTCTCACTGTGCCCCAACTAATCTCACGGCAGTTGTCAAAGACCGATGTAGTTTTCTAGGTTATAGAGGCTATCTGTGCACACAGGAACAACATCAGACATATGTTACACAATGGAGTCCTGAGCTCCATCACAGTGTTATATGTTACTGTTGCTGACTGTATCGACCAATCACATATCCAACAGATAAGCCTAGCGGGAGAGGTGTGTGTGTGTGTGTGTGTGTGTGTGTGTGTGTGTGTGTGTGTGTGTGTGTGTGTGTGTGTGTGTGTGTGTGTGTGTGTGTGTAAAAAGGACACAGACAGGCCAGAATAAAGCCTGGTGGCTGAAATGATTGTGATGTTGCCTACTGATCTCAAAGAGCAGACATTAAATGCACTGCAGATGGGGAAAAAATAAAATAGTTTATTTATGTTTCCCCTGATAGCCAAAACTTGTGATGACAATTTTCAAAAGCCAAAAGGTTTAGTTATTTTTGTTCTCTGTGTGATTTCAATACATTTCTTTTCTCTTTATAGTCATACATAAACATAACATTCATGTGGCATCACTGCAGCATACACATCCTGATAACCCAGGTTCTCCTGAAAGAAATTATGGCTAAAATGTGATTGTGCATAACAGGGTTGAGAGTGTGTGTGTGTGTGTGTGTGTGTGTGTGTGTGTGTGTGTGTGTGTCAGTGAGGACTGTTCTGAGTGTTTGGCTGCACTGAGCCTGCACATGTGGCTATAGTTGTGCCCAGTGTCGTTTAGCAATCGAAAAATTTCTAATTACTTCATTACTGCACCATGTTCAAACCACAGGTGAACAATAATTTCACTACAATGCGCCGTGTGGAATATTAGTTTTGATGATGGAATATTCGAGGAGTTGATTATTCTGTGAAACTCCTAGCACCAGCAAAACATCTGACTGAACTGGGAGTCCTGTAACTAGGGGGGTGCTGACCTGTTCTTCCAGAAGAGCAGCTCCATGTGTGGGGTGGGGTTTTTGCCCTCCAGCAGGGCCTCAGAGGAGTCTTTCTTCAGGACGGTGCGGATCTGATGGCTCCACTCAATCACTGCTGACTCCAAGGAGTGAATGATGCTCTTATCCACTATCTCCCCCCTGTCAGGTTTAAGCAGGTAAGAGGTCCCTTAAGTCTTGGGAAGAATGATGTATTGACATGCACCTGTGTGTGTGTGTGTGTGTGTGTGTGTGTGTACCTGTGCTCTGCCTCCAGGGCAGCCTGCTCCACTCGGTCGCAGCCTGCAGGCAGAGGCAGCAGGGTCTTGCCTTGGACTTGGCCTGTCACCACAAAAACATTGGTCTGGAGGGAGTGGACATGGCGTCTGACGTCCTGGGACACGACCTGGGGCCATTCACTGTGGTTCCTACTGTTGGACAGCAGTGGGGCCACAACCTGCAGGACAATGAGGACAGTGTGGGACAGAAAATGGTGGTAACATATTCACATCATATTACATCAGAAAAGTCTTGGATTCTAAATGTTACTTTAAGTAAGTATCTAAAGTAAAAGTACAAATTACAGTTTTTTACAATCACTTTGCTACTAATTTCAGAACCTTGATGTCATTTTTAAAAACTCTAGACACAAAACTCGGTCATCACCTGTAACCATGGCTGTCTAATGTTCAAAACATTGCATTGTGCATTCATATCTTTAAAGACATCTTACACTTGCACAATCGTTGGTTCAAAAAAACTAAATTTATTGTGAAATACCATTGAAACGTTACTTTAGATCAGCCGCATCAATAGTATCACTGTGTCATTGTTAGTACAAATATTGTAGTGCAAAATAGGTGATACGTGTTCCATTATAGTACTAGATGAGAATAACTTCCCTGTAAAAGCACTGCAGTAGTAGATAGAATACTACAAACACAGTGGAGTCATTGAACCAAATCTAAAAAGTACTGATGAAAACCAATACAGTACAATCCCAACATAGGTTTATTTGAATCAAAGTTAAATAATTAGCCAGGAAATAGAAAAGAAATGACGGTACTGTAAAACATCAAGTTGCTTGTAGTGTAAAAGGCAAAACAAAGAAGTGATTACTGTACTTCAACATCTTAGGTTTATGTGTATTGTATCCAAGCAACAGAAAAGTAAGTGTTAGAGTTTTGAAAAAATGATGTCAAGGTTCTGAAATTAGTGCCACAGTTATGGTAAAAAGACTGTATGAAGCATGGGCCAAAGATATATTAGGCCTATATTTTATTTATGCTTTTTAATTTATAGTTGGTGAAAGAAAGAGGATGGATGGATGCTTCTCTCACACAACACTAGGTTCTGTAAAGTGTGTGTGTGTGTGTGTGTGTCTCTTCAGAAGAGGTCACAAACAGAGACCCCCTTCCAGCCTTCCTCCCTTTGTTAACCTAGGAGCACGGTCCACTGTTTGCAAATGACAACGTGACGCACCACCCAATGCGGGGGTTAGTGGAGTGCAAAGGTCTATTAGTGGTGGTCAAGTGTAATGAACATAAAATATTAAATATCTCGTGTTCCTCCATCACGAACAATAAATCCCAGTCCCCTTACCTCCTGAACCAGAGCAGAGAAGTGGTCCAGGGCAGCCGGGGACATGTCCCCGCACAGCAGCTGCTCTTGCATGCAGTGCGGCCGCAGCGCTGCCCCGCGCTGCTTCAGCAGGTACACCGCCCGGGTCCCGCTGCCGGCCGGGGGGAAGCCGGCTGTGGGCTGCAGCAGCCCGGCCGCGCTCACCCACACCACCAGGCTCCTGTGGTCGGCTCGGTCCAGGAAGTCCTGCAGCAGCTGCCTGTTGTCCCCGCTGGACAAGCAATGCTGCCATGCGTCCTGTTTGACTCGGAGAGTCCTCAGCACATAGTCCGCTATGAAGTCCAGTCTGCTGTCCTCGGCGGGGGACTCCTCCATGGCTGCTGTCCCGGGCCGGTCCCGCTCAGTGACTGAGTGCACTGATTGTGTCTCGGCCTCCAAGGTAACGCAGTGTTTGCATTAATCAGGCCGTTGCTAAGGGGACACGAGCGTCCTGGAGCAGACCCAGGACCAGGACATGCCTCTGCCTGTCTTTCTGTCTTTCTGTCTGTCTGTCTGTCTGCCATTGTTGACTTTCAGGAAGAAGTATGTTCAGCACAGATTTCCACCTCCTAGGATAACAAATGGTTGGTCCATTCATGTTGAAACTGCGTTGATTAAACACATGTGTAGCTCATAATTAGATTGGCCCACAGGAAATCCCACTGATGGAAGAAAAGAGGAGTGGAAGTGAAAATACAAAAAAAATATTGTATTAAGTTAAGCAGAGGAGAGGAGAGAGGGAAACAGAATATATCCAGATCATAAAAGAAACGTGATTTAATTTGGTTAAACTGACAGAGGGGTTTACCGCTGCTTCACCTGCTGTGCTCCACCTGTGAGGAGATGGAGCAGCAGGGCTTAGTGTGTGTGTGTGTGTGTATGTCAGGCCAAAGAGGAGGCCTGCAGGTGGGGATAGACTCCTGTAACCAGGACAGAAACTCCTGAGAAACGCCAGAAACAGAGAGTAGCAAAGAGAAGTTACTCTGACTGCAATTAATTATATTGTCAAATCATAAAATAAGTTATATCAGGACACTTTTTATATATAGAGCAGGTCTACATAACACACTAATGTACATAATGTCCAGAGACCTAACAATTCCGAGAGCATTTCCAGGCAGAAACCTGAGACAGAGCCTGGCTCTAGTGGGGACACATGGACACCCTGCTGCTAACCCAAACTCAGCCAGCTCCCTGACATCTGCAGACCACACAACATCATCAGCCTCATCCAGCAACCTGCAGCTCTCTAAAATGTGGAGAGGACAGTGCACCTCAGGGTGAGCCCCCGTCACCATCCACACCACCTGTGGTAAGCCTTCAGGTTTCAACATGAAGTGGACCTCGAACGTGACCACTATCACCATCAGCAAAAAGGTGGTTCACCCTGCCTCAGGAGCTGCTGGTCCAGTTCTCCAGTCGTCCACTCTGTTGTCTGCGTGTTCAGGACAGGGACAGACTGCAGAGAAAATGATTGGGCCAACCTGCCTTGTACTCCTCCAGACTCAGGAAACGGGCAGGAAACCCGTGAATAGCAGCCCATTTTGTTGTTAATATTTAATTATTTAGTTAGCTATTATTCCATATCTTGTAAGTAGAAAATATGTGATTGCCACAGGTGGCCACAGGGTGGCACTACTGTACTGAAAGACATTTGCCTGTTGCAGGAAGCAGTGAACTACCATGAGTGCAGGTTTAAGATGTGAAGGCTCCTGGTGGTCCAGACTGGTCCCAGAGCTGTGTTCACCTTACAGCCTCCAGTCTACAGTAAAAGCATTGTGAGGTATTCTACAGTACTGACCTGTGATGGATGATGAAACAGAAAGTCTGCGTTTGGCTCCATCATGCTGCTCAGTACAACTTGACTGCAGCAGACACAAGGATTTTATTTGTTTTCACAAATATCATGTGATCCAAACACAATGTGTGTGAAAGTGTGTTCAGTCCACTAATGTAGAAAGAAATATCAGAAACATGACTGCAAGTGTTCCCGTTGTTTGTCTCATTGAGGCGCATGCGTGTGTGTGTGTCTGCGTGCATGCGTGTGTGCGTGCGTGCATGTGTGTGTTTGTGTGTCAGATGTCCAGAACAGCATCTGAGGAGCTTCAGTTGCTCTCAGTGACTTTGAAGATTAAGATGACAGACCAAAGAGAAGCATCGCAGCCAGGCGTTCCATTTCAGAATCAACTCGCTGATATGACGGAGCTGAAATACATAAAGCAGGAACGCCTGGCTGAGCGTGATGGGCGGTGAAGTAAGACTGAGACAGCACCAACAGGAAGCAGCCTCCTTCACGCAGCTGGATACAAGTTTGGTAAGTAAATTACCAAACTATCATAACTATTTAACATGTGTTCACACAGTTTGATGCATCACAACATAAAGTCCTTTTCTCCCACTGATCAGTAGTTCCACATGAGTTTATGACACTGAATGAAATCTGTTGAACTCTTAAGTACAAACTATGTGTAGTTTGACACAGAGTTGGTTTACTTTAATAAATGCTTATTCAATTGCAACACTTATTTCTTTATTTAAAGATTATATAATCATTTCCCAGGAGATGTGTAGACCTTAATTTGACCGAGTACTTGTTGGAGTTTAGGTTGGAATCAAAGCTCAGCGCGCCTGCTTAACTCACCTGGTAGCGTGCGCCCCATGTGGAGATGGCCAGTCTTTACTGCAGCGGCTGCAGGTTCAATTCCGACCTGCGGCCCTTTGCTGCATGTCATTCCCCCCCCGTCTCTCTCCCTTCAAGTCTAAGCTGTGCTATCAAATAAATATCTGAAATGCCAAAATGAATGAACGTCAAAGTGATGCTGTCTAATAAAGCCTCCCTTCATAATGCTCAGCTGATTCATCTTTATGGTCACTGGGAGGTGTTTCTAATATTGTGTCCAACACATTCGTATCAATGGGGGGTGGACGACACGTTAGAAATGTGATGTTTAATATGGATTGAACACAGAATAAAGCTGTGTTACTAGGGGTGGCCTTGGGTGTCCTGAAATAAAAAATAATGTGCAGTATTACTATAATAAACATGATATAATATAATATACTAGCGCATTATTTAAAGTTTTGGGTGTAAAATGTTTCCTGATGTTGATGCTATTGTACTTCCTGTCTCTCACCTGCAGAGGGCAGTACAGTTCTGTACTCATGCTTCTGTTGGGACTTTAGGAAAGCAAGTGTTAAACGTACAAAATACATGTTCCTTTGTTAGCAAAGGACGAGAAGTTCCTCTGAGCCGTGGGACAGTGAAGGAGACGGACGCAGGCTTCTTGTCCTCAGGCTTCTTGTCCTCAGGCTTCTTGTCCTCAGGCTTCTTGTCCTCAGGCTTCTTGTCCTCAGGTCCCCTGGCACACGTTCTGTTACATTCAAATAGTTCATGTATGACAAATAATTGTCCCTGGAGGTATCAAAGCTGTGTTCTGTGTATTTAAAAATGTATATCATAACATTATTTACCATCTCAAACGTGTCTGTCCCTCTCTCTCTTCCTTGTTTTATCACTTTCAGATGTGTGACAGCACCAGTATGAGAGGACTGAGTTGGATTCAGTTCAGGAGAACTAACATGTTGGTATTTGTCCTAAACTATCCATCGAGACATCCTCATTGGTCTAAAATAAAGTGAGTTCACAGGTTGGACCACGACCAAGCATCAACAGAGCAAACATGTACATCATTGTGAGTCACTTATTAGCGCACCGGCTGACTTACTCATACAGTATCAACCGTCTGGGACTTTGCAGACATTCATCTATGCCCAACTGAAGTTTGGAAATGACCCATGTCCAAGTTGTCTGCTTTTGACTGAGCAAATCTGATGCTTTTAGGTAGGAAAGACAACAGCATGTCTTCACAGTGGAGTCCCCAACATGATCAGCAGGACATCAGCAGGGAGCTTTGGTTCAAAGATCATATACTTTTGTACTTTTGGGCTTTCATAATAAAACAAAACCATGACCAATAAAAACTATTAAGAACTATTCTTTAACTTTGATCAGGTTTGAAGTGTCTGTCCCATATGCTACTTATCTTCATTAATGTATACACACACACACACACGCCTGTGAGATAAACAGAAGTTCCATGCCTATGTCTGACGATGACCTCATACATGTGATGGTGGAATGTCAAGCCCGTCCAGCTCTGTCTGTGATGATAGTGAAACACACAGAGCTAACTGGGACGATTTCATTTCAAAGAAAGCAACACTTGAAAACACCAAAACCACACAGAGACCACAAGTAGACATAAAAAAATGTAATTCATTTTGCATCCGGTTTCCATCAGTCCCCCTGCAATTTAAATACACACACACACACAGACAGCTTTTACCCTAGCCCAGTTCCAAGTCATTCCTGGCCAGACTGGAGTCTAGTACTGAGGATATGTCACAGTTCATAAAGGCTAGCATCAGTAAAAGCCTGGGTTCTGGTGCGCTGCCAGTGGCCCATCAAACCCTTCACATCACCAAGCCTGGCGTTCCTAGCGATGCTAACCTGCCACTGGCAGCACTGAAGGCAGCACCTGACACCTGACGCTGTTTGTGCATGAATGTGTTTGAGGCATCTGGTGAATACCTCAGCCTCTCGGGAATGCCAGTAATCCCCAATGTTCCTGAATGATGCTTTTCCTTCTTGGTTTGGATGGAGCTTGATTCATTTGTCAACAGCAGCAGCATTAATCATTCTGGAGCCAAGCCTTTCCTTTTGTAGAGTCAGAGAAAGAACTACTCATAACTTTGCTGTTTTCCCTGTTATTTGTCATGTCAGTTGTGAGGCAAAGCTGCTTCTCTTGAAAGCCTCATTGAACTTTGGTGACAACCTATTATGCAGCACTCGAAGCACAAGTGGTCCCCCCATCGCTGTCTGAGTTTACACATCTGTAAGCCACTACAATGATAGAAATCCATACTAGTAGCCTCTGGTGTCACAAGAAGAGAAGGAGAGCACACCCAGAGGCGACATGTCAGGCTATTTCTGGGGCCGACACTCCAGAGGGATGTGACACGTTGAGCGAGGC
This sequence comes from Percina caprodes, assembly GCA_013375575.1. Lineage (NCBI taxonomy): Eukaryota > Metazoa > Chordata > Actinopteri > Perciformes > Percidae > Percina > Percina caprodes. Next base: position 225,154 of record JABXJD010000260.1, read on the forward strand.
GGGGGTAAAGCACAGGCCAGCTAGTGTATGAGAAAGCTGATAAGAAGGCGAGAGGAAGCCGTTGCTGTTTATCTGGGCTTTCTGCAGTACTATAATCACCAGGCCTCGCGGCCATTGAATTATGTGGCCTTACAAATGGCTGGGACGAGCCTGGTTACTTTGGGGGGGGGTTGTGGTTGGTGGCGGTGGTGGTTGGTGGTGCTCTGCCAGTTGGGTCTGGCCTCTGAGCCCTGTGGAGGTTTGTCAAAAGGAACGCTGATGGCTTTTAAAGAGCTGCAGGCCATGACTGGATGGGTCATTTTCATACTTTGAGATTTGGTGAGGGGCCAAAAGCAACATGCTGGAGGCCTACTCTCTCTGAAACAGGATATTGGGTCGGTAATGGCTGTCAAGGGACCAGCAGAATGACATAAACGTTATGCTTTTTTCACACATATTACTGAGAGCTAACAGAGGATTTAGCACATATGAAACCCTCTTGTTGGATTGAAAATGGCTCAAAGTTTCGGTCACATTTGACCTCGACAACATAAAACTGCTTGTTCTCCAGTATGGAGAGGAAGCAAGTAAGAACAGAATATATCAACCCTAATACAGATTTTTGCTTCATTTTTAACAGGTCTTCCCACTGGTTTTGGATGTATTTTTCGACAATTTTGTTCCTTTTCTCCCAATGTTTTTGTCACTTTTCTTAATATCTTTTCTTATTTTTTTTGCGCTTTTTGACATTTTTGTTGTTTTTTTCCCCCACATGTCTGAAGCTTTTATGATTTGTTTTCATCAAAAGCTATAAAAAATGAATAAAACACCCAAATCAATGAACTGATCATTTATTTTATTTGTGAAGAGCATTCTAGGGACTTTGTCACACTATATTTTTGTTGAAAATTTGGTTGAAAGAAACCCAAATTTCTAATGTAAAACCTTTTTGAAAATGGGTTAAATTTGACCCGTGGAAAACAGGAGGGTTAAAATATCTATGTGTGTAATATGGTGTGGCAGGTTCGACAAAGGATAAAGTGATGATTGTGTGTTGAACGTCTGCCTGGGTGATGAGTGGGACATGAACCTTGGCTTGACTCTAGATAAAGACACTGTACATGATCAACTACGTAAATGCAACACAATATGCTTTTTGTTTACCATTAACCAAATAAAGGAGGCCAATCTTACAAATGTTCATACATTTGACTCTGGAGGATGTATACGGCACCCCAAACTTTCCCCGAATCATCGTTGGACATCACGGTTTGTAACATGCCTCATCTTCTAGAGCAACCATTGCAGGAAATTTACTGGGATTAATGGCATTGCAAAGAAAAGAAGGAAAGGTTATTTTATTATCTCATGTATTTACATGTCATGTTTAACAAAGCTGTGGGTTAATGTTCTGAGGGCAGACAGAAAGAGTCCAGTGTTCCTGAGTTCTACATCATGAGCTAGTTTTTAATAACTCTTTAAGAACATTATTTATTAAGTGATTATTCCTCTTTGTCTGCTTTTGAATTGCATTAAATTGCACTCCAGAATAGCAGTAATGTAATAGCCTCAATTTGATTCCTAACTGGGCCCACTGGGTTTAGCCCTGCAGTGACACCTTACCTGGGCTTCATAACAGTATCTGGCTAACTCCCTAACTCCAGCAGAGGGCTCGGCCGGCTGCATTCGGAGAACTCTTCCTCTCAGCCGTGTAATCAAGCCCAATTAGGAGCCAATTAGAGGCAGGGTTTCACCAATGTGGACGCTGACCTCATTGCTGGACAAGCTTATGGTTTTATAAATCATTTCTGGGCTGACAACAAGCACGCGCTTGAGTAATAGTACAAATGATTTTCAATTTGTTTTCTCCAGTTGAACTGAATCACAAAGGTAGAACGGTGATACAGGACGTCCACAGATGTGTTAGAAATCAGAGTTCAGGCTGTCCAGTTGTGAAGGTTTCCAAACACTTTCTAGTTATGTCACCCAACAGCCACAAATCAGCTCTGAGGCCACCAACAGGTACAGTATGAGGCTTTTCTCTCTTTTCTTGCTGCTGATGAGAGGACATGACATGACATTAAAGATAGTGTCTCTGGCACGGCTGCTGAGTGTCCTTTACCTCACAGATTCCTGTGATACGGTAAAGTAAATTTGGGCCTTGTTGTATATGCTTTACAGAAGTATACTGTTTATTTAACATCTCCAGCGTGCTGAGTTATGACTAGTAATGATTACTCAAATGCCCAGTGTTTGGGCTATTGTACCAGGAGAGCCTCCAAACAGGCCCGCTGCTGTTTATTTGAATTTTCCATTTTATATTGCCACGTGTCATTAGGCTGTTTAGAGTTTACTGGGAGTGATGGATCATTTCCTTCAACGCTCTCCACTTACAGAGAACCTGCTGGACGGCGCGTGCTCGTCCTAAAGGTGGAGACTGTGTGCATGTGTGTGTGCAGAAGAAAAAGATAAAGGCACCCAGAGTGCATGACAGATGTCTTATTTCATCACAGTACAGATCAGAGCCATGTCTGCAATAACATGGACATGGGCACCGAAAAGCTTGTCAAGTGTTTCTAATGTTTTGTCTAACCCCATGCTGGATGGGAACCCCCTCCATAAAAATACAAAGTCAATTTGTTTTCAATCAAAAACAGAATGGTGTTTCTATGTTAAAATGATAGCTCAGCCAACCAAAGCTCTACCACACTGACATGACAATGATGCTAGTTGTTCCACTTCACCATTTTCATACTGACAGTGAGTCAGACAGTTTCTTTTGTGTATTAACCTTTCAAATAGAATGGCAGACAAATGTAGCAGCTAGCTAATGAAGAACGTGAAGCATCTAGCAGATATTTCCCTAGTGGTGGAGACCAAACCAGAGCTAATATTAATTTTAATTTATGTTGATCCCCAGTGGGGAAATTTCAATTTACACTCTATTTGTTAGAAATCACTACACACATGCTCAGGACCCATGCACAAATGGAGAGATGTCAGAGCGGGGGGGCTGCTAGTGCTGGACCAGCAATACGGGGACTTGAACCAGCGGCCCTAAGCCTAACCCTGTGTCAACATTAAACACATAGCTTATACACCGGAAAACAGAGTTCACTTCGTGGCGAAAACAAAATACTTTCACCCAGGAAACGTTGGTTCCTCTGGAGTGTTTTAACCACAATCGAGTTGTTTTTGGTGCCTAAACTTAACTGTCAGCTCTGCCTGATTCTCAGTGTCTAAACTAAAGACAACCAGCAACTGCTGCTGGTAGCCGGTGTCCTGGAGCTCTGTAGAGACTAAATACAACCGGCAACAGAAAGGGGGAAAGCCCACACATCCCCCCAAGCATATCGCAACCTGATTGTAACTCTAAATGTTGCTCCGTGTCTGATGGATGCCGAAATAGCTAATTGATTCCTAACACGTTAGCCAGCTAGTAAGCTAGTTCTTCTCCTAAAATGCCAAACGGTCACAAGGAATAGATAATGAGTGTGATTAAGCTGCTTCAGAGTGGGCTGCCCCCTCCCGCTCCCTCAGATCCTCCTCCTCCCTCCACCTCACTGTACCCCCAGCTCGACTTGTCACCATGGGGAACAGAGCCTTCAGCCGCTCTGCTCCCCAGCTCTGGACCTCACTCCCACCTGACCTCCGCAGTATCGAGTCTCTCCCCCTGTTCAAAACCAGACTCAAAACCCACCTGTTTCAGCTGCTTATTTTTAATTACACTTTTATATTTATCTGTCTTTTATTGTCTCTAAAGCAACCTTGAGTGACTAGAAAGGCGCTGTTAAATAAAATGTATTATTATTATTATTATTATTAATGTAGTCTATGTTTCAGGATGTGTTCTCCTTGAGTGACAGCTCCCAGCCCAGAATGCTGATCCACGTTCCACTCAGAGCAGCCAGACATACGCACACCATGTTCACGGTGCTCAGGTCATGCTTCATTAGCATGAAGGAGTTGTAAATATTATTCTATATTTGATTTAAAAAATGTGGTACTTTAAGTTAACCATATGTTGAACTACAGAAAATAATAAAAATGAAACATCAGGGCCTGTGCAGTGTTTCTCTTCAGCTCTGAAAGTAGTGAGAAAGGCAGCATAAATTAGTTTCCCTGTAATCTCTACACCCTGGCTGGCTGTCCCAAGATGTCCTCCCTGATTTAAAGCAACAGTGCAATGTTTATGTTGGCTGAAGAAGAGTATGCATCAAACTTGATGTGATAATTTAAAGACACCGCTGGATGCCGTGTCCACACGCAGGTGAATGCTCGCCGCTGTTTGATGTCAGCACTTTGAAGGCAAAAATCAATCTTAAATCAAGATAAGAGTTTTTACATCTGGGGTTTGTGGAATCACTCAATACCATATTTTAGATACTTCTATGGGAAATGGGCTCTAAATGTCTGAAAGCATGAGTTCATACCATTTTGTACCCTTGCATTGCTGTAACAAAAACAAGGCTTCATTTGACGGTAATGGGATCATTTTCCATGACTTTGTCATACTATCAGGGACATTGAAATGAGTAATCCTTTGGCTGCCAGTGTTGCTGTAGATAACCCCGAAGGAATCCTTTCACAGCACTGTGTTTGAGCTGTTCAGACCCCCGAACCCGGTTCATGGGAAATAGGAGCATGCTTGTTTTGAAAGTCATGCCTGATGTAAGTCGCACACTGGACCTCTTCAGCTTCATGTGTGACTCAAGTCATGAAGTGGGATGAAATCCATTTTCAAGTCTCATTATTCAAGTTAGTTCCTGAAATATTCATGTCATGAATGGAACGTGTGAACGATATGTTTGCTGTTGCTCTGAAAATAAAATATTTGACTCTCCTGAAATGAAACAGCTTGAAATGTGCACATCACACAGAAATATTCCTGACACGTGCACAAAGTCACTCGTCATACTTTTTAATTTTTGACTATTTAATGCACACATTCCACTGGCATTATATCTACATGATACATGTGACAAATACAAATTACTTGCTTAATTAATTGATTGATTGATACGTGTAAAAATGCATGAAATACCTTCCTCCACAGAACATGCTCTGGTATATTGTCATTTCTTTAAACCAATCACAATCATCTTGGGCGGGGCTAAGCTCCGGACGGAGCCACGGTGCCTCTGCTAAATAGTCTCAGGAAGAAAGTTGTTTTGGTGGAACATGTGTACGTTCAGAAGTAGTTAACAGAAAACTCTGATTGGACAGATAGTCTAGCTAGCTGTCTGGATTTACCCTGCAGAGATCTGAGGACCAGGTAACCATAGTCCTCAGATTGGACAGATAGTCTAGCTAGCTGTCTGGATTTACCCTGCAGAGATCTGAGGACCAGGTAACCATAGTCCTCAGATTGGACAGATAGTCTAGCTAGCTGTCTGGATTTACCCTGCAGAGATCTGAGGACCAGGTAACCATAGTCCTCAGATTGGACAGATAGTCTAGCTAGCTGTCTGGATTTACCCTGCAGAGATCTGAGGACCAGGTAACCATAGTCCTCAGAAATCAGCTGCAGGTTAGAACGCCAACACAGAGACAGAGGACGGGGACGGACATCAGGCCAAAAATGAGGGACCGTAATGAGCATTCATGAAACAAAGATAAGTCAGTACCGCAAGGGGACTGATCATTCTGGTAATGTTGGCTACATTCTTTCATGTATGATACAGAAAGATTTGGGTTTCTTCTGTCATTGTTAGCTCTGGGTTCAGTCCCTGATAAATGTGTTAATACCACGCTGTGGAGAGATTCTGTGAGGGCAATGGGGTTCAGTCAGTGTAAGGAGAAACATCAGGGGTCCAAATCCACACAGTTAAAGGATCATTCTGATTTATTACATTGTTGGTCTCACTGAAGTAGTTTTGGCCTTAATTTTTATTGGTTATGATAACACTGCATTCACTAAAGTAACTGCTGAGATCTGAACTGTCCAACCTGGCCAATGAGCAGCGAGACATGTAAATGAGCTAACAGTGTAACCAGATTATCAAACCACTTCATTCATTCTAGAAAACTGTGTGCCCAACAAACACGGTAAGGATGCTACGTCACAACTGAACCATGAAGTGTGTGAGGAAACTGTGATGAAGGTTATCACAGCCTTGTTGTAGCGTCAGTGTTTTATCTTCCAAGTAGGTTGGATTAACACCTGATGCTGCTGCTTTCACCACACTACATAGTTAGCATTACTGACAGGAATGATGGCAAAAACACAAACATAAAAAGTTGTAGTAGACTGCAATAACCCTTTAACCCTGCCATAACCTGCAGCATAACACGCAAACTGTTAATTATTGACAAATCTCTGTCATTCATTTGGAATGATGTGAACATAAGTCCAATATTGATGCTTTTAGCACTGTCTGAGGAAAGAAGTGTCTCTTAGTTGCTGAATGCTGCACGTTGTTCACCAGCCAGTGGCTGACTTTGTCTTTGTGCCGTCAGGTACAGAGCAGCTTCATCACAGCAGCTGTTAAAGGGTAACTACTATTTTTTTCAACCTGGCCTCATTTTCCTATGTTTTTGTGTGTAAGTGACTGATGTGATCAATCTTTGAAATTGGTCCAGTATTGAGCGTGAATGCAGCAACCAGCAGCCACAGACCGGGCTGCAATGGAACCCTATGGGGCAAATGTGCATCGTCAATTTGGTCTATTAAAAGTTCTGTTGTTGCTGGTGACAGACTCAGATTATTATTCTACATGTCTGACAACATTATAGAAATAATCCCTACAGAGATATACCTTTAAAACCTCTATTAGACCTTTATGTTTCACCAGAAACAGCTCTGAGGTCGCTAGCATTAAACCCACCAGACTCCATTTAAAAAAACACTACTTTTAGCGTCTATAGAGCCAACACATTTAACACATGTAAATAAGTAAGAGTCTGGTGGGTTTAGTAAACACAATTTCATGTATCTTTCAATGATTAAAAAAAATATTTACAGAAACGTTGACCTCCTTAGAAATCCTTTCCATAATGTTGTCAGACACTTAGAATAATAATCTGAGTCTGTCTGTGGTAGCACTTCTGTGAGGGTAAATAAAAGCTGCACAATTGCCCTATTAACTTACAATGTAGCGATTTCGCTTAATACTGGACCAATGTCAAAGACTGTTGTTCCCATTAGTCACTTAGACATAAAAACACAGGAAAATAGGGTCCAGGTTGAAGAAATTGGTAGTTACCTTATAAACATATCTAAATCTACTGTGGGCCATAAAACCAAAACTAACGGAGGTATTTCTCTGTGGGTCTTTCACTACAAGCAGCTCCTTTCACATTAAAGATAGCCTTTATCCATTGTTAATACAGAAACATAGATTACAGCAGCCGTATTTTTCAGACTGAACACAAGTTATTGTGTGACAAACTGATATTTAGGATGTTCAATGCTCGTTGGTATTTTCCATAATAAATGTGAACCACCTCTCCTGACTTTGAGTATGTGTACGTATCCTTCGTTGACATCAAACCCCCGGCTCAATAAATGTGTATGTCGCCGGCTCTCCTTTCTTTCGTCATGTACATCAAGCTGCAGCTCGTAACGCAGACTGGACCAGGAACATTTGTCAGAATGCACATCCAGATGTAGGAGGAAACCCAGACCACCTGGCTTCTCCGACCCTCTTTACCTCCCTGTGTGAACAGGCACTAGCACCAGCATGTTTTCAGTTTGCAGTAATATGTCTGGATGTGAACAACTGTGCTTGTTTAGCCGTTTCACTCTGGCTGAGCTCAGTTCAACAGACCAATCGTTGCCATTTGGGCTGGCTGACAGCAGCCTCTCTGCCCAGTCTTCACGCACACGGCACTCAGAGCTGAGGTAATGCTTGGGTTGCAGGCCAGAAATCCCTGCTCAGAACAGGGATACCAAATCACATCTAAATTTAGAGGATTGTTAAGTAGACTCTGTAATAATTCCATCAATCAAACAGGCTGACTTCTCCCTCATCGTGTTTTACAAAAGAGGATTTTCTGCATTTTATTGCTGTGTTTCATGGGTTACGTCACGGCCGAGGTGCACTGGGAAAGAGTTCTATGGTGTCACGTTTTAGATGCCTAACATCAACGTCATGTTGGGCATCCAGGTTGGTTTCTCTCTCAACCACTGAACCCTGGCTGAGAAGCTGCTTCAGCACTCATCCTCCCAGTGTTTGGATACCTTGCTGTGGATCGGCGGTGAACGCTACGAGCTTCTGGTAAATACCAAGCTGACTTTAAAATATTAGCCCTTCACTTTTAGGGTATCACATGAGCCTGCCTCAGGGCGTCGCTGAAAGCTCTTAATGCCTTCCAGCTCACTGCTGTGCCACTTTTCCCAGGAGCTGGGCTGTCTGTCAAACTGCTTTCTTTGAAAAGAAAAAGAATTGGGTAAGAGACAAAGTTTTGACATCACAGAAAGGTATATATAATTTTACATTTATTCAAAGTTCATCTAAATAGAAAGACAGATATTGTGTCGTTAAACAGCCAGGTCTCATAAATCCCAGAACAGAAAAGGAACTCCAGCAGGGTTTGGAGCTCATGTCTTCAACATTTGCACGTTTTCGAGCAATATTGAGGCCATTTTCATCTTTCTACAGTTCAAAACGTGCACATCTTTAGGATTTCAGCATTCAGGGGGTGGAGAGGGCATGTAGACCTTCATGATGGGAAATGAAATGTTGATAGTTTCCTCTGAAGTTTCCTATGACGTCTTATTAGTTGGGAAAACAGAGACAAAGGTTAGGCTGCACCATTTAAATACAACGTTTAATACATCTAAGTGAACAGCTAACTAATAAAAAATCCAAATAATTATAAAACTTTTTTAAAAATAAATAAAAATTAGCCAGAATAAAATGGGAAGACATGGGAAGAAAACATGGACTTTCCTCAAATTGTTTGAATGTACTGCACATTGTTCAGTTATACACGGGATGTCCAAGTCAAGGAGATAATCCTGTGTGTTGGGTGGAAAACCACCATCAACGCTCATTCAACGTTTTCTATACGTTGTTTTTATTTCCTCTCTGCATTGACCTGTGCATCTGCAGCTCATCAGAACAGAAGCGTTGTGTTTGTGTCCATAGCTTTGAGACTGAATGTCTTGGTTGGTTAGTTAAAGGTTTCAGGCTTTTGATAGAGATAGAGACAGAGACTTTTAAAAGGACGATTTCTGCACTTTTTTTTTTTACATTGACATGAAAAATCAATTGTAGGGGCAACCTCTAGGTCACCCAGTAGAGTGGGTGCCCCATGTAGGCCTTGGCAGGTAGCTGGGGGTTGGTATGCCACCTGTGGCCCTTTGCTACATGCCATTGCCTCTTTTTCTCTTCCCACTACTCTCCTGTCACTATCGAATAAAGGGAAAGTCTCCAAAAAAAAATCTTAAAAAAGATATAAATTCTAATTCAAATATTACGTTTTTCATTTTGTCGACACAGCTCTACTAAATATTTGATCCAGACTCATTTACACACATTTCACTCATCATAGTCCTAATTAACTTCTAAAGACCAAATTTTCCTTTCATTAGTCCATTAACGCGCTACAAAAGACAACAAACGAGGTGACTCGACAAGACGGTTTCACCCCCAAACCAAACGTCCTCCACTGATGTGTGTGAACCATGTTCTCACTTGATGCACACTCGTTTTGGTAGAAACCACTCTGTCCAATGAGCTCACTTTCTCTCAAATAACTCGGGTGGAGGTAAAAACCCAGCGTGCAAACAAAAACCTCCATTATAAATAGCCTTAAAGAGTGCTTCAGACAGCTGGGAGGAGGGAACACACACACACACACACACATCTGTGCATGTGAAGCGGCGGCTGGGGCAGGTGAGGACACCCCCGCGCTGGATCAGGATTACCCCGTTGCTGAATTAAGCCTCCAGCGACCAGTCAGTGTGACTGATGCAATACATCTTCTCTCATCTTCCCCGTCAGGAAGCTCGTTTATAAACCAACTACAAGAGCGTATGTATTTGGCTTCTTTTTATTCAGAGCTCCAGCTTCATAAAGTGAAGCAATCTGGAATAGCAAGAGCTAAAGCATAAATAACATTGCAATAATATTGTGCTGTGTCATTCATAAAGGATTGCGAAGCTCGCCTGTCCTCTGCTTGACTTGTCCAATTCAGAGTTCTCGTAACAGTTTTTGAGCTTCACTCCTACCTAGTGATCAAAGTGTGGGAGAAAGAGATGAAGATATTTCACTTAAGTATGCATTGTGATACTGGCTTCAAAGGCATGCAGTATTAAGATTCATAACTGCGGCCTTTGGATAGGTAACTTAAGAAGTTGATAATAGCCTGAACTGACATTTGGGGTGATAATGCAAAGGTGAACTTGTTTTTGTAACTCAAGGGGAGAGTTGGCGATAAGTCTATGTGTAGAGGAGAAACAGGTGACAGTAGAAATAAAGAAAAAAAGGCTAAATAGAGTGAAAAATAAGTGAGAAGAGAAGCAGAGTGAGAGTGAGACCAGTTGTCATGCCGCATTTCAACCTCTAACATAAAACTATGACAATGCCAAACAATATTTGCGACCAAAGACTCGTGATTCATAACTTTATTGCCATGCAAATAAGTTGCTAGGAATTTTGGGCAGTGTGCATATTACAAAAAACAAAGCATTCATAGCAAGACATACCATACCCGTTAAAAACATGTGTAGACACATGCAGTACAGGCAAGGCAAGGCAAGGCGGCTTTATCTGTTCCGCAAATTTCAGCAACAGGGCAATTCTAAGTGCTTTACACAAAAACAGTTAAAAATAAAAACAGATAAAACACAAGAATAAAAGTTACAGTGCAGTATAAGAAATTAAACATATAAGAAATGAACATCCATTTAAAGAAAGGTCTTCAGCCTTGATTTAAAGAACTGAGGGTAGCAGAGGATCTGCAGTTATCTGGGAGTTTGCTCCAGATGTGAGGAGCATAGAAACTGAACCCTGAACCATGTGATCCAGTCTCCTGGTCTTAGGGAGGACTGGAGTGATGTGATCCAGTCTCTTGGTCTTAGTGAGGACTGGAGTGATGTGATCCAGTCTCTTGGTCTTAGTGAGGACTGGAGTGATGTGATCCAGTCTCTTGATCTTAGTGAAGACTCGAGCAGCAGCATTTTAAAGCAGCTATGGTAAAGACAACCCCCAACAAATGCATACCATTTATCCCAAAATTAGAAGAAACCTTTGAAACAGCCCCAACAACATGTATGTATATAAGCTAAATGGTCATTTGTCAGGTGGACAGGTAAACTAAAGTCTAATTCAGTTCATTTACTCAGTCAAAAATAGCAGCTATGCAGAAGTTGATGTAGCTTCTTGACTCGTTAAATGTATCAGCAGATTCATGGACTAATTCAATTCAATTCAATTTTATTTATAGTATCAATTCATAACAAGAGTTATCTCAAGACACTTTACAGATAGAGTAGGTCTAGACCAGATAGAGTAGGTCTAGACTACACTCCAGAATTTACAAGGACCCAACAGTTCTAGTAGTTCCCTCCAGAGCAAGCAACAGTGCGACAGTGGCGAGGAAAAACTTCCTTTTAGGAAGAAACCTCGGACAGACCCAGGCTCGTGGAGGGCGGTGTCTGACGACCGGTTGGGGTTAGAATGAAGAGTGGCAATAACAGCCACAGAAAAGATAACAGTTTGTAGTAGTTCTTTGTAGTAGTTCATGGCTTAGCAGGGAATTGTGCGGCATTACAAGGCACAGCAGGACGTAGCAGGGCACAGCAGGACGTAGGACTAAACTGTTGTCTAATCCCACAGAAACATCAACAAACAGCAGCACAAAACCCTGCTGACACAAACTAGCAAGGTAGCATTTACAACAAGGTCAGAGTAATGCAACAGACTTGCCAGGTCTGTGGCCCTGCAGATGCTGGGGCCAGGTCTGAAGCCCTGTAGACGCCGGGGCCAAGTCTGAGGCCCTGTAGACACCTGGGGCCAAGTCTGAGGCCCTGTAGGCGCCAGGGACAGGTCGGATACCCTGTAGATGCCGGGGCCAGGTCTGAGGCCCTGTAGACGCCGGGGCCAGGTCTGAAGCCCTGTAGACGCCGGGGCCAGGTCTGAGGCCTGAGGCCCTGTAGACGCCAAGGGCCTGTTTGGAGAAGCAGAGACGTTCAGGAGGAGCGTCTCTACTGGGCTGATCCCAGGAGCCGGGCCTAATTAGAAACAACTGGTCCAACTTCACTTCAATGGCTACACAGATCTCTCCTTTTATGTTGCTTGGCCGGTGCCGCGCGTTCATCAGCTGCACCTCCAGGCTCATCTCCATCTCTTAAGACTCCCCTGGCTGCACGCTGGTCGTGGATTTCATGGATGGTAAAAAGAAATTTGAAGTCAGCCACCTAACTCCCCAACGTTATCTCTCTTACACACACGTGCACATGCACGCACACGCCCACACACATACAGTAATGTTGCAATTTTCCGAGATTCCGACAGGTAATGTAGTAAGCGAAACAAAACCATGATTTATAGAAAGTTGCGTCTTTAAAGTGGTTTGAAGCGTCTGTCCCATGCGCTACTTATAATACTTAATTCATGTATACACACGAATGCACACACACACACACACACAGTCCTTTCTGAAACAACAGGCTACACTTGTCAGGTGAAATCTGTTTCCAATTGGCCCAGGACTTTCATGTGTTCAGACCTCGCCCTGTTGCTTTGGAGAAACATGACATCATGGACCTGGTTTACTGTTCCTGCACTGTAGGTGCCTCGTAGCGTTCTAATCTCTCACCCTGCTTGTATTTGGAGTTGAGTCACTTATCGTTAGCGATGAGATCACAGAGGGATCACTCTTTAGAGCGAGCAGTGCCACTGCCCGGTTGCTTGAGTCCAACTACACAATGCTGACCCGGGGCACAGCATGATTTCTACCACAATGCAACATCCATACAGTGATTACACGTCTGGCAAAATTGCGTTTTTGGCACACGTGAACCCAGACGTGAACCTCTCCAAGCTTTCAAGTCAATCTAATCCTGTCATCAGACCATCTCATGACGGAGTTCCTCATTCAATTGGCATCCGAATTTTCCTTTTTAGACGAGCACTGGCAGAGGCAGTTGTTCATATTTGAACCAGGTCATGGAGTTCCACATCAATATTTCTTGTAATATAGACTAAATAATCACGGGGCGATTTATCGTTGCTTTTTCAGCAAAAGTTCTGCACTACAGATGGTATTACAGCAAGAAATTCTGCTTTATTTTCTCACCTGACATTTTTATTAATGAGATGTCTGTAGAAATATATTGATGAAGAAAATGGGCGAATTTGAGAAAGGGCTGTTGTGAAATTGATGTGGAGACGTACTGTGTGCGTGAAGGATGAGATTGCATAATATACAGTACGTAACAGAGCAGGCCTGTGCAGATCCTCGAGCCAGACACTTGCTGGTTATTTGACTCATGAAAGAAAACAAATCAAGCCTTGGCTGAAAATAAACTTTGCTATTGACTACTGAACTTGTTTAACATTGTTGTAACCATAATCCTCGGAATTCACACGATATTCTTACCCTATCACCTACAAAATACATTCTTATATTAGTCATTCCCATTCAAGGAAATGTCCCTGATTCCTGGATTACCTTCATAGCCAACTGGTTGTCCAATCCACCAAGTGTGACATCAGTCATCCTGTAGGCAGCAGGTGGGGGTAGCTGGTTCGGCTGTAAGTCGCAGGACTTGGACTTTTGTCACATTTAGTTTACCAAAACACTTGGTTAAAGATGCACTAATCAATATTCTGGATCAAATTGCAAATGACTCAAAATCTGATTTGTATTTCGCTTTGGACAAGAGCATCTGCAAAGGGAAAACGTGTTAAATCACTTTTCTGTTAACCCTGACAGCTGACATAACACCAGCACACATAAGCACATATTAACCCGTAAATCCCACAACCCACAAGCCGAGACAGTTGTATATAAAAATGACATCTACAACAATATAGCAAAAAAAAATAGAAGAAAAATACAGGAAAGTAATATAAATAAAAAAATTAATTAAACCCCCCCCAAAAACAGGGTCTCTACACATGGACTCAGCATCACCAGGGTCTCTACACATGGACTCAGCATCACCAGGGTCTCTACACATGGACTCAGCATCACCAGGGTCTCTACACATGGACTCAGCATCACCACGGGCTCTACACATGGACTCAGCATCACCAGGGTCTCTACACATGGACTCAGCATCACCAGGGTCTCTACACATGATCTCAGCATGACCAGGGTCTCTACACATGGACTCAGCATCACCACGGTCTCTACACATGGACTCAGCATCACCAGGGTCTCTACACATGACCTCAGCATCACCAGGGTCTCTACACGTGGACTCAGCATCACCAGGGTCTCTAAACATGGACTCAGCATCACCAGGGTCTCTACACATGACCTGTGAAACTGTTTTAAAAGGTGCTATACAAATAAATTGTAGTTATTATTATTATTAATATTATTATTTCAGCTGGAAATTAATCTTTGATCTGAACTGCCTATGCGCGGAATGCCAAGCTGGTGTTTTTGTAGTGGCCATAACGTACGTTGCGGTGTGTTGTGGCCTAATATCTTGCACACTGGATTTAATCTGTTGTTAAAACACACATTCCTCCGTCTGTCTTCGGCACAGAAAACGTCCGACTCCAACTTGTTGAAGGCAACTGAAACAAGGGTTTCTTTAAGTATGGCAGGGAGTGCGTTTAAGGGGTGAACGGGGAGGGGGGGTTGAAGAGTCTACACTTGTCAGATTACTAAGAATGAGTAATATATTCACGTTGTGGTGATTCATAGTCTTCTGTCTCCAACTGGACTGCACAAAAAGAATCACAATGAAAAATGATATAATTCTTGACCTTTATCGTAATCATGTAACACACACACACACACACGTGCGCGTAGCATACAGCTTGGCTGTAAGCTTAAACCTGTTCCAGGCCGAGTGGAGCTTTCCCAGACAAATGGTATCAATATGCTTCCGGTCACTGGAGCACAACGTTACCTGGGATGACAGGCTGGAGAGCCAAGCTTGCTGGGACCCCAGTCTTAAATCAAATGACCAGCTTTCCTACTAATGGATCTACGCTTTCAAGTGTTCTTAGGCAAGACACTGAGCCCCGATGCTGTGCCGTTGGGGTGTAAATGTATGAGTGTGTATTGGATGAGCACCTTGTACGGCAGCCTCGGGCAATGGTGCGAATGGTGATTAGTTCCTGTACAATGTAAAAGTGTGTTGCCACTGGATAAGACCTATTTCAGACAGGGAGTTTAATGGTTTAGACAACTGTGGGTAGTACGCAGAGATGATTAAAAATGATCTTTTTCCCCCCAGATCTCCCCTCCTCTTTAAGGGGAAAGAATGAAAAACAAAACAACACATTCTCTCCCTTCCTCCCACTCTCATGCACACCCGTGGAGAGAACGCACCGGAGGCATCCAACAAAAACAGCAAACCGAAATAGAGCTGCTATTTTGGTCCGAACTGGCTATTATTTTTAGAAAAAGTGACATGCTCTATGTTGAATTACAACATCATAAGGTCACATCATACCCCCTCTTTTCAGCCTTCTACCCTCCAGCCTATGACTCACCACAAACTATGTAGTGACGTAACCCATAGTATCCACCCCCAAGTTCTCATCAAGAATTTGCTCTGCGGCTCATTGACCTGATTCAATCAGAGGGGGGAACTCTTACCATCCACAGAAATCTGCTTCTTGTTTAAACAGATGGTTTGATATCACCGTCCTGAGGTGAAACTAGCAGTCTGATCAGGGTGCCTACTAGTTCAGATGGGTGTGTTTTACGTTTGCCCATCATGGACCAGCTCCATGACTTGCAGCATGTGAGTGAAATGCAGCGGAGGACACGATAATGTGGCTGTTGGTATGCCAGGCTGAGACAAAATGAAACATGCAGAAAACACATGCTTCCAATTTCTTACTCACTTCAAGTGTTTCATCCAACCAGTTATGTAGTTTGAAATGAAAAGGTGGATAATCTCCGGGCCTTTGGTCGATGATAAGCATCGCAAAGAAACGACAGACAACCAAAGAATCATGACCATGTTCATTTAATAAAGAATTTTAGTTAAACAGAACATCTCTTAAGTCCTAATTTACCAAATGTTTAAAAGACATCACAATCAAAGTCACGACTGTAAAAGAAGAAGAAGAAGAAGAAGGTATACTGCCAGGTCATTTCCATTAACACTTCTGTTAATAATGTTTCTGACAACACTTGAAAGCATCATCTATTGCCTTTCATTCCAGTGGAATTATGTGTTGAAGTTTCAACTTGCTCATGACAGCCACCCACATCAGCTGAAATGGCTTAAAGTCATTGTGGTTTAGACTAGTTCCTCCACCAGTGTCCCCCTTAACAATCCTTTTTTTTTAACTCTTATTTATTCAGGACATTGCACTGACAGAGACCAGAAAGGTCTATATCACATTCACAGAGTTCCCCCTACATTCTGCCAGTGCCCCGGAAGCATCTTTGTAACCAGGGTACTCTATGTAAATGTCTTATGCCAAATATGATTAAAAAACAGTATTAGAATGTCTTAAAGTTCAAATATTGCACTGGTTGCCACATGATTATGTCAGCAAGTAATATTCTAAGAGCCATTTCCATTGATAGTGACACGAGCAGCAGGAAGGAAGTCCCTGTCAGATCAGCATTATGCAAACCAGCGTGGTGGCAGGCCTTGTGCTTTGCATGCCGTCCAGTTGTTGGGAGCATGGGAGCAGGCAGCAGCGGTGTGAGGAACTCTGGGTAATTACTGTACAAGAAATTGGATGTATGATGTTTGAATCATCGTGAACCTGAGGTGAGTTATGGACCGATCCCACAGTAGGGAAGTGGATTAAAACAAGTGAATCCAATTAGTCTTTAAGGAAACTCTGAGCTCTCCTTGTCTGTATAACTCGATGGCTACAGGAGACTTTCATTTGTGCACAAATACAGATTGAAATGCCGAAAGACTTGAAAAACCTTCTGGTGTGTGTTGAGTTGGGTAGAATCTGGGATATTAGAGGCCGACATGTGACAAACTGAAGTCAATAGTCTTTCTTTTTTGGTCCTGGTTAACTCACACTCTATGAGGGTATTCTGATGTCAGAACAACACGATAACTCGCCTCTATGGATTTACAGGAAAACAAGGTTAGTGTTTGCTTACAGTCGTGAACAAACCCTCTTATCCGTGTGTTTATTTACGTACACTGAATCAATTCATCTGCAATACAGCCAACAGTCATGTTCTGGATAAGCTTTCCTTTCAAAACATTTGGATTTAATTATCATGGGGATATGATATCCAAACAATCTGGTTTCTTCCATTAATAACATGATTGCAGCATGGCAAGGCGAGCTATGGCCGCAGCGTTTTCATATATTTTCATGGATTTGGAGCTTGTTTACTTACTATTATGGGCATGAGGCAAAACCCAATTTAGAGTAATGATACAGTTTACGTTTTGGAGTTTAAAAAGATCTGCGAGGAAGTGTCCTGGTTCCACCGCCTGCAGGATCCCAACAGAGAAACAAACATTACTCGTGGGACTTTTCCACAATGAAAGGCTTCTCGCTTGCTGTGGCCGTTTGCAGGTCAGCGCCGTGGACGCGAGGAAAAGGAAAGCAGCCTAAACTTTAGCGTAACTGATAACTGGAGCACTGTATATTGAGGAAACGTAAGCAGTGTGTTACTTTACAGATAAAGCTGTCCTATTTATAGGCATTAACCACGGTGCAGTTTGAGCTGCAGGCTCCGGAGAAGTGTTTTTCTCCTCCTCCTGATTACAGTTTTGGACAGCAGGGCTGAACTGTTACTTTTGGCACCTGCTTTTTGATTTAGTTTGAGTCTTTAAATAAAAATTATGAAGTATTAAAATCACATTTCAGCCATGTTTAGCAACTTGAAGTGTAGATGTATTCAACAACAGCTAGTTTTTGTCATTCATATTTTAGAGGGAACCGGTGATGCCATCTTTCATGGTAAAAGTTCCCGCTCCATGATAAAGAACTTCCTAGGACACACTGTCTAACAATGACATGGTTACATAGTCTATTGCAAGGTAGTCTATATCCACGACGTTCCACTTCTGGGATTGTTCCGCTGCCGCAAGGAATGTCCGTCCGTCCCCGTCATCTGTCTCTGTGTTGGCATTCTAACCTGCGGCTGATTTCTGAGGACTATGGTTACTTGCTCCTCAGATCTCTGCAGGGTAAACCCAGACAGCTAGCTAGACTATCTGTCCAATCTGAGGACTATGGTTACCTGGTCCTCAGATCTCTGCAGGGTAAATCCAGACAGCTAGCTAGACTATCTGTCCAATCTGAGGACTATGGTTACCTGGTCCTCACATCTCTGCAGGGTAAATCCAGACAGCTAGCTAGACTATCTGTCCAATCTGAGGACTATGGTTACCTGGTCCTCAGGTCTCTGCAGGGTAAATCCAGACAGCTAGCTAGACTATCTGTCCAATCTGAGGACTATGGTTACCTGGTCCTCAGATCTCTGCAGGGTAAATCCAGACAGCTAGCTAGACTATCTGTCCAATCTGAGGACTATGGTTACCTGGTCCTCAGATCTCTGCAGGGTAAATCCAGACAGCTAGCTAGACTTTCTGTCCAATCTGAGGACTATGGTTACCTGGTCCTCAGATCTCTGCAGGGTAAATCCAGACAGCTATCTAGACTATCTGTCCAATCTGAGGACTATGGTTACCTGGTCCTCAGATCTCTGCAGGGTAAACCCAGACAGCTAGCTAGACTATCTGTCCAATCTGAGGACTATGGTTACCTGGTCCTCAGGTCTCTGCAGGGTAAATCCAGACAGCTAGCTAGACTATCTGTCCAATCTGAGGACTATGGTTACCTGGTCCTCAGATCTCTGCAGGGTAAATCCAGACAGCTAGCTAGACTATCTGTCCAATCTGAGGGCTATGGTTACCTGGTCCTCAGATCTCTGCAGGGTAAATCCAGACAGCTAGCTAGACTTTCTGTCCAATCTGAGGACTATGGTTACCTGGTCCTCAGATCTCTGCAGGGTAAATCCAGACAGCTATCTAGACTATCTGTCCAATCTGAGGACTATGGTTACCTGGTCCTCAGATCTCTGCAGGGTAAATCCAGACAGCTAGCTAGACTATCTGTCCAATCTGAGGACTATGGTTACCTGGTCCTCAGATCTCTGCAGGGTAAATCCAGACAGCTAGCTAGACTATCTGTCCAATCAGAGTTTCTGTTGACGACTAAAACTACTTCTGAACGTATACATGTTCCACCAAAACAACTTCCTTCCTGAGACTATTTAGCAAAGGCACCGTGGCTCTGTCTGGAGCTTAGCTCCGCCCAAGATTATTGTGATTGGCTAAAAGAAATGCCAATAAACCAAAGCAAGACTTTATATTGAGGGGGGCACTGGCCACCCTTGCCAAACCACCACTGTGTGTATTTGCATGGTTTCAGGACCCTTCTTCAGATTTAGTGTCTGTGAAGTACAATGTTGTTTGTACCATGAGTTTCTTGGAGTCAATTAAAGTTTTATATTGAAGATATACAAGTGAGAAACGGCCTCTAGCTGTGCTAGGTTCTTCTTTCCTCTCATTTTGTGACCTAGTGTAGATAAAAGCCACCACAGTGTTGACTTTCACTAGGAGGCAGATCATTCAAGTGGCAGGAGACAAATAGACGGGGTATATTGTCAGTTGTTAGGTTGAGTGCTGTGCTCGTATTTCAAAGAGCTCTCTTCTCTACACTGGTTCAGATAATCAGTATCTATCAGATGTCCTGGCATTAACGGGCTACACCACTTTAGTCCTCAGCCTGTTGGTCATCTTAACCTGCTAATTAACCTGCTGATTCTGTCATTTTGTTTAGTCCACTGTTGATTTGTAACAATGCCCTTCCATTGGGGATTGTATTCTGAGCCTCAGTTGCTCTGCAGCGTTATCTCTCTCTGAAAACTCTCTCTCTCTCTTTAGTTTCCCTCAGGACACACTCATCTTCACCTAAGACTCACATGTGTTTATGTTTCCTCCCTTTTTCCAGTCCTGTGCATTAGTCTGGCAGTGTGTAGGCTGAACACTGATGTATAGATGAGCATAACCTGACTGCTGTGTGAGTGTGATTAGGGCATGCAAACAACATGCTACTGATACATGGGTCACATAGTCAGTCACACTGTATGCACTCTGAGCATGAGCAATACAAATGAACACACTGCATGTACAAGAGCTGTTCATGAATTTGGTACACAGTCATTTTTCCGAACAATATCATTAAGCCAGAAATTTTTTTAAACTATTATGCAGATCATTGTGTTGAGAGTGATGATTTACAGAAACGTCGAACCATTCAGGACTATATGTTAAAATATGCATTACATATAACAGTCTTTGCACATGTATCTCAAATTACAAAAAAGAAAACCTAGTTTCTCACTCACCTTTAACCTTAACTCTGTTTTGTGTATTCAAAAATTCATATTAAAAAAGACACTTAAACGGTTGCAACACCAATGCACATGCACATAAAAAGAAAAGGATAACACAAACAAGTCACAGGACATATTCTGGCCAATGTGGTCCTTAATTAGATCTATAGAGGTGTGTGTGTGTGTGTGTGTGTGTGTGTGTATAAGCACAAAAAACATAATTATAAAATATGTACGTCGGACATTGACATGCATCATTCTGACAACAGGTTAAAGGACACATGTCCTATTAAACTTAAACTGGTTAAATGAGGGACATACAGCCCTGCCTTTAAATATGAAAAGCAGTGTTTCAGTTTCCAATCGCAGTCTCCCGATTATCTGAAAGAAAGTCATTCCTCCAGCGTCACATCTGCTGCACTGGGCCTGGTGTTGTGCCTGTGAGCCTCTCTGACCTGTGGGAAGGAGATTACTACATATTTGGAGTTTTACACAATAATTCAGCAAAGGCAGGGATATGTAGACCAGAAAGGGTGAAATCCCACACCCCCTGAAAATCTCACCGTGGTTATCAGGATTGATCCTGTGGGGACTGTGAATGTATTTCAGTGTGGACTGACCAACCAACATTGGCATCACTGAAGCCTTGTGGCTAGCGTGGCTAAAAGAAAAATCAACTTTCCGGAATTAACAGCACTGATAGTCTGAATCCACAGACCTCAATATGACCTTATTGGAACTCATTTCTACCAAATAAATAGTCCCAATGAAAAGTGTTGATGGTGAGCTCTGTGCACTGGCCTCCGTAATGGAAACATTAAACATGTTCTTCCCTTCACTGTCAAAAGTATGTCCAAACCTATCTATCTGCATAGATGATTAGAAAACCACAAAAGGTAAGTTTACCATGAAAGCTGTTTTGCATAAAGGTGCATGATGTAGTTATGTTACCCTTTATTTCCCCTTTCACTGACTGTTCATGCTGACTGCCACCCAGACTGGCTGCATGTTACTGCTTTGTGAATTAGCACTTGGACATATCCTACCACATGTGTCCAATTAGAGTTCCAGTAATTGGAATTGGCAAACACATCCTATGGCTTTCCTATGATGTCTAATTAAATTCTAAGACACGAGTAATTGCAATAATAAGTGATATGTTTAGATTATGCAGAAGTTGGTCCAGATGTAAAACATCTGTTGTGATCGTGCTTTTGTTGCTTTACATGGTATTGTGAGAGCGGCTGTCAAGTGTGTTCCTATCTCTGATGTAAATTCCAGGCTGTAAGAGTGTATGTGCTAATAGCCATATCTCTCCCCTGCCCTTCCTACAGATTGTAGTACATTCAAAGAGAAATGAATTGCATTGCCCCATGTAAAGCAGGGAGTGCTTTTGGCCTGTTGGCAGATGGAGTCACACAGTAGCATTATTGTACGCTGGAACAGCCATGAGGCTGTTCAAAGACACCTCTCACTGAGTCGGGACATTATCAGGGAACTTTTGCTTAACGTGACTCGTATGGACCAACACATGTCGCGGATAAACGAGAGAATGCCACCTGCCCAGTCGAGTTAAATTATCCGAAAGAACCCACAGCAGGGCGGCCGAGGCTAGGAAACAAGAAGCCTGCAGTCTTGATGGACATTTAGGGTTTCAGCATCAAGAAAGTGAGGGAGAGTAATAATGTCAAACTGGAGATAATCTGCACAGACCAGCGTCTGACCCGAGCCAAGCTGCAAGCACACAGGTATGTCTTCAGTGATGAAGCTTATCCTACATGCTATATGTGTTTTTGTTTCTACTTTTTTCTCTGTCAAAGCTTAAATTGAAAGCTTAAGTTACACCTGGGATGAGCAGGAGCCTTCTGGGGCCTTAAATGGGCACTGAGCTTCAATTGGAGGGGTCAGATTCTGATGTACCCAGGAAAAGATTTGGAATGAGGCATCAAACAGAAGGAGATAGCGTTAACGACAGATCTGGCAGGTTAAGCAACACATTTGCGAACTTTAATGAGTTTATTCTGCTGCTGTGCGCAAAATGGTTTTAAGATGTCATTATGAATTCTTGAGGTGGAATCTGTCTGATACTTTGGTGGGTTTGTGACACGGCTTAAAGGGATTGAGTACATGAGCTGTAATCCATGTTCAGGCCGAGATGATTCTTGTCTTTCTAACCTTTCGTTGACATTCATACCTGTGCAAAGCATGCGCCGCCGCTGTTTCGCAAAGACTTCAAAGGCTGGGATGGAATATTGTTGCGCCGATGACAGGATCCTGTTTGCTTTAGGAAACAGATTGGGTGAGCCTGCAGTTTATATTAAAAGATCAATACAGGCAGCTCTCTAATTAATCACGCTGACAAAGAACAGACACTATTTGTCTCAAGACTTCATACGTTTAAATCTTTGTTATCACGAGCCATAAATATAACCCTGACATGCCAAAATGAAGCCATGCAGCTGGCGAGCTGGGACAGGAATATGGTTTCTAGTGATGGATCAGTCAACAGTACTCTTCAGAAAAACTATTCCAATGACAGAACTACAGAGTGAAACATTGTGAGCTGAGGAAATGTCCTTGTCATGGCCAGCACTTTTCTTCATCCTTTGTTTCTTCTTCTTCTTCTTCTTCTTCACCCTTTTCTTCACTGAGACAGTGAGTTCTCCTGCGCGCAGAGCCGTGGCAGCTGTGCCTACATGTTCCAGGATGCATTGCTCTCTGAGCTTCTGTAGTTGACAAAAAAAACTCAGATTCAAGGATGGCGAGAGACTTGGTTGGTTCTGACCGCATCATGTCCCGCCTCCTCTCCACTCCAGAGAGAGAGAGAGAGAGAGAGAGAGGGGGGTCTACTGTCTTTAAATGAAGTTTTATGGTATATTAGATTATTTCATATGTTCACACGTCGGCAAACCAAGACTATCCTTGTATGGACATAATGCGCTAATATATTGAAATTGAAAATATCTGGACTATGATTTTTTTTTTTGAAGGAACATTGACGGATAACATAATTTTACCTATTTTACATTCAAGACACAAATGACTGATTGCCTGAAAATAAAAAAATGCATCAATGCATGGATTTATCTTTTTAATCTAACATTATTTCCTCATTGAAACGTGTCTGTTGCCCCTTGCCGTAACTTTGAATTAAAGAGACAGTGTGGTTCCTTTAACATTGACTAAAAGCACATTTGGTATATGATTAAAGCAGTAGATTAATATGATGATGTAGGCCTTCCACTCCAATGACTTTAAACCTGGTGGTCATAGGAATGTGCCCAACCATCTGGCCACAGTAATGGACTACATCTATACATCACACATGCTGCAAATACACATACAGTACAGTTTTTCCAATATGATCCAATGTGTATACAATGGGATTTAATTGGATAGTGAGTTAACTCATGTCTCTAATCTGATTCAGATTTTGTATGAAAAGACAGTGACAAGCTATTCTTTTCTACAATTCTAGTTTGTTTTATTCTGACTTGGCAGCACATGGCTCCCCTTCCCTGATTAGACTTTGGGTGTTGTAATGCAACCTTTCCTGAAGAATGTAATGACCTCACACATCATGCAGATGTTCTCAATCAATATTTGTTGATGTCAAAGCCCATTAGTTTGCTAATTACATTTGCATAAACATTTCACCGTTTTATATTTACTATGCTAAATTGGTTTTCATACAGTTTACATACGGTGGCCCTTAAGTGCTCACACATGTTTGGTGTAAATACTGTTTGGCCTTAGTAACAATGCATACACATACATCCACAGCCAATCACATGCTGTAAGAGTGTGTATTCATGACCACACACGCATACGCAAACAAAATATCAGAGCATCCCGCACTAAACAGCTTGCATTCCCCACCAATGACTTGCTCAGAGAAACAAACGTTGTGTGCCTCCATAGCAGGCCAACACTGTTTGTATGGTGGACACCCTGTCCTCATGTAAACAAGCTATTACACTTGGTTTAATGAAAGGTATGATTTGGACATTTTAAGAGGGTTGTTCTGCTTGTAGCCCAGTGTAGCCACAATTTAGAACTTCTAAATGGCTGTGGTTTGGCTGGCTGTCACCGGGAGATCCACATAATTAAGTAAAAGTTGAGCCTGGCAGGAAAGGACTTGATGCTTTGAATGCGCTCTCTGGCGGCCAGTACATTCAAAGGCTTTCATTCTTTTTTTAGACTTTTAGAAAGCCTTAACATCATTGAACATGGTTTTCTTATAGAATGTCTCAAGCTGTTTGGTTTTGGGACAACATTTGTAGAGATAATTGATATTTTAATTTATTTTAGTTATTGAGTTGTTGACTATTGATAAGATTCACATTGGATCTCAACACACCAATATACTTTTATCTTAACAGAGATGAAGAACAGCAAGCACGAGACAGTTAGGATTATTTGTTATTAATACCATGTCAATTCATTATTTACAGTAAATAAGGTAGTTAACAAATTAGTCTCGCTTTGCCAGACCTTCCTCCACATCGCTGCGGAGGAAGGTCTGGCTAGTCCACACAGCATTCTGCTCTTGTTTATTGGCATTTCTTTAAACCAATCACAACCATCTTGGGCGGGGCTGAGCTCCGGACGGAGCCACAGTGCCGCTGCTAAATAGTCTCAGGAAGGAAGTTGTTTTGGTGGAACATGTGTACGTTCAGAAGTAGTTTTAGTCGTCAACAGAAAACTCAGATTGGACAGATAGTCTAGCTAGCTGTCTGGATTTACCCTGCAGAGATCTGAGGACCAGGTAACCATAGTCCTCAGATTGGACAGATAGTCTAGCTAGCTGTCTGGATTCACCCTGCAGAGATCTGAGGACCAGGTAACCATAGTCCTCAGATTGGACAGATAGTCTAGCTAGCTGTCTGGATTCACCCTGCAGAGATCTGAGGACCAGGTAACCATAGTCCTCAGATTGGACAGATAGTCTAGCTAGCTGTCTGGATTTACCCTGCAGAGATCTGAGGACCAGGTAACCATAGTCCTCAGATTGGACAGATAGTCTAGCTAGCTTTCTGGATTTACCCTGCAGAGATCTGAGGACCAGGTAACCATAGTCCTCAGATTGGACAGATAGTCTAGCTAGCTGTCTGGATTTACCCTGCAGAGATCTGAGGACCAGGTAACCATAGTCCTCAGATTGGACAGATAGTCTAGCTAGCTGTCTGGATTTACCCTGCAGAGATCGGAGGACCAGGTAACCATAGTCCTCAGAAATCCACCAGAGGTTAGAGCGCCATCACAGAGACAGAGGACGGGGAACGTCAGGGATACAGACTATTAACTAACTGACTGAATCAGCCAAAGGAACACTCCCCTGAAATAACACTGCACTCCTAAACCGTTGTACTGCTTACAGTTTTAACAATTCAATTCAAATTCAAAATCAATTCCATAATATTAACAATGCTAACCATTAGTTAGTTACCATTAGTTTAGGGTGTTAACTGGCTACCAATTACTGATTAGTAAGGAAAAGAAAGAGATGTAATTGTCACATGTCCGATAGTCAGAGATACTTGGAGAAGCTAAAAAGCAAATAATTAAAATAAATTTAATTTATACAAATTCAAAACAGTGTCAGACATCTTTCAGATTCTCACAGCACCGCTTCTATTTTCAGACCCTCAATTTGGATAAGGAAAAAAGTTGTTCTAAATCGAGAGCCAGAGGCCCCGGCTATCTGACATTCCAGCAGCTTCTGCCGAGACCTTTTTTTCACGGCAGACATTTCAACACGTCAGCTGCTTTAATTAATGATGGTTGCATTTCTCTCAGGTGTGTTGCTTCCAGGGCCTTAATGTAGTCCATGCTGTAGTCCTCCTGGGAGTCTTATGTGGAAGAGAGCCATGGTTAATGTTACTACATTAATATTGGCACAACATTAACATTCATATTGCTGTGACAAGTCAAATGTCTGCTGCATGTTTTGCAGTCTTTCTGAACGGATTATGTATAGTACCGGCCCAGATTGACAATTCCTGGACTGACTTTATTGGTTGCTGGGGTTTTTAGGTTTGGGGGTTGAAATCATGCATTAGTTTAATATCATGGATGGTTTCCCCAGGCGGCCTGCACTCGCAGCTCACTCTTTTTCTGTATTTATGTTTCGTGCAGTCCAACGTTCTCTACATTCATGCAGCCCACTATTTTTTTATTTTTGGACTGACAAAATAAGACAAACATAAATTGAATAAAACATAAATATATAAGACAAGATAAAACATAAGATTTAGTCAGAGGTTTCAGGGACAGAAAGCTCTACAGTTTCCACAAGTTGAATACTTTGTTGTTTTTCATGCAGCCCATTACAGAAGGCAGTCTGGGTAACACTGACGTATTCACAGTATTCACCTTGCTAAAAAACAACCTTGCACCATTCAGTCAGCGCTGCTTGTTAGAAGAGGTGACCAAGAGCAAAAAGAAGTGATAAAAATAGAGATAATAGAAAGCTCAAAAACAGCGACGATTCTAAAAGAAAAGCTCTAGAAAGTGACTGGCCAGATGGGCGAAACTGAGCAACTTTTCCATTTCAACCAGCTCGCAGTTTGAGCGTGAAACTGCAAATGAAGACGATGAGATGGCTACGCTAAGCTAGCTAGTTATGATGCTAGTGGTCTCGCAAAACATAATACAACATTGGCTGCGAACAAGCGTTCGTGTTTTATGAACTAAATTTTATGTTGTAGCTCCGCAGCACTCAGCAGCTACTGGTCCAGGACCAAGCAGCAGCAGCTATGAGTCCAGAACTCCAGGGTGGGCAAGTAGCATTGTTCATTGAGTAAATATTATAAAAATTAATATTTATAAACATAAGAGTATAGTGTAAATCTGCTTTATGTGGAAAATGTCCTGAAATTATTGATAATGCCAGATAATTTGGCTCTATCACAGTGTGTGAACAAGCAATCAGATTAGTTACAATATAATCACTTTCTATGCCCAAATTACCCCTTTGCCTTTTCTGAAAGGGAATAGAATTTATATGAAATATTTTACAAAAGAAAAAAATAGATAATTCAATTCAATTTTATTTTCACTGACACAATGTACAGGCACATATGTCATTGTGTCATTGCTTTCCAACAAACATACACACACAGAGTAAAAGGAAGCACATTATTAACATTATCACCATTATTTACAGGCTCAGAATTATTGGGAATGATATTACAACGTGCATATTTTGTAAATATATATATTAAAGTGCCGTAACAGGAGGAGGAAAGAGCAGAGCGGAGGTTTCATTAGAAAGTGGAATACACTTTATTGTAATCTTTGTTTCTTATTGTCTTATATTTATATGATTTAATTTCAAGGTGTGGATGTCTGAACTGGTTTTGGGGAAACATATCATTGGGATTTTTTTGCCTGATATTGCGATCACTATTCAATTTCAATAAGCTAAAGTTCAACATTCCCTGTGTAACATATAAAACATGTCATGGAGCATTATAACACGAGACACCATAAAACTGCTCTATAATCTTGTACAGGGATGAGAACATGGATATATCTTTTAATATGCATGGAACATTAAACAGTAACACACAAAAGCTAAAGTTATAATAATAATAATAATAAAACATGTGTTATGAACATTGTGTTGTAAGGCATGCTGTTGCTAACTGTTCTAATACATCTATATTGGGAAGCAACACTTACTGTGTTTGCACTGAATTGGAAATTATATTTCACAAAATATTACAAATTATAAGGTTGTAGAGAACAGTGCGCTCTACCAGACTTACTGTATATACAAAGGTTTAACTTATGTAATTATAATATCATTATTTGAATATAGTCAGTTGTGATGTAAAGTGGGCGGGTCTTAGGCATGAAACTCCAGGGCCGGCCCTGGTTCAATATGTGCTGCTATTAATAAAAAAATGAATTAATAAAACATGAATGGTCCTCTGCTCATTAAACTATATTTAGACGTTATTTGCGCAGGTGTCCTGTGATGACAGGACACGTGGCTCCCACGAGTGGTGTTCTGTCATTATTCCTGCTCTATGCACTGACGTGTGCTATGACTCTCCTACAAGTCTGCTTTCATTTGTGTATATACTCTTCATTTTTATACGGGTAAGCCTTCGTCATTCATCATCTTCCACATACCATTACTAAGCTTGCAACATGTCATGCTCTCTTCTCGTAACTGCTTTGTATTCTTTGGGTCTTAATATGACAACAGTTCAGGGTCTGTTTAAAGTAATAAAAGTGAATTTAATCAATTCCAGGTCGTGGCAAGGTTGTTAGTCTGGAAAAGTATGAATAGTTTGTTGCTTGTTTAAACTTTACCAGACCTTATGCATAGTTTATGTAGTTTGAAGTCTGCTCTGTTTTGGCACATGTTGGAAGACCTAGAGAATAGATGATCGATTGGTCTGCTGCAGCAGCGCTCCTGCTTGGTCTTTGGCCCTGTGAGTCCTCTCACCCTTGGCGGAGGCTTTGGAAGCTGCACTAGTCCTCCGTGTGCTCACCACTCGGATTAATGGCTGTTTTGGCAACATATGAGCTCATGGGTAATTGGCCGAGGTGATGTTTCCTGTTGAATGCTACCTGGATCTTTTGTGGTCGTCTTCATGGTTGGTCGCTTCCCCTGCCACTAACACTGGTAATTGAGCAGCACTTTTGTGACACTGCTTGTGAACCGTGAGGAGGAAGTTACATGTTTCCTCAAAGTGTCATTGGAGAGAATGACGTGACATGGAGGATAGTTTTCCCCCGAGGCATGCTGGATCTTTTTCATTTTAGCTACTGTGGTTCGTTTACCTTTGATGACAGCCTTGATTTTGAACCTTTGTCTCTCAGTTGTTCACTGTAAAGGCCATGGACCAACATATTATAATCATGTGCCACCACTGTGGCACCCTTTCCCAGGGCTGTAGTAGCCTACTGACTCCAGACGCGTTTCTCTTGTCTCGGACTTGTGTAAGATTCATTTGCATTTGGTCTCGCACTCGCCAAATATTCTAGTTGGTTTGGACCTTCAAAACGAAACCACTGATGAAGTGTACTCGTACCAGTTTTATTTAAAATCCATCTAGGTCAGGCATTGAGATTGGTCGCCTGGTACACGCCTGGCTGCATCTTATACAGTAGACTACCTCAGTCATCAGGTAGCAGTCGGTTTCATTTTAGCACTTTGTTCTATGAATTCTTCAGGACTAGTCAACATTTCCATTTTAGATTTTAAGTAAATAATCTGGCCTAATTTAATCCTATAGTGTTATAACTCTGCACTTGCTTTTTGATTATTACAAATTTAAAAAGTAGAAGATATGCTGTCTCCCACGTCACATAAATTATGAACAGGTAAGTGAGCGGTGTGGATGCCGCGTTGGTTAGTGTCTGTATGTTCTGTTTCTTGTTTTATTTTGAAGTCTCCGTTTTCTCCCTTGTCTTGTCTAGTTTTACTTCCTGTCGTGTTTTCCCGCCTGTTTGATTCACCTGTTGCATCACCTGTCCCTGATTTACTCGTTACCTTGTGTA
The DNA here is from genome assembly GCA_013375575.1 of Percina caprodes. Taxonomy (NCBI): domain Eukaryota; kingdom Metazoa; phylum Chordata; class Actinopteri; order Perciformes; family Percidae; genus Percina; species Percina caprodes. Next base: position 255,130 of record JABXJD010000260.1, read on the forward strand.
TTTCCCTTGTCTGTTGTCAGGACATTGGATTTCTGTTTGGAGTGGCTGTGTGGTGAGTCTACCCGTTTAGTCCCGGTGGTTCTTGGGTCCTGGGATTCCTGTATTGTCGTTAATTTGTTTCTGGATTTTCTATGCCTGCTGTTTTTGCTCTACGCCTTTTGTTGTAAGGAATTTGGCATTATTAAATACTCAAGCTCTATTCTACCTGCGGTCTCTGCACTTGGGTCCTACATTCCCTGAAATCCTGACACTGGAAGGGGATTTCTTTTTTCTGTCTCGGTATTGACCGTCTCTCCGTTGGACCTGGTCTTGATGCGGTCCCTCACCAGTCCTCTATCTCCAGGCATTGTCATTCCTCAGCTGTCCAGCAGATGCCCTCAGAGTTTCCTGCCCTCACCTGCTTCTCCCTGCACACCTGGCCCTCCCTCCATCACTAAGCCTTAACGTAGGGCTGCTCGATATGACCTCAAATCAAAATCACTAGTAATTACACATCTTACCTCAATAACGAGAAATTAATGATAATTTTTTTGTGTGATTTGTTTTTGTCCTCATAGTTTATTGGCAAGGTTTGTAAATATTGTAAATTTGCTCAAATATTGAAGGTGAGGCTTTTTTTTCTGATTCAAAAGTGCTTATTTTCGTGATTTTTAAATAATTGAAGGAAACACACAAAGCGGGAACGGTTATGGCTATGGTATAGTAAGTGGACCTTTAGTTAGTTATGTTTTTTTGGTCTAGAACATTTTTTTTTTCTTTTTTTTTTAATAGATGTAGAATGAATTTTCGTGCACCACAATGGAAATAAGCCTTGGAACATTGATACGTTTTTATGCTCTGTGATTTTTAATCCGAGCTATGTAAGGACTTCTGTGTAGTGTTCTATGTGTTTTGTTAAATCAAACGAACACAGGTCTTTCACCCAGGAGACGGGGGTTCATGTCCCCTTTTAAAATGAAAATAAACAGACTAACTAAACTATGTCACATTAGTAACCCCGAGTGACAAACCGTTTTAACCCAAACCACAACCTTGTTTTTGTGCCTAAACCTCACCAAACTGTGATCCTTTTACATTAACAACACTAGTGCAGTGTCTGATGGGAACTGGCCGATTGCTTAGCCTGTGGTCGTGCTGCTTGTAGAATTGAGTTGAATTGAGGACACTTCACACAGTGATTGGACAGGTTTGAACGTCTTTCTCAGGCTCTCTTATTTCATTCTTAATGCAACTGCCTCTATCACTGGATATTGGCCGGACCTGGACCCTGCTGTCGTATACGCCGATCCAGAGCATCCCAAACATTCTCAATGGGTGACATGTCCGGTGAGTATGCTGGCCATGCCAGAACTGGGATGTGCTCAGCTTCCAGGAATTGTGTACAAATCCTTGCAACATGGGACCGTGCGTTCCCATGCTGCGACATGAAGGGATGGTCAGGGATGGTCGGGGATGAATGGCACAACAATGGGCCTCAGGATCTCGTCACGGTATCTCAGTGCATCCAAAAATGCCTTCAATAAAATGCACCTGTGTTTGTTGTCATAACATACGCCTGCCCATACCATAACCCCACCGCCACCATGGGCCACTCGATGCACAAGGTTGACATCAGCAAACCCCTCGCCCCCAATATGCCATACACACTGACTACACGGTGTAAACCAGGATTCATCTGTGAAGAGAACACCTCTCCAAAGTGCCAGAGACCATTGAATGTGAGCATTTGCCCACTCAGGTCGGTTACGACGACGACCTGCAGTCGAGTCGAGAACCCGATGAGGATGACAAGCATGCAGGTGAGCTTCCGTGAGACGGTTTCTGACCGTTTGTGCAGAAATTCTTTGGTTATGCATACAGATTGTTGCAACACCTGCCCAGGGGGCTGGTCTCAGACGATCTTGGAGGTGAAGATGCCGGATGTGGAGGTCCTGGGCTGGTGTGGTTACACGTGGTCTGCGGTTGTAAGGCCAGTTGGCTGTACTGTCAAATTCTCTGAAACGCCTTTGGAGATGGCTTATGGTAGAGAAATGAACATTTAATTCAATTGCTGTCAGCATGACAATTGCACGATCCCTCAAAACTTGCAACATCTGTGGTGTTGTGCTGTGTGATAAAACTGTACATATTAGATTGGCTTGTCAATATCCAGCAAATTTTTTTATTTTTGTTTTTTTTACTGACTGGTTTTGGACCCCCAATAGAGTAAAACTTTAGAGTGGCCTTTCATTGTGACACCTGTGCAATAAGCATGCTGTCTAATCAGCATCTTGATTTGCCACACCTGTGAGGTGGATGGATTATCTCGCGAGGGCTCACTAACACAAATTTAGCCAGATATTGTAAACAATATTTGAGAGAAATAAGCCTTTTGTCTATACAGAAAAAGTCTTGGCTCTTTGCTCATGAAAAATGGGAAGAAAAACAAGTGTTGCGTTTATAATTTGTTCAGTATAAAAATAATTCACCATGAATTCCTTTGAGGATAGATTGTCAGAAAGCGTGCATCTTTATCACTTAAGTCCATGCAAAAGCTCCATGGAAAAGAAATATTTTTTTGGGCATTTGTAGGCCTTCATTTTCACAGGAGAGATGCAGACATGAAAGGGGAGAGAGAGGGGGGACTGACATGCAGCAAAGGGCCGAAGGTCAAACCCACAGCCGCTGCGTTGAGGATTAAATCTATATATGTGTGCCTGCTCTGCCAAGTGAGCCAACCTGGCCACGCTCCTTGAAAATGATAATACATGCACTAGGACTAAAGACAATCAGCACACTGAGAGGAAGAGTGGAATGAGTGCATACACAACACACATTAGCGTATGCATAATAGAAACCAACAGAACCCACAAAGCTTTGGGCAAACGTAGCAGAATGAGATTGCTCCGTTGTAATGGGAGGCTTGTGATGTTTGGGTACACGGTGTGCCTGTAATAACAGTCCAAGTGGGAAGAGGTCTTGGGTTCTCCTGGTTTAAATCCTCTCAGTGTAACTCTGCCTTAAGCAGCCTGCATACATAGATCAAAATAAAAGGGCTAAAAAGGAGAAAGAATGGGCACTGGTCTGGATCAATGGACATGGATGAGGCTGGGAATTCATCCACTGGCTTACAGTCTTGTTTGTATCCTGCAGCAGATGTAAGGGGTAAGAATGTGTATCATATCAAAACCACTCAATCAGTCTTATTCATTGCTCTTTCCTCTGAGTATTAATCATAAAGCTGAAGAATAATTTTACTTTCATGCGTATGGTTACAAAAGATGCTCTCAATACTTCAGTCTGAAGACATAATGAAAATTGAGGTTATTGCTGTTGTTGTTGGCTGTTTCCGCTTACAGAGAAGTTGATGCTCTCATTAGAGTAGCTGAGAGGAATGGCATGACTTCATGTCAGCGTCATTTCCTTGGAAAGGTTTTGTAGTCCTCTTATCACATGGGAAAGTATTATGTTTACAGGATCTATTAAACCATGCAGGCCGGCCATGTTTCTTCAGTAATTCAGAAACTTAATGAAGTACTATACATCATGAAATACAGATTACTATTATTGTGCCATCCATTCAGGGTGGTTGGGTATGAAACCAGAATACAGATGATGTTAATTTATTTATCTGTCTGCTGACCTCTTGTTTGTTCTTCCAAGATACCTATAGGGCTATGTATGCTGAGAGTGTGTGAGTTTGCTTGTGCAAGATAACAAAATCAGATTGGCCTGCAAAGCCCTCAAGCAATGAAGTGCACGCCTCTGCAAGCAAGCTGGACTGGAGCTAGCAAGCCCTTGCTTTGTTTCCTCTCTTTAATTGTGTGATATCACTCTGCAGCAGCTTCAAACGCTGGCTCCACATGGTTGCGTAATAAGCTCAGGCTTTTGGCTCTAAGGTGCAGAAATCAAGTCGTCTTCAATTAACTGGAACACGGCCATTTCCCTGTTGTACCCTCTCCCAGATCCCGCTGGGATTGGCAGAGCTGTTGGCCCTCTGTGGGCTCCACATTTACTGTGCGAACATTCTTGTCATGCTATTCTGCTGTGTGTATTGGCTGCCTGATTACATGCATGTTTACTTGGCAGTTTGTTGCCCCGCCAAGCATCATGATCCGCTGGGATATTTGGAGCTTTTTAGGGGTTGTGCTTCATCGCTTTGTTGCACTGTCAATCAAAGGCAGAAACTAAACACACAAGGCTGTTCCACCACTCCTCATGCACAACAGTGATGAAGATGATGGCGGTGGTTATAGGTCAATCAGCATTTTGTACAAAAAAACATTTTATGTTCAATTAAATACACTCAGTGGTCCAACAACTGCTCTAGCATCAATTCCACCTTTTTACCAAGTTTATAAAGGTCAGTTTTTGTTTCCATTGTTGGAAATCTGTAGACGTACATGAAGGGGACAAAATATCAGAAACACCTTAGTATAATTTGACCAGTACAGCACCACCTACATTGCCAAACATGTAAATATTAACAGCTCACAAACTGAATATTATGATAAAAGTTGAATGGGTTGTATGAGACTGTGTACCTAACGAAGCTGATCTTGTTTAGCATTATTGTTCTATCTCTCTGTGCCAGAGGGCGGCTCCAGGTCCAGGCTGGGGCTGAGAACAGGACAGCCAGGTGAAACCAGTACTTCAACCCAAAGGATCATGTCTACCAGACACTCGCCCCGGGTTACCTTGACTTCTTGATAAAATGGACAGATTCAGTCAACTTTCAATATGTACAAACATTCTTTGATGGTAGATAACTTTAACATATTTCCACTGTTTACCTCTGGACTGGCAGTGCTGGGAGTAACTAGTTACATCTAACAGAATTCCATAATTTAATTACAAAATAAAGGTAACTCTAAGCCGTTACATTTTCCCTGGTGCATATCCAGTAGGGTAAAAGTAATTCAATCTATTGAGTTACATTACTTTGATAAAGTAATTGTAAGTTACACTACTATTACAATTTAAATAGGGTAACTTGTAATCTGTAACCTATTACATTTCCAAAGTAACTTTCCAACACTGGCGACTGGTGAGATGGAGGATTTCCACAGAAATGGCTGTTTCTATTGTTTTTTTGTTTTTAAATTTTGAACACAATAGGCCAGTGACCAGCTCGGTGCATCTCCCTAAAGCTTTCAATGCCTTTTAAGGGGTTTTGTTTCTGTATCCTGGCATCCAGGCCATCCAATAACTTTTTCTTTGCACATTATTATCTGCCAGGGGCAAGAATTAGTAGATGATTGATAATTCTCTTCTTTGTCCAGACAACCTGACACTTTACAATTAACCTCCAAAATGAGTTGATAAAAACACCATGATTTGAAGATGTTTGCAGCACCTTGTTTCATTAGGATTAGCAGGATCATGTCATCAACACACCCACATGTTCGACACCATGGCGCGGGCCTCTGGAGATGTCGCCCGAGCTACGAGCAGAACACATTGCTCATTGAGATATTATCCAAAACACCGGTAGAGAAGTAGATAGCGGAAGTAGAAACACAACGTACAGCCAAACATTAGATTTATCTATTCTAATTATTCATGACTGTGGTTTATCTCCAAGTTGAAATGACTTTAACCTCTTCACAAATCACTTCAAAATATATGTTTTTCTCGCCTAAATTTTTCCCCCAAAAAAATTGATACAGTTTCCCCATCCTTTGGCCCTCTGGGATGGTCCCGAGGTCATTGGGAAGCTAACACTCTCAATTTTTTGTTTCTTGTGTCAGTGTGACACTAGGTCTTACTGACACAGAGCTAAAGAGGTTAGAATAGAGAATTTCTATTTCCGTCCAAGTAAATCATATGTAAAATCATTAAAAAACATTACTGTAAGCATATTACATGATCTACATACAAAAATAGTACCCCAGCCACATGTCTGAACTTAATACAGAAAAAATCCAGAAGAAAATGACTCAGAAAATGGCTATTTTATGAAGTTATTTCTACAGATATGTCTGTGCGTTTTTCTTATTTCCTCTCAGAAAAAAGCCCAAAAGTGCAAAATTAAAAACTTCTCAAATTAAAAAACACATCCACATCACTCATACACATATCTAAAATAACTACATGCATAAATTTATAGAAATAAGTCATTATAATTTGATGAAATGGTGAAATGCAATAACTAAGGCCTTATTTTTGCTTTGACACAGCTGGAGCCATCACAAGGTTAAAGTTTTCTGGTCATGTTTGGTATCAATCAACTCGTCTTCTTATTGGCTACACAGGGAGGCTGGTTTCATAGCTTTTGATTCTAAATGGTTGGAAGAGCTGTCAATCTTTCCCACTTTGCCCTCTGTAAATCGTGTGACTTGATTGGCTTCCATAAGGGATAACTCAGGTTAGAGTAGACGGATTGGCTGAAACAACCTGTCAATCAAAAGCTGTTGATTCAACCTAACTTGCTGAATAGAAGGATACACTGTACCATTAGCAGAGCCGGCAGTAGGAGCGATTAAAGTCCATAAATGATGGACTTTTCAGCTTTGTTTGCGAGAAACACGGCCAGAATCTACAAGATTGTGAGGGGACCAGCTCGTTTTGGATTAAAAGGATTGGATGTACTTATTCTTTGAACTGTTGGCAAAGCAGGAAAAAAGTTTATGGAGATCTTTCACCGCTGTGAAGAGAGACACGAGGAGAAAGGTAAGGACTCATGTCTGAATTTAGACACTATCTGCACAGAATCCGTCTGTGTTTCTTTACTTTAAACATGATTATAACCGCTGTAAGTCACCTTATGCTTATATGTGTGTGGGCTCAATGGAATCATGAGACTTTAAGCTTTCTAATGATGCGCTGCATGACCGTGTTTATGAAGAGATAAGCTTGCAATTTGAGTTAAGAAAACGTTTTCTCCTAATAATGGAGAAAACGGTCCCGCTGACGGGACAGTGTTATTTAACACTGTTAAGAACACTCTTTTATTTTACACTTAAATCTTTTTACTCTCACTGAAAACAACTATTACCTAGAGATGATCTTGCATTCCTACAGTGTCTACTGATGGTACCAGAACGGATAGTATTTGCATATAATACAGACACGTATAAAATTTCAGAATATTGATTTAATTTTGAGTCTCCAAAGATTTCAACAATACTGAAATACTCATGAAAGTAAATATTCCCCAATTAAAGTTTCCTCCCAAAGTACCATCGTACATATCAGTCTGCAGGAGCTGGAATTGATTTTGGAGGCCTACTGTGTGCATTACCTGCCAAATGTCATGCCTCTGTCTGTGTGAGAAGAGAAGGAGTTCATGTCTGTGACATTAATTACAGTTTCCAAACTGCCTCGGCCGTCAGGAGACCTATAGTCTATATCCTTGAAGTTCCTCTTCCGGGATTGCTCCTGTGCCGCAGGAAACTTGGATGCATGCATTTTTGCTGATTTTTGTTTCCTTTCACTTTTTTGGGGGATTTCTGAGGACTATGGTTACCTGGTCCTCAGATCTCTGCAGGGTAAATCCAGACAGCTAAGTAGACTATCTGTCCATCTGGACTAGCCAGACCTTCCTCCGCTCTGCTGCGTCCCTCTGGTTTCTGTCTATGTATTTTATGTTAGCGTTTGTTCAATGCATATTCCTGGAAAGAAGCCTCAAAGATCAACAGTGTATACATGGCACCTTGATGCTTTCAGTTTAGAGGCAGCGCAGATCTCAGGGCAGTGTTGTTTCATGATCTCAGAACAGTTAATGTATTTTACTGACAGCAGACAACTCCGTTTACAACTTCCTGTGGGTCAGAGGTGACCACAGAGGTCCATCAGGGCTATAGAGCCATACAGCTAGATTGGGAGAAATTATTTGAAAAACGACCAGTGCATGGCATGAGATCAATGGGGATTATCACATCTCTTCTTTTCTTTAATTCCTGTAATCGAGGTGAATGGCTTGCCTTATGATGGAGGGATGACCGTGCTGTCAGTGTGCAGAGCGGGAGCACACGGTAAGTGTCTTCTCCGGGACTATGGATTTACAAGCTGAGTGCCGGTCAAGATCTCAGGTGAGTCCCAGGGTCAAGCCTGACTTTGTGACCCATGAATTATGTCAAAGAAAAAGACAAGATACAAAACGTAGCTCGTCATAAACGAGCTGAGTAATGAAGTTCAGATGGGAGGATAAAGCCCCTCTTCTCGTCCCCCCCTCTAGGCTGTGGGAGAAAACTGAGACGGGAGGCTGAGAGTAGAACAAAGTGTTTCGTTTGATGCCTGTAAATTCCATGCTGAAAGAAAGTCATGCAGAAGAGCAAGGCTGTGCGGGGAGATAAGACGCTGTAGCGGTAGCTGATCCCCTCAGCATGCAATGTGTTAATGTTTTTGTCCACATTTTCAGGCAACCTAACCTGAGCTAAACATGAGCCCCAGAAACAATAACCCTAAAAACTACTACTTACACTTAAAGACACAGGAGGAACTAGCTGAGTGCAGGCATTAGCTGTGGGCTTACTGCGAGCTAAGTGTCAACGACTGCCTCTTTACCCATAAGTCCTTGCATTGGGGTGCTGCTCCTGGTGGCTGACTGGGATTACTTTCTCACTCTCACCTGCCTGCAGAAGCTTTCTCACTTGTAAAACACTCTGAGTGTGTTTTTGATTACTATAAGCCAAGATAGCTGAGAGCCGTACAGGATCTGAGGTCCTGTCCTGGGACACCACCTCCGACCTCTGACCTCTGGTCTCTTGGTGTTGACCTGCAGCCTAATGTTCCCAGACACTACACAGACCATTTTAAAGGGGATTCCCTGTGTCAGCGACCTCCTGCTGCTATTTTGGGGATAATCTCTGTTCATTTGTCAACTTTCCTCTTTAAAGTGACAGGCTCTAAAGTCCAGATAATGCAGCTGAGAGGTGGGCTGTGTCATAAAATGGACTATTTGGCACAATATCGGTCAATTCCTCTGAGAGTTTTATTCTTCTTGTGCGTCTCTTGGAGCATCAGCGGGTGAACCGCTGCCCACCCACGGAGGCCTTTCTTGTGGGGAGAAGCCAGAGCGTTGTCTCCTCTCTGGATCTCTGAGCTGTCCCCCTGTAAACAGCCTCCCTATAGCCAGGCCAGGCGGACCAGCAAACTGGATTACTCCAGCTGAAAAAGCCATTCACTTCTGAAGAATGCAAATTTAGATTGTGAACGCTCCCTTTGCTTTATCACATTGGACAAACAGTGTTGAGTTATTGGGAGGATTATGAATAACTTTTTTTCTTCAGTGGAAAAAGGGAGATGTGGCCAAGACGGAGTCATCAGAGGTCCCTAAAATAGAGTGCAGTCTGAGAAGGAGGCAGAGAAAGGTGAACGCCGCTGGCTGCTGTGCTTCAGTTAAGCCCATTCTGCTTCAGTGCCCCAAAAACCTGATTCATTTCAGTGGAATCCTCCTTGTTCTCTGGCGGACACAGCCCGTTTGGGTTTTCAGAGATGCTTCAGCTTTGTAAGTTGTGAAGCGTTATTGTTTTCTTTTAATAAATGGCCTTTTATGTGGTGTTTAATGTAAATGTTTTTGTTGAAGCGTGCCCGCGTGTGCATGTGATTACTTTGGCGATAATGGCTAGCATGGCCTCTTTTTGTTTACAGCTCTCATTGGCTCCTCACTCCCACACTGTTCATGTGATTTGCTTATTACTCTTCTCTCATGCCGTCTGAGTCAGCAAGGCATCTCCACGTGCACGAGCACATGTCAGGGCTGCGTCAATGCACTGGACACATAGTAGTAGCCTCCGTTCCCTTGTGTATTTAATATTTTCTAAAGATAGCTGTGCATTTGCATTGGCGATGTAAATAGAGATACTCGGGGCTGTTTCATTTATTCTGCCCAAATCTCCACAGACAGTTCAGCATGGTTCCCATGACAGGGTCACAACAGTGCGCTGGGCGGCTCAGCCAGCCCCTTTTATTTTATTTTAGACCAGAGGCTCATGGGAAAGCTATTCGGAGACCTTTTCCTGTCGGCCTCAGAAAACAGTGCCAGGGGTGTCAACAGGTGAATGTGAGCAGAAGGCCGTAGAAAGCTGCGTATACGGTGCGTATGGCTCTCTGTATGGATGCTCTGATTTACGTTCCACACCGTCTCCATCAGCAGCACACGCTGATCTTACCCATCTCTAATGAAGGCTTTGTACACTGTAGCCGTAAAAATGGTCAATTCCTGATGCCTCTGAGAGCAGTTATAAGCCCTTAATCCTTGTCTTTGGGTCAAATTGGACCCGTTTTCAAAGTTTTGTTATCATAAAAAATAATGCTGCATTCAAAATAACCGTTTCAAAATAGTATACTGACTAAAGATTGGCATATACCAGTCTATGGTAATCCTTCAACATATATTCATCTGATCTTCACTAAAGGGAAATAATTCATAATCTCTTATTTTACTCCAACATGAGTTTTAATTTCATGTACATTAAATTTGGTTTATTGGCCATATATTCCAAAATAAATGTAGAACTAGTGGTAATGAATTGGAATGAAGTTGGCTAGAAGGTGTAAAATAGAATTGAGTGATAGTTCAGATTATTTAACAAAATATTATTATTTAACATTTAATGTGCAGACTGGAGGGATTATGAAAAAAATGAAACATTGGATTATTGGTACTAAATAGAAAGAATGAACACCAGAAAAAATATTTTTCAAAATCCAGTTAATAACCCAAAAGTTGGCTCATGACTGATGTATCAACCGTTAATAATAATCATTAGCAACTTAGCTTAGCTGCTGGTTGTTTTCAACCATAATTTTCATAATCACCAAAAAAAACAAACAGAAAATACAGCAAACGATGTCAACTAAACAAAGACGAGTGAATGAGTGTTCCTATCAGCCCTGTTCAGTTGTGGCAAGTACTGTGTAGAACATTATCATCGGATGAATGTATGAACACAGTCAGTTCAATTCATGTCTCACACACACACACACACACACACGTACAAACTGTCATACAAACCCAGGCATACACCCTGGACAGTATGTACTCCAGTATTCCATTATACTATCACGCAATCAAACAGACTTTATTTTAAATAGCACTTTTCATACATAACCTCCCCCCCCACCCCCACACACACATGCACATTTAACCCAGCCCCATTCACCCGCCTACTAAAACTAATTGACAGACATTATGTTATTACGTTATTCAGAGCAGGAACAAACCATTATTTTTGAGGAAACACCAGAGGCAAGACACTTAAAACCAAAATATCCTTAATAAGCTGTACAGTATAACCTAATGAATGAAGACAGACTCTGAAGATTGGCTAAAAAGTACATAAACTGTAAATTGTTAAAACATAAAATACAGATGCATAGATAACTAGAATAAAAACAACTAGGTGTAGTAGTTCATGTCATAGCAGGGCGTTACAGTGTGTAGCATGGCACAGCAGAGCATAGGTGGAAGTAGCAGGGTGTAGTGCAGCAGGACACTGCAGGGTGTAGCAGAGCATAACAGGGTGTAGTATAGCAGGGCATCACAGAGCGTAGCAGGGTGTAGTACAGCAGGACACTGCAGGGCATCGCAGAGCGTAGCAGGGTGTAGTACAGCAGGAAACTGCAGGACATAGCAGGGTGTAGTACAGCAGGGCATTGCAGGGTGTAGCAGGGTGTAGCAGAGCAGGGTGTAGTACAGCAGGAAACTGCAGGACATAGCAGGGTGTAGCAGGGCGTAGCAGGGTGTTGTACAGCAGGACACTGCAGGGGGTAGCCGCAGGTGTAGCAGGATCACGGTAACAGCTGCAACCAAGATCTTGGTGCCATCCTAATCCAAGGAAACATGCTGGGGGAAAAGAAAACAGACTCCAGAGAGTAATGAATGAATGAGCAGGATATCTCTACTGTCAGAGAGAGGAAGACGCAAACTGGCAACCCAAACAGCAAGACGCAAACTGGCAACCCAAACAGCAAGACGCAAACTGGCAACCCAAACAGCAAGACGCAAACTGGCAACCCAAACAGCAAGACAACCAAGAGAAAACCCAACTTTCTCCTACAATGTAAAACATTCAATGAAACAAGGAACATTTATAATAATCAACGCTGTAAAATCCTCCTGGGAGAAGCAGACTCTTCATTTCACTTACACATTATGCTGTTGTGCATATGTAATGAATATAAATCAAACTTAATGTTCTGTTAATGTTTATATTACTATCTGCTGTGGTCTGTCTGAACAACATTATTGAAACTTTCATGGTAAAAAAGTCCTGGGAGGGAGAGAGAGAGAGATGGAGGGAGAGAGAGGTGGTCAGAGAGAGGGGGGAGGAGAGAGGGAGACAGAGTTTCCCACAGTGCTCCCTAAGCAACATTTTTGTTGTGATCTGTGGTCAGTGAAGGCCACGCTGTGAGCAGCTCTCCCTCCTCTTCCTCACAGAGCCTCGACGAGCTGATGCTGTTGATATTTGTCATTTTCTCAGGATGATGGAGTTATTTCATTTCTTTCTGTTTTTGGGTTATAAACATGCTGTCCATTTTGCCCATGTTCATGTTCTATATATGCCGTCTGCAGTCTGTGGTTATGTGGGAATTATCAGATAACACACTGAAATTATGAATAAGTACCTATTCTAGATGTGGTTGCCATGGGAATAGGTGCACTTGGCATGCATGTTGAGTTTGTATACCGCGCAGCCCCATGATGGATGCAGTTAGACATTAAATCAAGCCTGCAGTCCTGTTGTGTTATGCCAGGGTTCACACACTCCCTTCTTGAAAAAAGAATACACCAGAAACTCCTTCACACAGGGCAGCAGCACACATAATATCTAAATGCGTTCCGCTTTATGTCGGACAAACTAAAAGAGCTTTCAAGATTCAGATATGCAACACGATGCATGGCTGACCTTCAGCAGGAGTAACGATAACGTTAAAATTCACAGATGAATTAACAGCGCAGAGTGCGACAGGCTCCGCTTGTGAACGCTGGTCTGAAGTCAGTAGCATGCTGACAGAGAGCAGTGTGTGTGTTCGCTGTGGTCATGCTAAAAGGGTTAATAACATGTAAACCAGGCTAATATCATGCTTCTAAATTACCACTACTCCTAATTTAAATATTGAAGCTAACGGGGGAATTTAAATGGTCCTCCTCACTGGTGGAGTCTGATGGACAGAGAAAGAAAGCTGAGAACAAACTGCATTTATTTCAGTTGGACAGGACTGACTTAATGTCTCAGCCTCACCTGGGAATATCAGGGAGCGCCCCTGTGATTGTTTTTCCGACTTCCAACGTTCATATGGTCGGCATGCGGGTTCTTCTGTTATATTGGTTTTTGGCATGTTGGGCGTAGCCGAGAGCATCAGCTGTGTGAAACAGGGAGGCCACAGTACCAAAGATGTGCTGCTGTTTTCTCCTGCGAGCACACAAACAGCCTATGGACCGGTGTTTGGGTTATGTGCAGGACAACCAACGGAACAGGACACAGATAAGCTGTTGTGTTTTCATGCATTGGCCTTCTTATGAATAACTTGAACTAATAATTTGTGTATGTTTTCTTGGCAGAGGCGTTTGTCCACAATAAACAGTTTATTGTCATTGAAATATTTTCAGTGAACCAACAACGCGTCACCAACTGGGAAGTCTGTTAGGAAAAGCTAGCTCCAGTTTCCCACCTCTGACCTGAATGATAACTTCACTGCCCATGAACGCAAGATATCTCCTGATTGGCCATCTGATGTGAGACATGTTCGAGAGACGAGGGACTGATTAAGCCACTTCTCTGATCTGATCGTCTTCATGTGATTGATTGATTGAGAGACTTCACAGTTGATCTGTGTCTGTCTGGGACTCAAGACATCTATACTGGAATGATCAAAGTTTAATAAGAACTACCACGCACACAGAGAATGGACCCACAAACGCACAACTCAGAAAAGGTAAAATACAATTATTTTATTAGCAAGATAATAAACAAGCAACAGTGACCAGAACTGGCAGGCAAAGGGAGAATCAGGCCAAAAACAGGCAGGTCGAGCTTAAACCGAGCAATCATGAAAGCAGTCCCATTACTTCGCAGAGTAGCATGCTGCTGCGTGCATTCTGTACCCATGTCTCTGCTGGAGCAGTACGGTAAATGGGTTTAAATGTGCAGGGGAGCATTGCGCTATACTTTCTATATTTTCATATTTTTGTGGAGGTTTTTTCCATTGTGACCTGTTTAGTCAAGATGAAAAACACAAGCAATGTTCATTGACTTGCTTAAAATGTGCCATCAGGTCAACAGAACGTGATGGAGGTTCACTTTGTGTTTGTTGTTGTGTATATGAACTATTGGCCGGTACATGCCACTATGACCTTATGTAACTATGTGAGCCGTGCCTTTGATGTCAGAACGTTGCCTTTCCTTTACCTCTGTTTGACACTGTCTGGTGCATTGAGCAGAAGTAGCGCAGCATGGGTTGCATGCCATTTCTGCCGTCATGCCAGGCCAACATGGTATTTTGACACAATCTCCTCCCTCTGGTCCTCCGCTCCCCCAGGACCTCTCGAGAACATTGGCCCAGCTTGTTTCCCATCTGCTGGGCCACAAACAGAACCAAACAAAATATGTTGCATAGTGCTGCCAAAGGCCCATCATGTAACATCAGTCCTACTACAGCTGTGTGTCCATCAGGCAGGCCTGCGGTCACTGTCCCAAAATCTACAGGGGCTTTCCCCGCAGTCTGGGCGGCTATTTCCATCCACTGTCCTCCACCCCCACACCAGCAGCCCCTGGGAGCCCCTCATTTTGGCATACGCCCAAAAGCATTTTGATTATATAATCAATTCTGGCCTTCACATAAGCAAGATAATTGGATGAGCTCGAAACTTCAAGAGCCAAGTAAACAGACACAGTGCGAAAGTTGACGAAGAGCCGCTGGACATCATGTTGGATTTCGAGGGCTGATACTCACAGAAGAGATTTGTGGGTCCCCGGCCTCTCGGCCTCTCAGACCTCGTGACACAATCATTGTCTGGTGAGGCAGAAAGCATGGGATTTTCCATACATACATCAGCAGCATATCTGATAAGGAAATAGTAATGCCCCTTATCAACTGTAGAGTGTCTCAATATGTTCCCCTCCTTTCCACATTTGTGTGAAATGTCTCAGTGAAGCCTGTGATCTATGAAATATGTTGTCTCTCATGCAATTATTTTCAAAGTCTTTGTTGCTATTTTAGGTCTTGGCTCAGCTGAATGTTGCAGTCTACAGACACCAGAACTTCACATTGTGACATATATCCAAATTAAAGTCACTCTGGGGAACATTATTACCATTCAAAAATTTGTAGCACAAATCAGTATTATGTCATTACGCTTTGCAAATCAGTGAATCAGTGTTTCTGACCACAGGCCAGACCACAGCTGCTGCTTCCAGTCCACCCCCACACACACACACACACACTCACAGAGGACAGGAAAAAAATTGACAAAGTGTCACAGCCAGGGAAGGGAGTGAGGAAAAGGCAGAAATAAGTAGTGAAGTTGGAGTGAAAGTCCAAGGCAATGACCAGGAGACAGAGCCAGAGGGTCAGATTTGGATGGAGAACAAGAAGACATAAACTCCAGCAGCAGTGGAAGTATTTTGAGTGTAGGAACACAGTGTGAATCTCCCCTCTGTCTCTCGCCCTCCTGGGGGCTTGACGATGGGAGAGGAATCTGGGATACTGTGTTCCCAGCCCAGGATCCAGGGCAGGAAGCCTCCCCTGCATTTCCTGGCGTCCTGGCTGCTCAGTCCGTCTGGTGTTGGACCACCTCAAACCTTGGCCCTGCAGACCTCAGGCCTAGAGACCTCAGTATGGCTAGTCTTTGACCTTGAGCCATATTGTTGCTCTACAAATGAGGGCTTGAGGAAGAGAATAAATGAGGCTGGTTAGATGTCGTTAAAGCTGGGAGAGGCAGAATGAGACCCCCTCCTGCAGCTCCCCCTCAAGGGCTGCCACATTGCAGGTTTGAATTTTCTGCCCTGCATAGCAGTAGGGGTGTCACCAAAATGTCAGTAGTGGGTGCAAATAACAGTAAAATAACATGATTCTCGATTTTGTAAGATTCCATGTATTTTAACTTGAAACTATATATTTGACAAATGTCAAAATGTCATAATAACACATAAAAAAACATGTGCAATAGAGCAACATAATAAAGTGCAATGAATGGTCATAGTTCAACAACCAGACACATTCCAGACTTCCAGGCATCTTTAAGGTACCGTGCTAAAAAAACAACAGTGTTTCTAACCGCTGCTGACCAGAGACGTTACAATCCAGACGTCTATCCATAGATTTTACATTATGTTGAGGTCAGGAGATTGTGAAGGCCATGGCAAAACCTTCAGTTTACGCCTCTTGATGTAATCCACCGTGGACTTTGAGGTGTATTTAGGATCATTATCCATTTGTAGAAGCCGTCCTCTCTTTAACTTCAGCTTTTTCACAGATGGCATCAAGTCAGCGTCCAACATTTGCTGAAATTTTATTGACTCCATTTTTCTTTCACCACTGGCTGCAATACACCCCCAAAGCATGATTGATCCCCGCCCATGCTTAACAGTTGGACAGAGGTTCTTTTCATTGAATTCTGGGCCCTGTCTTCTCCAAACGTACATTTGCTCATTGCGGCCAAAAAGTTCTATTTTAACCTCATTGGTCCACAGAACTTGTTCCCACAATGCATCAGGCTTGTCTATATGTTTATTTGCAAACTTCAAATGCTGATTGTTGTGGTGAGGACGTAGAAGAGGTTTTCTTCTGATGACTCTTCCATGAAGACCATGTCTGTACGAGTATCTCTTTATAGTGGAATGGTGTAGCACAACTCCAGGGTCTGCAGGTCTTTCTGGATGGATCAGGCAGTCTAACGGGGGTCTGGACTTGCTGTTCTCCCAATCCTGCCAGCTGTTCTGTCTGATATTGTTCTTGGTCTTCCAGATCTTCTTTAACTTCCACTGTTCCTGATGACGGCCATTTCTTAAATACATTCCCAACAGAGGATATTGGCATCTGAAAACCCTTTGCTATCTTCTTCTAGCTTTCTGCTGCTTTGGGAGCGTCAACTATTAGTACAAGGTATTAACTCTGCAGGGTCCCAAACTTCTGCAGATGCCCCTTTTTTGTTTTCTGTTATTTTGAAAGTGTAAATGATGGAAATAAAATCTAACTTTTTGTGACATATTATACAAATGTCTAATCTGTCATTTGATGCCTTTTGGAAATTCTTTTTTCTTTTTTTTGGCTTCTTTATGCACACTAATACAAATTTTTACCTGGTGTGCCCAAACTTTCGAGCCCCACGGTATATGCTTCAGAGCCTTCATACATTCCATGTCTTCTCCAAACTTCTCCCACACCCGCTGCTTTGCTTCTTTTACAGCAAAAGCTGCAGCCCTTTGGGCCCTTTGGTACCTTGCAACTGCCTCTGGATCCCTCTGGGATAACATGTCCCAGAGACATGACTTCTTCAGTCAGACGGCTTCCCTGACCACCGATGTCCACCAAGGTGTTTGTGGTTTACTGCCCCTTGAGGCATCTAAGACCCTAAGACCACAGCGCCCCTCCACAGCTTTAGCAATGGATACTTTGAACATTGTCCACTCAGGTTCAATGCCCCCAGGCTCCACAGGGATGCCCGAAAAGCTCCGCCGGAGGTGTGAGTTGAAAGTCTGTCAGACAGGGGCTCCTCCAGACGTTCCCAATTAACCCACACTACCCATTTGGGCTTACCAGGTCTGTCCAGAGTCTTCCCCTCCCTTCACCTGAGTGTCCAACACAGAGAGGGTCACTCTATGTCTTCCTCGTTCAGTCATAGGGTTTTTTAAATTTACTTTTACAAGATAAAGGCTAACTGATGAGTCTGGAAAATGTTTCTTAGATGTTCTTCCCTAAATCTTACAAGAGCACCACAGAGCTAAGAACATGAACCTATACTCGGATATGGTGAATATTGGTAGTTAGCTAATAATATCCTATTTCCTTGCCCTATGGAATACCTTTACTGCTGTATAGGACATTAACTAGTTAACAGGCAATATCTGCAGTTGACAATATAGCAGACAAACACACTGCATGATCCTGACATTTTTGCTCTGGTTTTTGTGAAGAAAAAACACAACTGCCTAAAGTCTTTGAGAACAGGTTGAACCGTGCCCCATACACACTGTTTTGTGTGGGGTGGCGTTTAGTCAACCCCAGATGTCTCTATGGTCCTAACCTACTCTCCACTTTCGCTTTACCAAGTGTGGGCCTACCTGATTTTTATTCATGCCTAGTTTTGTTTTTTGATATTAACACATCTACCTGTGTTTTGGTTGCCTTAATTGGAGTCTGTTGAAATGTAATTCAGTGGCTAATAGATGTCAATAGGTGAAGATCAGCTACATGCTGACTGCTTGTATCAGTTCAAAACATTCCTTCTGTCCCACTGTCAGTCTGTGCGGGATGTTTGGAATGCGTTAAATGAGTCAAAGTTGTGGTCTTGTGGCCTGGGGGTGTAATATGTGATTTCACATGGTGGGAGGGGGAGACTGGAAATTTAGGTCAGTACATATATAGTATACACTACAGTAGTATAGTCCTAATACAGTGTACACTATATAAACATATCCTGCTATTTTGAAGGCCCTGGACACCCACACAGGTGTTTTCAGATATTCTGGCTGATTGGACCTCTTCCTAGGACCGTGTTGGTGTGGGTAGTCTAATTGATTGACATATTCCAGAGTCTCTTGTTGTTTTGTTTCTCCTCTTAGGGCAGGACAAATGAAAACTTTATCATTCTTATTGGTAGATGAAATTTGTGACCTAATATATTCCTGACAAAGCTCTGGCCCACCTTCAACCCCAGCAGAGGTCTAATCAGCCAGAATGAAAACTGAAATCACTTACTATATGTGCAGCAAATGAATGCTCCAAACTAAATGACTACATTTTGTCAGGGCCTTCCAAAGCTATTACTAATTATTGCTACAAAAGGGATTTATCAAACTGTTTCCTGATCTTCACCTTGTTAGGAAAATGGCAATGTGAGCAAGAGGGATGTACTAGCACTAGGTCAGGGAAGGTAGAATATGCAGCATAGCAGGGTGGGAGCCTCCAAAGTTCGAAGCAGGCCACTGCAAGGAAGAAAATACCCAATATACAGGGCATGCAACTTGGAGGAGAGGTCCAGCTGAAGGAGGTTTAGAATCTTTGAGGGCAAACGGGGGATTAAAGTGGACAGCTCTGGACGGGGCTGCGGAGCGTGTGCGCCATAATTGAATTTCACGCTTGCTGCCTTCTTCTGAAGTTGTGTAGTAAAGCGATCATTTGAAAAGAAAGCTATTAGTCAAGCCCTTTGCTAAGCTCAGAGCTGTGCCATAGGAAATCTGGGATTACCCAGGCAGCAGGCTTCGGTGTACTGCGTCAAAACACAAGTGTCACGGTGAGCCGCAGGAATGGAGGGACAGCAACAGTCTATTATGGGCTCTATCATTGTGGATCTTTGAACTCCATTTTCTCCTCTTTCATTCATCTTCCTCCTCTTACCTCCTCTAGGGCTCATTTTAAATATTATCCGTCTCAAAGGCCACTTTTTTTTTTTGACTGGCATTGGAATAAAAGGAGAGGAAAAAAACACATATCCATAAAATGAATGTTACAAATGTAACTATGGTTCTATGAATCCTGGATGATCACCAGAGGCAGTGCTTAACTTTGAATATTTTCAGTCTTGCGCATGTGCAGGTTGGATATTTATATCAACAAAGTCAATTGTGACCTGATGAGCTTGGCAAAGGTATTAAGGTCTGGTGTCATCCACAATCCCATTCCTACAAAATCTTGATGCGGGTTTGCGAGATTCCGAGAGACTTAAGAGCTTTGGCGGTCATCAAGTATTTACAGAACCTTAGTTACATATGTAGCTTAGGTTCTGTTTTATCCTTACTGGCCACCAGAGGCAGTGCTTAACACTGGATGACTTATATCGAGTTGAGTCACAAGGAATCCTGAGTACCCAGGAAGCGGCAGAGGGCAAAGAACATTAGTTTCTACATAAGCTCTATCGGCCCACATTGGGCACAACAGTCCTAAATTCTCACCTACCTAATGGGGGTCAACCCGTGCCGGCTCCAGATGGGTAGATGTGATCTGGCATTCAGGAATTCAGTATTCCTGACAGGCTGTATGCAGTCGGTCAACAGCAGGTCGGTCCCTCCAACAGCCAAACTCACAGCTGAAGGCAGCAACAGTCTGGATGCCAAACACAATCCCCCAGCAGAGACAAGAGGTCCTTTTTGCTGAGGAAGCACCAGGGTATCCCGCAGCAGAGTCTGTGAAGCAGCCAGAACAATGTCCTGGCTCACCAGATGGGGGCTACCTGAAGAAGCCTGTGGCCCTGACGAGCCCTCTGAGAAGCGTTGGCAAGATCAGAGGAAACGGTGGAAAGGCAAAGAGAAGCCACTCTAGCCACGCATGAGCCAGAGCATCCTGAACCAAAGGGGGAATGGGTCGACATCTCCGAGGCGAAAAGATCCACCTCTGCCCTGCCGAAGAGACCCCAGATTCTGTGTACCACCTCTGGATAAGGCTGCCACTTCCATGGTGGAGAGCCTGTGAGTTGGGGGCTGCCAACGTCAGAAGTGCCTGGGACACTCGCAGTAATGTGCAGATTTGGTGCCTCCCTGGTTATTTAAATGGAAAACTGTCAAGCTGATGTCTGACCTGACAAGCCCATGCTTCCCCTTCAGGTACGGCAGGGAATGCCTACGCACCAGGTGCACAGTCCATAGCTCCAGCACATTGATGTGCTCAAGGGCATCCTGAGCAGACCACTAGCCCAGAGCTGCCCAGTTCTGCCACACTTCTAGCCACATTAGCCAAGAAGCACACATATATATATATATATATATATATATATATATATATATATATATATATATATATATATATATATATATATATAAATTGCATTCTGTGTGGTATTAAAACAAAATTTCTTTCACTAAAATTAGTTTTATCTCCCAGCTGGACCATGCATTCTAGGTAAGGTCTCTTGCCCGAGTCTTTTATTTCATTTGGCCTCATTCAGGAATGCTCATAGTAGAAACTTACAAGTAAACTAGTGTTATTTATACTATTTTCTGGTTGCCCTAGTTTTTGTCCTGTTTGTGTTCTTATGTGACATTCCTCCGACAAAAGAAACAGCCTCTAGCATTGACAAACCAATATAATATGGTTGGAAGCTCGAAACTTATCTCATGATTTCATATGTGTTAGTCAATTGCAGGACTACTCATATTATGTCTTTGTTGTTAAAGTCGCTCAACCAATCTGGACTTCATGAAACAGCTTCATCAAAATAAGCAGGAGTTATATATATTCCTTTCTTTAGAAGTAAAAAAAACAAATTGTTGTTAGACGGCTATATTACCATGTCATGAAAAATTATGTAGCAGATTCGAGTTAAGAAATACAACCAAAGTGTGTCTGATCACATGTTCCAGATGAAAAAGTAGAATGTAGCTGATTGTGGGAATTGATACTGACTATTAATCTTGTGCAGAGAACTTAGGCGCAATCAGCCATGAAGTTAAGTTATCTTTAACATTACTGTTATTGATGTTTATCATTTGTTCATCAGGATTTGTTTTTGATGTTTGTTTTTAAAACCATTTTTTTATTGTTTTCAAAAACCAGAAAAGTTGATTGACAGGTATGGGAGAGGGAAAGAAAGACCAGGACGGAGCTATTTACAGATGTTCTTTTATCAGTTTTCTTTCTGATTTCCAAACAGTATGTGCTCACTGCGTACTGACTGACATGTGCACTGAACCAGCCTCTCTGTTAGGATTGTACATTTATTTGAAGCTCTCATTAAATGGAGCTATGCTGTTTATTATTTGATGCAAAATGAGAGAAAACAAACGTAGCAGCACATTAATCAAAGACACAACTGTTGCTTTTCACTTCCATTGTCCCAGAACCTGCAGCAGCACATACCACATTGTTCTATGGCAGCTTTGGACATGGTTTTATTTTAACATAATTGCTGGCATTTTTTGATCAGATGAGGACCTACAGTACAGCAGACATTTGAACCTCCATGTATGTTATAGATCATTCTCACTGTGACTGTGAGAATAGAATCATATATCCTCATTTAAAAAAAAACTATAAAGTTTAAATATTAAGTTTTGCTTTTGAGTTTGCCTAAATTTGAATTTTCACTTTAATTTAACTCACTTCAAATTGTGGTTGGGGTAGTCTCACTTTGCCAGACCTTCCTCCAAAGAATGCTGAAGGAGGGTCTGGCTACTCCACATAGCATTCGGGGATGGAAGGAAAACGTGGTCTGGTTCAATGGCATTTCTTTAAACAAATCAGAATCGTCATAAGTCGGTGCTAAACTCCACACAGAGCCGCTGCACAATAGTCGTCAACAGAAAACTCAGATTGGACAGATAGTCTAGCTAGCTATCTGGATTTACCCTGCAGAGACCTGAGGACCAGGTAACCATAGTCCTCAGATTGGACAGATAGTCTAGCTAGCCTTCTGGATTTACCCTGCAGAGATCTGAGGACCAGGTAACCATAGTCCTCAGATTGGACAGATAGTCTAGCTAGCTGTCTGGATTTACCCTGCAGAGATCTGAGGACCAGGTAACCATAGTCCTCAGATTGGACAGATAGTCTAGCTAGCTGTCTGGATTTACCCAGCAGAGATCTGAGGACCAGGTAACCATAGTCCAATGCAAAGAATATAGACTATGGTTGGAGTGACCAGTAGCCTAATTTTACATTGTCACAACTTCAAGTTAATGTGACTAAAATCTATTCTTTGTACAATTTTTTTGAATGTACAGTTTTTATTTACGCTTGGTTCCAGTCATGCTCTAATCATGATTCAAAATCACATTTATATACTACCATTTGTTTTGTTGTCTTTTCTTTGGCACTGGAGGTGGGGTTTGGCCTCCTGAGTCCTGCGTGGATAGGGTTAAGTGACGTCACACTTTGGTAAATAATGTTGTTTTAGTCAACAAAGTGAACACAGAATATCTTATGTGCTCATTCCTCAATATTTAACCTAGACCACCATCAGGAGTGCCTAAACATAAACATGACACATATTACATTTAAGTAAAACTACAAAGAGACGTGTGTGTGTGTGTGTGTGTGTGTGTGTGTGTGTGTGTGTGTGTGTGTGTGTGTGTGTGTGTGTGTGTGTGTGTGTGTGTGTGTGTGTGTGTGTGTGTGTGTGTGTGTGTGTGTGTGTGTGTGTGTGTGTGTGTGTGTGTGTGTGTGTGTGTGTGTGTGTGTGTGTGTGTGTGTGTGTGTGTGTGTGTGTGTGTGTGTGTGTGTGTGTGTGTGTGTGTGTGTGTGTGTGTGTGTGTGTGTGTGTGTGTGTATATTTTATTGATTTTTTTTTTATCCCATGTGTTGTCGGAAGAGATGTGTTTTTAGACTTCGGCGGATGATGTGTAGGATTTTGGCCGTCCTGATTAGAAATAGTAGTTGTAGTAGTTCAGGGCACTGCAGAGCGTAGCAGGATGTAACAGGGCATAGCCGGACGTGTAGCAGGACCACGGCGACAGCTGCAACTGTGATTTTGGGGCCTCCCTAATCCATGGAAACCTGCCGGGCAAAAAACAACATAAGGACTCCCCAGAGCTAGGTTAGTAACAGGCATTTCTGGGACATGGATGTACACAAATGGAAAGATAAAGGAGAGAGGAGCTTAGTGTGTCAAAGGAATTCCCCCGGCAGTCTAGAACTATTACAGCATAACTAAGAGAGACAGGTTAAAGAGAGGAGGTTGGTCCAGCTGTACTGCCCTGCTTCCCTCTAGTTTGATTATGTGCTAAATGAATCTGACGACTATGAAGAGAAGCAGGTGGACCCGGTTAGGCGGACGCTGCAACTCCTCACTCCCTAACTACAAGCTTTTTCTTAAATGGGGTTGACGGTTTCTGCCTCTCGAACCCAGACTGGGGGCTGGTTCCACAGGAAAGGAGCCTGGTAGCTGAAGGCTCTGGTTATATATGTACAGTATGGTTGTACAGTATATGTATATGGTTTGACCATGTCCTGGTTGTATGCGGGGGCTGATCCATTTGTGGCCCTGTATGCAAGTACTAATATCTTGAAGTGGATGTGGGCAGCAGCAACTGGTAACGAGTGAAGAGAGCGGAGGAGCAGTGTAGTGTGAGAGAACCATAGTTCAGTGATACTACAGGCGGATGTTGTAGAAAAACAAATGAAATCATTTGTCAGTGAACGTATATGTGCATTCATTACAAATGTTAACTCATTGTGGCGACAAAACACTGAATTCAGGTGCCATTACATCTATTTTTGTAAAAAACATCAAATCAAATCGATTTTATTAATATAGAACACTTCCAAAGTTCTGAGAGTCACATTGAGATGAATGTATTCACAAAAGAAAGGGTTGACATTATTGAGATTTGAAAGTGTAGAAATGTCTGCTATAAACAACTTAAGTAGAGACGTTAACAGAACTTTAAAGAGATAAATATTCTTACTCACGTCTATGAAATTAAGACATGACCTTAGGTTGTTGCTACAACGTCATTATTCCCTTTCATTGGTAATACTTTGTTTGGACAGCAGAGCCAGATACTCCAGTATTACCTAGAGTATTGAAGTTGTTGAAACGTTGTGTTCCAGGCGGGGGCTTTGAAATATTGTGCAGCCTTACATCTGTACATATTTTTTTGTCTATTTATGTTGCTGGAGTATAACAGTATTTGTAGTATTCATTCTGAGACATAGACAGTGAAGTGGTGTGGCTATGAAAATGTGTCAGCCCTCTTTGACAGGGCTCTCCCAGCACATCAAGAAGTAGCAGGTCAGACCCGTTTGCTAATTAGCAGCCAATTAGAAAGCTGAGGTTTCAGCGTGACACCCCAGTGTTTGTTTCCTGCTGGTGGGGGTGCAGCACCGATATGACCCCGCAACATGAATCCACAGTTATGCTACGGATCACTGCTCACTGTCCCTGCAAACACAGAGGGCTTTCACATGACACACACACACACACACACACAGAAACAGAAGTACTTAGTGTGGTTTCAATTAGATAAATCCCAGAGGAATGCTTAGATTTAAATATGACTGGTGCCTCCAGACAACATTTATGTATCTGTTTTTCGTTTATATACATCAATATTATATTGATATCCTGATATGAAACTAGATATTGTCTTAGATTTTGGATATTGTAATATCGTAATATGGTTTTAAAGGCGGCATTACAGTAAAGTGATGTCATTTTCTGATCTTGCCAGACTGTTGTAACTGTTCTATTATTTGTCTTTACCCACTTGGTCATTATATCCACATTACTGATGATTATTTATCGAAAACCTCATTGTGTACATATTTTGTGAAAGCACCAATATTGCACTAAAGCACAACAATATTGTTTAGTCACATGATCGGCTGGACAGAGATGGCGGCTTGAGGCAAAGTTCCCAACTTAGTCAAATAGGTGTTTTATATGGTTTCTACTCCAGTATTCTACCACTGTATGCTCGATATAGTTACTTAAGGATGGCAAGCAAAGGCAAAGCACAACGCAGCAACACTGACGCTTGCAGAGACTGTACTGGAGAAACAGAAAAGCTACCTCGAGCCACGCTTTTCTCAGATTCAACAGGTGGGGATTGACAATGATATGAAGCTAACTGCTATCCATTCTCAGCTAGAATCTCTGACTGCAAGCCTTGGCTCTCTCAGATCGGACATGAATGACCTAAAAACGCAAGTGGCTGTTTTTTGTTTTTGTTTTTTTCATTTCAAAACGAAAATCCGTTGGCCGCCAAGTAAACGGACCCTTGACCTTCTCTTTGCCAATGTTTCTAACAGTGCCAGCTATGCTTTGGCCCCATTATCTACTTGGAGATTAGCTGAAACATATTGACATATTATCCAATACAGCACTCCTGATTGGCGGGAGGCAGATAACAGCCACACAGTGGGAACAAAGGGGAGTTTGTTGTCTAAAAGACATTTTTAGCGATATTGGTTTGTTACATTCTGATTTGCAGAACACATTCAATCTACCATGTTCCTCTTTTTTCTTTTACCTACTATTAAGATCAGCACTCAAGGCATACGGTGTCCCTTGGCAGAGGGCTCTGCCCATCAATCCTGTTCAGAAGTTATTTACTGTGCAGCCTGTAAACTGTGGTATGGTATCTAGGCTTTATCAGTTCTTGGTGATATCTGGCCGCTCTGCCCTTCCTATTGAGAGGATCTGGGCATGTGATTGCCCAGGCTTGGGTACCGATCTCAACTTGCATGATGTATGTTCGCACCAAGACCTCAGACGCAAAAAATTGACCCACTTCCACCACTAGGTGGCGCTATAACTCCCAAACCGTACATTGGACATTTAAAAACCAGCAATCCACGCGTTCCCTGGATCCAATTGAATCTCGTGATATAGGCCACGCCCATTTCCACCTAGACTTTTATGCATGAAAAATCATGATTTCTCAAAAAACAACTTTTTCAAACTCCTCCTAGACCATGCGATTGATCTGCATGAAACTTGGTACAAAGCATCTCCAAAACGGCAGGACCAAATAAAAAAAAATATGTTTATAGGATAAAAATTGCACAAATTTGTGTAGCTAACTAAGAAAACACCAACTTGGCCATATCTTGGCCAAAATAAATGCTGTCAATAACTAACTTTAGGATATTCCTTGCTATGACCCTCTGAGGCTCTAAAACAAATGTCACAAACATTGGCCACTAGGGGGCGCTACAAATACAAAAAGTTTATATCTCATGAACGGCTGATCTGATTTTTACAAAATTTGATGACTACCATCTAGGGCCACTCCTGAGGCCCCCCTTGCAGTGGAGCAATGATCGGTTCAAGTAGGCGTGGCCTATAGGACCCAGTTTGGATTAATCACTTACACTTAAGTGAATTATGGGAAATTAACAAGGTAGATGTATAATGGGTAGCTGACCTGACCTACCAAATATTACACATGTGGACCACTAGGTAGCGCTACAATGACGTCAAACGTGTTTTTACTTATAACTCCCACAATATACATCACACATTAAAAATCTTTACATCCACGTGTTCACTGGATCAAGCTGAGCCACCTGACCTAGGCCACGCCCATTTAAGTTCTTAGTCCTAGGCCGTGCGACAGATATGTACAAAGCCTGGTAGGTAGCATCTATACATGGCCGCAACAAAGTTTTTTGCTATGTTAAAGTTTGCGATTGTTACGACCCAAAGTAGTCTAGGGTGGAGGACGCAAACAGCTTCAAATAATAAACCCAGGACAGAACGCAAACATTTAAGTAAGGCAAATTTATTGTGTCCGCACAACAAAGGGCAACTAAAAACTATCTCCAAAAGGAAGACGGCAACAGGCACGGCAAGGTTTTGATCAGGGCAGGTAACAGGCACAGGTATTGGGGCAAATTTAATGTTATCAACATAGAACTTGAGGTCCCCAATGCTCTGTTCCAAATTTGGTGAATATTGGTCGTTAGGGGGCGCTATAATCAACTTTTCTTGGTTTTGTTTAAAAACTCAATGCATTTCAATGGGTACATGGTAATATGTCTGCCACGATGAATTCTGTAAACACGAAACCTGTGATGATTGTTTTTCATGCTGCTCAGAGGCTCTGTACCAATTTTGGTGAAGATTGGCCATTAGGGGACGCTATAATCAACATTTATTTGTTTTGTCATAAAACTCTATGCATTTAAATGGGAAATTTGCAACTGCAATATCTCTGCCACAGTAAATGCTATCAACACGAAACCTGTGAGGATTGTTTAGCATGCTGCTCGGAGGCTCTGTACCAATTTTGGTAAAGATAAGCCATTAGGGGGCGCTATAAGTTATAATGTTCAATAAGATAATTTTTGCACTGGATGGCTCCAAATATATAGAACAGTTTTACACAACACAAATGTTTGTGTGGCATTTCTCTGTGTGTAATATCAACATATATCTGTGAGATTCATGTTCCGTTTTATTTTTTATTTATTTGTCTTCATGGTCCTACAACCTTTTTAACATCCAAGTGACCTCAGTGCAGCACAAATATTCTAATAGCCCAGTTTTTCCTGAAAAGAAATGGTGTTCATAGGTGGATGTTTTACAAGCTTTTATAGAAAATGTACGGAAGAGGATTAGGGCCACTGGTGAAAAATGTATGTGAGTTCTGACTTTTTTTCTCAGAATTCTGAGATTAAAGTCAGAACTCACATACATTTTTCACCAGTGGCCCTAATCCTCTTCTGTAAAAATGAAACCAGACAGACCAGAGGCTGAAAATCCTTTAGGACTCTGGGGTCTTTCAACGGCAATGTACCGCCGACCTTGCGGCTCACGCCTCTCGATATTTCCTGACATTTGCCCCCCCCACGTTATGCTTTGGGTTCCGGTTCCGCGCGCTCCGCCAATGTCGACTCGCGTTGGGACGACTGGCGCGATGAGGCTTGGACCCCGTCATAACTGCTTGCAGTTCTAGTTATTATTTCTTATATTTTGTGTGCTGGCCCTGGTTCTTTGTCTCAGTGTATTGGTTGTAATTCTTTGTCACCGTTTTGTTTCTTAAATATGTAAAAAAAATAAATAAAAGAAATTGATCACACAAAAATGGAGGCGGAGTCCCGTTCATTCCTCTGAGAGTTGCTCAGAGTCCACGAAGCCTACATGGAGCCAAACATGACCCAGATGATCGGTACAGCTTCCTTACTGTGTAGCGGCTCTTCTAGACTTTCCAAATGTTATTGGACCAAATGGATCAAACTCTAACAGGAAAGAAGTTATTTCGCAAAAGAAATTATTCACTGATTTACATTTGTTTCTTTCTCCATGTAAGTCTTTGGAGAAAAGTCTTTTTGGGCCAGAGGGCATCACGTGATGGGCTGGAAGGCTGGAAGTATGATTCATTTGCTTCAAAGCCTCCTAAGGGTTTGCTCTCCACTCACATCAGTGTCTGTTTATGGGTTTTGGGAGTAGAACTGAGTGTGAAGAAGGTGTATGCAAACCTAGAAGGCCTTCAGACACTTGAGTCAGCGTAGGTTGAAGACAGCGTAGGTTGAAGACTGCAAGTTTAAGAAGTAAAGAAATGAGACGTGAACTTATCAGACACCTGCAGCCCGCTCTGCTGAAAGCTTCATTAGCCGCTACTATTATAGCACGCCAGGATCTCTGACTGAACTGTTTGTGGTTGAGTTGCATTGTGGGTAGTGTAGGTACCGGGTTTAACGACAAAAATGTGTGGCTCCTTTCTTCCTGTGTATTGCTGTGATAAGTCCCTGCAGACAGGGTCCATCTTACGTGTTATAGCTCGTTATATGATGATTTAAGAGCCGCACGTTTCTGTCAGATGAGTGCTGGTTGGCTTTTGTTATCATAAGATCGAGTTTTTGGGAGGTTACCTATCGTGGCAGATTTTAGGACGCCACATCTCATCCCAACTCCGTACGCCCAGATAACAGCTTTTCACAGCTTCATCTGATCGCTCTTGTCTCGTCTTTTCTTCCCTCCCTTTCTTCTCATCTTCTCCCTTGTCTTACTCCCCTTCCATCCCGGGCCAGACTCCTACCACCTCGGGGATCCGAGGGCTTATTTGGGTGCTGCTTCCCAAGCGGGCCCATCAAATTCCGCTGGCGCTGGCTTTGCTTTTCTTGGAAATACAACAGAAATCACAAAGGAGGATAGGGAAGGAGATAAGATGTTACACGCGTCAGAAGCCTTCTTTTATTTTCCAAATAGCAGGAGCTCATTAAACATGTGACCGCGCGTCAGGCCCTCCTTGGTTTTTATGACTTTCTTTCATAAAATCAGGTCGTTCTTTCTTTCCAGTGCCCAGAAATGTCTAATTGTTGCTATGTTCTGTGACGCTGTCAGTATCAGAACAGTATCTCTGCTTTCAGCGATCCGCAGCCCTTTGGCCAGATAGTAGGACTCCTCGTAACACTAAAGAGGAAAGGAGCACATATTTTTCAGTTTGCAAATCTTTGAGCCTTGCCAATTAGAAACAACACAATCACCATATTAGTCCTCACATATTTGCTCTCATCACAAATAGATATGTTTCAAGCCCTCTGTCCAAAGAACAGCTATTTATTATATTATACAATTGAAACAGCAGGCTTTAATTTAGATGACATCATTCATTCCTACTGCACTTATCTGCATTAGATCTCTCTAAACACTCAGAGATGCAGAATTATTTCCTCTTGAATAAATATAACAAAGTGATGCCGTCTATGAGCTTTGTGTTTTCTACTTTTTGGTTATGTAAAGACTCAACTCTAAAAACACCACATTGCTGACCGAAGACATTGTCTCCATGAGTCTCTTCCAGTATGGCCTTTTATAAAACAGTGAAAGTGCACAGGCTACATCGATCTGCAGCCACAGGAATGGAAAAATCCCTCTCGGCTGTCTGTTTCCACTGTTTTGAAGCTGATGTGACACCTATTAAACAAGAATAGCATTTAGCCTGTGTGTGTGTGTGTGTGTGTGTGTGTGTGTGTGTGTGTGTGTGTGTGTGTGTGTGTGTGTGTGTGTGTGTGTGTGTGTGTGTGTGTGTGTGTGTGTGTGTGTGTGTGTGTGTGTGTGTGTGTGTGTGTGTGTGTGTGTGTGTGTGTGTGTGTGTGTGTGTGTGTGTGTGTGTGTGTGTGTGTGTGTGTGTGTGTGTGTGTGTGTGTGTGTGTGTGTGTGTGTGTGTGTGTGTGTGTGTGTGTGTGTGTGTGTGTGTGTGTGTGTGTGTGTGTGTGTGTGTGTGTGTGTGTGTGTGTGTGTGTGTGTGTGTGTGTGTGTGTGTGTGTGTGTGTGTGTGTGTGTGTGTGTGTGTGTGTGTGTGTGTGTGTGTGTGTGGGTGTGTGGAAGCAGACCCATCAATTCTGTTTTTTTAACCGTTTATACATCTATTCATAACTAGCTTCTGCTATTGTAACTGGTTATACTCACATGAATTGAGCCCTGGACTCTGCTTGAGCAAGACAACAGGGAGGAAGAAGTGTTTTGAAGCCAAAACTCCCAAGCCTTTGTCATGTTTTTCCTGACTGTATCCATTCTGCACTTATTGATTAAATTTAATCTGGTTTCTTTTCTGCATTGAATGGCTGAACTCCTTTTTATTTTAGCTGTCAGATATCACAGTCATACTGTGGTTTCCCCGGCCATCACATCAGTAGTATTTGCTCTAGCTCTTGAGATTAAAGGATCTGTTTTAGTACAACTCATTTTTATAGCTTGTCTGTCATTTCATTGCTGAGATCTGGGAACTCAAAGGATTATGAGTTTTCAGACAATCAGAAGAAACCTCAGTTTGGCCAAACTGTGGAAGAGAGAAAACGAATGTGAGCGATGAATCTATTCTCCAAACTTTCCTAGTTTGATCTTTGACCTCTTATACTTGCCATAGTTGGGCTTTTGGGTGCCCTCACTTTAGGCTTTCCCTTCAAATTAAGTATCATAATTGCTAGAAACTATGGCCAAAACTGCAAAAAGAGAAGTTAAACCTACATAACTAGAATCTTTGATCTGTGTCTGCGTGTCTTCTAGTACCCTAATGAGGAAACATGTAAAGCTCAAGCCAACACAAGTCAAATACTTGTACTTGTAATACTCAATATTCTTGTATGAATACTAAAGTATTGGTGATACATTAGCATGTAGCTATTAAGAGCCATCGTAACCGTGATCTCTGTCCTCGTTGGAAGCATGGCATAGAGGTCAACCATTTGGGAGTAAAACGACCACTGAATGAACAATTAGCAGGGAGAGGGTCTTGTAACAGCCGACGAGCTGTAATGTGTTGGCTGCCACTCATAATTACTGTTGCCTTGGAGCTGCACTTTCCTCCACCACTTGAGTTTGTTTTCTCGACTGAATGCATTTCAGAGGAGCGTTACATCATCGGCCAGTGCCCCGAGGAATGTGCACGACACGCGCTTCATGTTGTCCAAATGATTGAATGAAAGCTCCAAGGTCACAGTGACGTTTTTTTTATATTAGTGCAGCTAAATGGATTCTGAAATGGTCTCAAAAGAGAGAAACCATTCTCATAAATGAGAAATTCCCGGTTAGTGAAGTGTCATAGGCTACAGACTACAGCTGACATGATGTTTACGTTCTGTCTGGGGTTTTAAGGCTTTCCTCTCGTTCCTTTCCAAGAGCAGTGTATGAGTTAGCAGACAAAATCCGCAAAAACATGTTAAGGCTGTCATGTTAAACGTGTGTGTGTGTGTGTGTGTGTGTGTGTGTGTGTGTGTGTGTGTGTCACTCACACAGTACACTCCTGGCTTGTGTAATCAAAAACTCACTCATGAAACACCTGAAATATGCAGTTTTTAAGCCACATCTCTATGGAGTCATATGCTATTTTCATTTCTCCGTTTTCCTTCAACAACAAAGCTGCTGAGATCGTTACCCAGAATGCTTTGTGACTCCCAAGCACCTAGTGTAATGTAAATATTGCTCCTGAGGGATGTGGCTTCCTAGAAGTGACATCATGAAGACAAGTTCTTATTACTGTAGTAATATGTGCGATGAGTGCAGAGAAGAGATGGATGGTGTGCTATCTCCTCTGTCGTCAGGCCGAGCATCACTCCGTGCGGGCCTGTGTTCGGTCACAGAGTGCACGTGGAGCATTTTCTGCTATTTCACTCCCAAACACAAACAAAACATCCATCTCGTTTACTTCAAATGAACCCAAGCACTTTATTTGAATACCAAAATTATCATTTATTATCATTCCTGGGGGAATACAAATGTTAAAGGTAATAACCCGTGTCTGTGAACATGACAGTTGACATGTTTTGGCTAGTCGTGCACTCTCTTAAAATCCCAGCTGAAAGAAACATAAAGTCAAGCTGGAAGGTGGAGGCTACCTGTCATAATCAAGTGTCATTATCAAGCCTTTACACGAGGCATGTCCTTTGTCATTAAGTGTCATGTCATTATTGTTACCAAACGCAGACACTGAAAACAGAATATTAATAAAGAGAGAAATTATATTTGTGTTTGATGTGTTCAGCGTATTTATTAGAAATTTAAAGTGCTGTAAATTGTACATGAAAGCTTCACATAAGAATATAGATTTCCTCTCACTCTCTGTGTGTGTGTGTGTGTGTGTGTGTGTGTGTGTGTGTGTGTGTGTGTGTGTGTGTGTGTGTGTGTGTGTGTGTGTGTGTGTGTGTGTGTGTGTGTGTGTGTGTGTGTGTGTGTGTGTGTGTGTGTGTGTGTGTGTGTGTGTGTGTGTGTGTGTGTGTGTGTGTGTGTGTGTGTGTGTGTGTGTGTGTGTGTGTGTGTGTGTGTGTGTGTGTGTGTGTGTGTGTGATGCACATATCTCAGGTGCAGGTGTCTTGCTACGGGCATATGAAAATAGTTGCTTTTGCTCGCTCTCTCTCTCTCTTTCTCCCCCTATATCTCTCTCTCTCTCTCTCTCTCTCTCTCCCCCTATCTCTCTCTCTCTCTCAATTTCAGTTTGCTTTGTTGGCATGATAAAACTCCATCTGTGTTGCCAAAGCATAAGAACAAAGATACATATAAACAACATACATCTGATATAATAATAATACAAGTAAACAGGATACTTATGATATAATTGTTTGGGGTGTTTGGGCAAACTTTTAGAATCATTTTACAGAATTCCAATTGTAATTTTTCAGTGGGAGTTTTATCCCAGTTTTTAAATTCTGGTTTCATTATCGGCCCCTAACTTTGCTAAAGTAGAGCATTATTGGTGTTATCAGAGGATTGTAGATTGTATAAATGATATTTGTTTTTCCAAATTTGCATTTGATTGCATCCAAAGCTCTCCAAGCTTTATTACAGTGTGTTTATGGCCAGGTTTTTTAACCCCTAAGGAATTCTATGAACCCTTTTGTTCCA
Organism: Percina caprodes; assembly: GCA_013375575.1. Taxonomy (NCBI): domain Eukaryota; kingdom Metazoa; phylum Chordata; class Actinopteri; order Perciformes; family Percidae; genus Percina; species Percina caprodes. Next base: position 288,995 of record JABXJD010000260.1, read on the forward strand.
GTCTGGTGTTGCCCAGAGTCAAGTTGTAACTCTGGCTGTTTCCCTGAGATCTGGCTCTCCTCTGAAATACCAGAACACTGGTCTTCTTCAGTCTGGCTCTCCTCTGAAATACCAGAACACTGGTCTTCTTCAGTCTGGCTCTCCTCTGAAATACCAGAACACTGGTCTTCTTCAGTCTGGCTCTCCTCTGAAATACCAGAACACTGGTCTTCTTCAGTCTGGCTCTCCTCTGAAATACCAGAACACTGGTCTTCTTCAGTCTGGCTCTCCTCTGAAATACCAGAACACTGGTCTTCTTCAGTCTGGCTCTCCTCTGAAATACCAGAATTTATATCTTTAGTGTCCTAATGGTGTTAAAAGCCCATGCCTGTTAATTTAACAGTTTTGAGCACAGCAAGGTAACTTGGTCTCTTATCTGGTTTCTATTCCAGTGGGCAGTTGGTGGTATTGGTGCTCTGGCAGCTATGGTGTAGTTCTCTCTCTGGCTGGGGGGCTGAGGCATGTAGGTACGTAGCGCTCTCTCTGGCTGGGGGTTACATGGACGTTCTGCAGTATTTCTCTGTAGAAGGCTACATGGACGTTCTGCAGTATGCAGTTATGTGCATTTTTCTCTCTCTCTCTGCACACACACACTCACTCCCGTTCTGGTGGTTGATTAACGCAGATAGGTGCTGATAACGTGCCGGATGGGTAGCGCCCTGCCATGAGTCCATGAGGCTAATGTCTGATTACTCCACATTTTGATTGTGTTATTTTGTGATTACATTATGAATCAGGTAACTCTAGTAGTACAATGTCTTCCTCTGATGTAGACGTAGACTGGAAGTAAGTAGTAGGCGATCCAGTGGAGTTGCATATGAAGTGGTTCGGGGTCCTTCTGGAAGTCCTTTTGGGGTAATATTTGGTTTTGATGAATTCTTCAAGCAGGAATACCACAGGCCCAGCAATCGGCCCCCTACCAAACAGACAAATCTTCACTGCACTAGTGTAATTTAAATAGACCTAGGCATATAAAATATGAACAGTCAGGAAACCACTACATTTGGTGGCCACTGTTACCTGGAGGGAGAGATTAAACCAGGCAGGGCCACTTCTAGTGATGGATGAATTATGAAATGTCTTCAGATTGCTTGCATAGTAAGTTTCTGTCCTATAAATGTGCTGAAACCAGCAAATGTCTTGCTTTTTCTGCTTGATAATTGTCTAAAGTACTGAATAAATGATCAATATTGTTGGCAATTCATTACCTTAGTTTGAGAGTGATAAAAGTTCATGTGTGTTGGCAGTGTGGGTCAGTTCACCAGCATAATCACTACAGCTGGGAGCGTTTCAAATGAATATTGGTGTGTACAAAGTGACGGCCTTTATTACACATAGATTTTCATTATTTCAGATCAATTAGATCATTTTCAGATAATTTTTTAGTTTCAGAAAAAATATTGCTGTGCTCGCTAAAACTAAATTTCCAAGGGGAAGACTGGATCCTACGTTATCTTCTCATTGGCTGGTTTTCATCCGTTTAGTTCTATTCATTCAGCTAGAAGACAATGTGAGTGAGATCAGAGCTTTTTCCTTTCTAACACAGACCTGACAGACATTGCATCTTGTTTCCCAACTGGGAGCACTGCGAGGTAACAAAGGCGAGGTAAACACACAGTAGCCTCTTAGCTCGCAGCCTGACAAACAGCGGCAGTATTAATGGTCAACACAGGTTTTTTGAGACGGGACACTGAAGGAAGCTAGAGAATGCATGGAAATGCTTGAATGGAAAGTGGCAGAGTGGATTCCAGGGAGGTCTGCGGCTGTTTTGCTGCTGATGGGTATGGTGCGTTAAAGCTTGTCACACAAAGCCCAGCAGAAGTACACTCTCTGTAAACTTTCCGGGATCTTTTTAAACACAGAGAGTGCCAGCCTACCCAACCAGAGACGGAGCAGGAGGCACAGCCAAAATGTCACAGTCTCACACACACACACACACACACGCTCCACACACACACTCCTAGTATGCTTCTTTGTATTTATAGTACCTTATGTATTTAGATTACATGGCTGCTTTGTATTGAGCAAGTTAAACACACAGGCCATCCTTCACCATGCCAGCAGGGACCCGGGGGCAGCAGAGGCTCAGTGATGTCACAAAGGTTATGGCAGGATCTCTGTGAACGTCACTAACTCACTAACAAGCATCGTCACATGGCAAAGCAAAAGATAAATCCATAATCAAAGCTGGTTGTTGGATGTGTAGCTGTGTTCTCCACCACTTCTCCATCCATCCATCCTTCTCTGCAGCCACACGGAACAGCACCAACAGGACCAAACTAGAGCTGTGAACACTCCAAATGTTACAATACAATTGTCTCAGAAATAATTGCGATTAATAATAGAATTGTCTATATGAGTCCAATTTTAAAAAGACTTATTAAGTGGCCGGGTTGGCTCAGTGGATAGAGCAGGTGCACATATACTTCTAGGCTCACGCCTCGACGCAGGGGTCCAGGGTTGGAGTCCGACCTGAGATGATTTCCTGCATGTCTTCCCCTTTTCTCACCTAGCTGTCCTGTCAAATTAAAGATTAATTAGTATATTACTTTTATAAACAAATTAAATCTCATCTTTCCTTCAAGAACATCCTAACCATAACATAAAAACATAAGAACACAACTTGCCCACTCTCACACTAAGTGGGTAATACATATTCTAATGTGGATAATAAATATTCTAATGTGGATAATAAATATTCTAATGTGGATAATAAATATTCTAATGTGATAATAAATACTCTAATGTGGATAATAAATACTCTAATGTGGATAATAAATACTCTAATGTGGATAATAAATACTCTAATGTGATAATAAATACTCTAATGTGGATAATAAATACTCTAATGTGGATAATAAATACTCTAATGTGATAATAAATACTCTAATGTGATAATAAATACTCTAATGTGGATAATAAATACTCTAACGTGATAAAGCGCTGAGTAACTGTGCAAACTGCATCATATAGAAAGTTGAATAAGTTTAGCTTCATTTAGGACAGAAGCTATTCCTAAATCTACTAGTCCTTGTTTTTAGAACAAAACATATTTATCATAAAACATAGTTTCTAACTCCACCCCCTTGTCATTTTGTTGCTATGAATGTGGCAACAACGAACAATTAAAAATATGAATAATTCAACAGATAGTCACTTATATAATTACTATTTGGCATATGTAAACAAAACCAACAACTACCAGTCATACGTCTTAAGATTTTAGCTAATGTTAAAAATCAATTGTGGGTAAACAAAAAAAATACGCCAGTATGAAAAATAAATTGACAATAGGACAATTATGTAAACATTGTTCCAGGCGTGGACCAAACATGCTCCGTTCAGTCATCATGCGTTCATCTCCATAGATCCAATAACTGGGGGGGGGGGGTAGAAAACTTCACTCAGGCAGTCAACACATTGATGTGATGAACAGGAACAACCATAAATAAACCATAAATCAATAAATAGGGGATAATGTCCATCACAATTCGCCCGAGCCCAAAGTGATGTCTTCATATTGCTCGTTTTATCTGACCACCAGTCAAAGATCCAAAAAGATCTCATTTTATTATGATATGTGACATTAAGGAGCTGGGACCTGCAATGGTTATTAAATAGTTTATCTGTGATTGACCAATGGTTGCAGCTCTGATGCCAGGTGGTCCTCTCAGCCTCTCTCGCCCCCCTGCACGCCTGCAGTAGTTCTGACTAGTTTTATGTCACAGGTCATGATGGTGTGATGCTTCACTTTAGTGTTTTGTTGTCCCCCCCCCTCCCCCCATTCCATCCATTCATCAAGGTCCAGACAGCAGACGACCAGATAAACATTTTATTGAGTTTCCGGGTGATTACTCCGTTACCTTGAAAATGATCACGTAAATTCTTCTTCCTGCAAAAGCCCAAAGGCTCTTTAATTTGGTGCTCGGTGTTCCTGTGACTTGGATCAGTTTGGGCTCAGTTCAGACAAGGTCATGGTCACGTCTCCTCCTCGCTTCTATTTTTCCTCTTTTTATCTTTCATTCTCTCTGAGTTTGAGCAAAGACAAAGAATGTGATTTCCCTTGCGGCACTCCTGGCTTCCTACCAAGTTCAGGACTCATTTTAAGGTTCTAGAGCCCTGCATGGTCCCCCTCCTGTGTCCATCTCTGTCCTGCTCCGTCCTGATGTCCCCAGGAAGACACTCAGGTCTTCTGAGCAGGATAACACTTCCTGGAACACACTTCCTGTTGTTCTACGATCTGTGGTCTCTAAAGTTTTAGTTTTATTTCACTGTTTTTTTTTTTATTCTTTGTGTAGTTTTTTATGTTTTGGGCTGTTATTTTTCAACGCTTTTACTCTTGTAAGGCACTATTCTGACTTGGCTGGACGTCCAGGATGAAGCCGGCTGTGCGCAGGGCCCTGGAGTCTTGCTGTGTGTGCATGTGGACGTTCCAATATTGATATAAGGTATACTTAGACCTTTGACCTTTTTTGTGCATCTCCGCTGGGTGCTGTGACCTAATGCTGACGTCCACCACGTGCCGCTCGCTGCCTTTGAAGTACTTGGTGAGTTCTGAGGACCGCGCTGGATTGGAAGATGATGGATTCATAGAAAGCGTGTTTTTCATAACACTATAGACACATCTGGTGAACTGTAAAATATTAACGGATCCTCTTCTTTGGAATATCTTAATCTCTCTTGGCATTTGCAAGCAGACGAGACAGGACACACGCCCTGCTGCTGCTGCTGCTGCTGCACACATTCCAGTTCATTTCTGTTGAATGTGTACGTAAGTGGGTCTGAGACATCTTCCACTGTTTTCACTGTGAAACGTGTTGATGACACGCCCGTGGCTCCATTCCTAATGTGATTGATGTGGATAAAGGCCGTCAAGCTAAACAGTTTGAAGGAGGGGAATACTAGAAGCCCAGCTGCACTGACCAGAGTAGAAACATGTCGCTCCTCTCTTACCCTCTCATACTAATCACTCAGTTCACACACTACTGCAGCAGGCGCTTGACACAAGTTTGGAAGATGTGGTGGAGACACACTACGCTAGATTTTTTTAAGGAAAAATAAACACAAAATTATCAGTCTGAATCATAAAGTAGTTCTGCATCAAAGACAGACATATACATCACCAAAGTGATGCTGTATTTGCACAATGTGTTTCTGGAATCTGATTTGGACAATTCTTCCCATAAAGACAACATGAAGAAATCAAACAAACGTAAAGATAAATACAAAAACGTCCATCCAAGCAATAGACGACATCCAGCCCAAATACACAGCAGCACGGCTTGAAGAGTGGACTCACTGATGCTACTAGATACTCTGTAGTAGTTACATACTACTGTCTGATGGTTGGAGTTACATCCGAATGTAAAATGGTATTATTATTAGTTAACCCTGCCGAGTCTTTTCTACAACGATATGTCACATCTGTTGGCTTTAAATATCAGCCTGGTCCAATCAGCTGTACTGAAATGGTGTTCAATGATGTGATGTTATTCTGAGTCTTAGTCTAAGCCTTCCTGACCTACTGTAAGTCTCAGTTTAAGGTGCTTTTGTCAGACAACTCATGATACTTTATACTTTAATATAGAAACAGGAATGACATGTTTAATCATTTATTTTATCTCTAAATGTACTTTTGTACTACTATTCTGTTGATTGAAGACCTACTCTTTTCAGAAGTTTCAGAGAGAGCATTGTTGGATGTGGATAATTGAGGAAAAATAAGCGCAAAGAAATTTAGCAATATTTTATAAACCTGTTTTATGGAATTGTCTTTCTTCACAGATTCCAAGCTTCTTGTTTCAGCCTTTTGTATTTTGGTCACAATTGTCCAAACAGCTTGTCCTAAATGTATGTAACAAAACTAAGAATGCTCTGTAGTGATTTTCACCAATAAAAAGCAGCAAAGTTAAACATGATAATCAGCTGGGTTGTATGATCCCACTGTAAGAAAGTACACGTTACATCCTGCTCAGATACAACCCGACAATACTGATTACTTTACAGATTTTCAGTGTATTAAAAAAAGATTCCAATTAAAAAGATTCATTTGCTGATGAAAACAGATGAGCCCTATACATATATAAAAGGAGCTGTGACATCATACCAAACCACCAATATTCTTTCACAATGTGTGGCAGAAACAGTTATTGTAGCCTGTCCATGTTTATTTGAAACATCTGACCTTTGAACTTTCTCCAACGCTCTATCTGCCATAAGTTACAGCGCTCTGTGTATGCATCAACTGTCACCCGCTGCTTTTAGGGGCCTTCTAGACTAAACCACGTTGGCCATAAAATAGGTAAAAGTAACTAAAAATGTTGGGCTTGTTTAATGCAGTTTCAAATGAATAAACGTAATAATCCCATGTCCTACAATAAATCCAAGAATGAGCTGGGGCTGAAAAGGTGCAGTGATGCACCATTTATCTTCATGCCTTATTATTTTGTTTATATTCTTGCTGATTTTGATTTTTTTTCTTCCTTATTTTTGGTTTACTTTTCCTGCTTATTCCTTCAGTTATTACCTACTTGAACTTTTAAGTCTGCACAGCACTATAACACTGTCATTGTTTATAAATCCCGTAAATGGGGGTGAAAAAAGGCCACTGGGCTTTTTTGGATAGATCTTCAAAAGCCAGCAGACTGTGTGTTTACAGGCTGGGACGGGGCTGGGCTCAGGGATGTGGAGCCTGCAGTCTTTTACAACGTTGTCTTGTCTGTCACTTGACAGTTGACTGCCGTACAGCTTTCCCCCCGCTTAGCAAACAGTCCTGTTATATTTTCCATTCGAAGAATCCTCGGGGTCACCAGTGCGCCTGACTGTGGCTGAAGCCAGATGGGGGTTTTCCTATAAACAAGTGTACAGGCTGTATTTATACAGACTGTGGCACCTGACGCCATAACACTCATGACACTCTGTTTAGTGGCCAAAGTTACCATAAGTCACTTTAGAGAATTAAGTAAATATTTTCATTATGGCCGTGCCATTGTTTATTATAGAATTGCAAAAGTTTTAAATCTCACCAAATCCTCTGTTAAAAAATCATTTAATAACAACTTGTCTAAAGTGAAGCGCCATGTACATTGAGCTGATTCCTTTTCATTATTCGCAAGTCGATTTAGTTTCAAACAAATCCAGAAACACCAGCTGTTTGAGCAGCAGTGTGAGGGAAGGCTCAGGTTGGAGCCCTGCATTACACAAACCATAGACTGCATTCACACCAGGATAAAAGCATACCTCTGGCCTGTTGAGCGGCACATTGTCTCATTCAAATACAGTATGTCGCCCATCACAGATACATTCCACTCTGCTAAGTATTATCATGCTGCTGGATTAAAGCAGCATGAGACAAGAAGATGCACTGCATAGTATTGGATAGTGAAATCATTGGAGATTACCATTTGGCCTGATAATAGTGTGAGAAAGAGTTCAGTCTTGGAGAAAAGCCTTTACGATAAAAGCATTCCAGTAAAGAGTGTTGGTCAGTTTGGTGGAAGTCATAAACAAGTGGACCCGTGGCTAAGCTGGAAACAGCCAATTATGGTGCTCCCATCAACATGTACAAAACACCAAAGGAAGGATCATAATGAGCTCAGCTGGAGTATCCCCCGTATTGATTGCAGCATAAATTCACAATCATCAGTTGGAAATCCTGGACTTACCCCAACGTAAATATCACGGGCCATGAAAGCCTCCCGTACGTTTGGCTGGGCTTCAGCTCGGCTGGTGGTCGCCAACAAGCCCCGGACAGTGTGAGACAAGCATGGAAGAGACAAAAGGAGAGAAAACATACCAGATGTGACCGCTCAAATGATTAATTCATCAATGAAAGATGATGAAGAGATTTGGTTAAGGCTAAATGTGTGAATCTCTGGCTGAAAATAGAAAAAACCTCAAAATAGAAAGCATTATAATTCACCATGACATACTGTAATCTGTAGTTTTTATCCAAGTTAAATTAAACAAATGCTCAATTACTGTAAAACTGCTCATGAATGCCACCAGACATGTATTGGTGCATAACTATACTATAATAGGAAGTAGACTAGTAGTAAACAACAACCTACCTTTGGTGCTCATATAGATAGATAGATAGATAGATAGATAGATAGATAGATAGATAGATAGATAGATAGATAGATAGATAGATAGATAGATAGATAGATAGATAGATAGATAGATAGATAGATAGATAGATAGATAGATAGCATATTTTTCCTTAATATGTCATTATCAAATGAATTCAATGAGAAAACATCAGTGCTTTATGGTGCCAAAATGACTTTTTAATCCAAACAAGTTCATTTAGCCTACTATTTTAATTGCTCTTTTTTCTTATACAACAGGCTTAAAGTTTTTTAATATAGTAATATAAGGATTAACTTAGTGAGTTCTCAAATCAGAGATGGGACTGACCCCTAATTTCCACCGGTTGTGGAACGGCTGTGGATCTGCTCCTGAATGGTGGCGGAGTCATCAGGTTTCCATCCATCCATCCATCCATCCATCCATCCATCTTCATCCGCTTATCCGGTATCGGGTCTCGGGGGCAGCAGCTCCAGTAGGGGACCCCAAACTTCCCTTTCCCGAGCCACATCAACCAGCTCCAACTGGGGGATCCCGAGGCGTTCCCAGGCCAGGTTGGAGATATAATCTCTCCACCTAGTCCTGGGTCTTCCCCGAGGCCTCCTCCCAGCTGGACGTGCCTGGTCAGGTTTCCATTCAAGTCAATGTGTGTATTTCCACTGACTGCAGAACAGCTGCGTCCCGACTCTGTACCAGCTCCGGCGATGCCCTGCCCTCCGGAGCAGATACCCAGAGCTTCTACTGCTTCTACTGCATCCGCGGCATCTCAGCACACAACAGACAACCGTAGTTGCTATGCCCTGATGACTGACTGACAGGCAAAGGTTGTAAGATAAAGCGACTTCATTACTACAGTACCTTTTAGCAAAAAGGCAAATCAGTTACATTCCTTTGCACTTAAGTTATTTCTCCATTAGTTCAAGTCCCCACCCTTCCACCTTAACTATTTTTTTCTGCGGGAAACCCTGATGATACATACTGTATTTTGCGTCATCACTGACAAAATCTACAACATGGCGACTTTAAGTGTGACATCACACAAGCACCTTCAGTGAGCAATAACTTAAACAGTGCCAGGTAATAAAGATTAACATCCCAGCATGCAAAGGATATAGGAGGGGTCGTAAACAGCTCGAGGCAAGTGGCTGTCTACCTCTCCAGTCACTCCTTAATCTAGGAGATATTAGGGAGAAAGGCCAACAACACAACAAGGACTCGGCTTGGCCGAGGCAATCAATAAGAGGACAACTGTTAAGTGGAACTTCCTATCAGCAAATCTTGATGGAGCTCCAAGTGCCACGTGTCTTGGCTCTTATTGTGTTGACACAGAGATACAGGCCGCCATTTACTCAGCACTGGCTCAGATAGCATCAGACTATGACCTGGTTCTTTTGAAGACAGACATGTTTTCCTTTTCTATTTCTTTAATCCACACTTCCACACATCCCTTCAAGCCTTTCAGTAAATGGGCATTTTTCTTCCGTGAATCTTGTGTCGTAAAACCAGCAGATTCACTGATAGCTTATTATATGATCTAACATGAAACATCATCATTGTTGTCCTCTCTTTGTCTTTGAGGCAGGGTTTCTAACCTAACCCCAGTGGGGGTGCTCATTGTTGAATAAATTCCCTGTATCTGAGTCTGGGTGGGCTTGTAAGCCAGGCCAATCAGTTAAGGCTTCATTAAAGCTGTTCCTCCTGATGCTCTACAGAGGAGTGCCCTCTAGCCTTTTAACAGACCAGGGTTTATTGTAACTGTTGTCTTGTTTCTGAGGTAAATGCACGGCTTGGTTATTGTTTATGTACAGTAGAGCCTGCAACCCTTCTTTATTCCCTCAACCACACTACATGTAATCTGTGTGTCAAGATATGCTCTGTGCAGATGTTGGTTCCTGGAAGCCCAAAAAACTGAGAGGGCATTCATCTATCCAATCTTTTTTTTTTTTTACAACATTCCACATAAATAAGGGACTTCAAATTCATGTTGTGAGAGGGTTCACCGATATTACAGGGCTTTCAGGTGATAAAACACCCTTTGATGGCCATGTTTGAGGGGTTCGGTTGTACACAGCTGGTGGTTAAATATGCTCGGCTTTATGGAGACAATTAAACAGACATAGCAAGGGGGAGGGGTGCTGGTTTTTAAGATGTGCCCATGATAATTTTATTGATGCAACTTGGCACATTTGTATTATTGTAAATTAAGTGTGAAAATGGGCAGAAAATAGCACTTGTGCCACAGCCTGGTGCAAGACATCTCTCCTTGTTCTTATACAAGGTTCATGTTTAATTGTGCATTGACCCTGTTTACATCAAAATGACATTCTATTATATTATATTCTATTAAAGTTGACTTAGTTATTTGTTTTTGCGCTTAAAGGCAATTCCCCAATTGCTCCCTCAAATCCAAAACCATGACCACGGGCCCTCACCCTCATATGTGTTATGTGTATATATGTTGAAATGGATCTTGGGGACTTGCACAATATGCTGGACTGAAAGGTTAAAGCTGTGATCATTCCATCTCTTTTGCTTTGCATCTGGAGCATCCTGGAACAATTGGTTCCTATCTTCTAAATACACAATAAGTATAAATCTATTCTGTTTCATCCCAACATACTATTTTTCTTGTTCCTGTAGTAAAACTCTAGCCCTGACAAAAACCCAACGCACTAAAGGAACTGTTTTAAAAACTTTGTTTTTTCTAAGCCGTTCCATACATTTCTGAAAGTTTTATTGTCCTGTAAGCATATGAGCGGTTCTCCAAACACAGCTTATTAAAGAAAACAGTAATGTATGTTTGCGGTGCCCTGTGGTACAGGCCTCAGGAGATGATGTAGTGTAGGGAGCGTAGACAGGCTGCACAGAAGACTTGGCTTGTCTTGGATCTGAGTAAGAAGCTCATTTTTCACATCGACACCTTGTGGGGGCTCTCTAAGCTACTGAATCCACAGAGTAAATGTGTTTAATATTTGCTCAGGAGCTAGGAAGGTCTGCTCTTTGTAAATTGTGTAAATTGATAAGTTGGCAGCAGCGGCCGATGGAGGGATGCATCTGTGTGGCTGAAAGTGGGCTTAAAGCGCTGTAAACAAACAGGCACGCACTCTGCCGTCTGCCTGGGCTCAGAATGGACTTCTGGAAAGAAACAATCCAAAATCTGTATTCTACAATCACTAACATGGCTGCACTCCAGCTCCCTGCACCAGCGAGGATTGCTCAAATGCAAACATTCAAATGGCTGTTTGCTGTGTCTTTCATGCCTTTTAAAACTCAATTAATGTTGGCTCTCAAACAGCTGACTGTAAGTATGCTCTCTCATTGGCTCTTGTTCTCTGTCACAGGTAAGTTGAGGTGACCCGAGAAGAGATGCCAGGGAGTGAAGTGTGGGCCATGCATGCTGGGAAATGCTCTGAGGACCTGGTCACTGGTCCAGAGGACAGACTGCGTCCGGGGCACCTGCAGGGGGCTACACAGGTCCAGGGGACGGAGAGAAGGAACCACGCACTGAAGAAGCAGCAGCCGTTGACAGACGGCCAGAGCGGTAGGCTTTTCCTTTTAAATCCAAGCCCGATCAAATCCTGTTCACTCTCACAGGGTCCATATGATCATCCTGGAGACCAGCAATGCCATTCTTAGAGTAAAGGAAGACAAACCCACCATTAGCACTCATATGATTGGCTAAGTGTTGATCACATGAATGCAGGTTTTTCCTGACTGAATGAGCCTTTGGGGTGTGACTGCACAAGCATGATCTGTTCTCGTACAGTAAAGGCAATCAGTCTCTTACCTTATCTGAGAGAAATCTATGCATGTGCCTGTTATTTCTGACAATTTTATCAGCAGTTCATTTAAAGATCAATATCAGTCTAGTGTCTGTAATTCTCTGGTTGGGAGTGGGATGTGAATCAGTGAGTCAGCACCTGATGCTAGCTGTGGGCTTCATGTTTCCAGACACTGTCAATCAAATCTGATCAAACCACGCCCACACTACCTGGGGTTTTGGAAGTATGGGAGTTGTAGTTATGCTTTAGCATTAACGTTAGCTACTTGTCAACCAGCACGTTGTAGTAACGATAAGCTGGATCAATATAAATATACATCAATAAATAAGGTCTCTGTTGTATTACTGGGTTGCAAAGTGGCATGTAATTAATCATAAAATGATGCTGTGTGGCAAAAAAGCAGTAGTATGGTTATGTCTTAAAAAATAAAATTTCTCTGGGTTTCTCAGGTTTCTCTAGGTTTGAAATATGGTGGAAACATTTAGGATAGTGCAAGAACACAACTCATAAAAATATATAACACAGCAATGGCTGTTTTTAGACATTTTAATACAGAAATGTTTCATATTGTACCTTTTAATGGTGAATATTTAAACAACCCATATTTACATATTAAATTGTTTGGCGCTGCGTTCTGGCGGGAGTAGTAATTATGACTGAGGACCACAGCAGGAAGTCATGTAGCCTTAATGTGAATAAGGACCCAGAAAGGCCGTTAAGAAACAAAAAGATACAGGACTAAAAAGCGCTTTGGTGGCGTCCGGTGGCCGCTATGTTGAATGTAAACAAGAAGCTGCTTCTCTGTCGTCATGGTGTTAAACCAGCCAATAGCACGCCACGTAGATAAGCCAGTTTGTGATTGGTTCCTGCAAAATTGTGAACTGAAGCAGGAGAATTAAACATGGAGGTCTCCAGACCGAGCTGCAGGGCTCCAGACCGAGCTGCAGGGCTCCAGACCGAGCTGCAGGGCTCCAGACCGAGCTGCAGGGCTCCAGACCAAGCTGCAGGGCTCCAGACCGAGTTGCAGGGCTCGAAACCGAGCTGCAGGGCTCCAGACCGAGCTGCAGGTCTCCAGACCGAGCTGCAGGTCTCGAGACCGAGCTGCAGGGCTCGAGACCGAGCTGCAGGTCTCGAGACCGAGCTGCAGGGCTCGAGACCGAGCTGCAGGGCTCAGACCAAGCTGCAGGGCTCAAACCGAGCTCGGTCTCCAGACAGAGCTGCAGGGCAGAATGGGCGGGGCTTAGCAAGTGAAATGGTTTGGACGACTGGTTGGTATTTAATGTTACAGAAGAGATAGAGGTTTTCAAGGGCATTAAAGCATTTTAAATGTGCAAGAAAAGTGTAAAGATTACAATTTTAATTTTAATCTAAAACTTTGATAGTTTACCTATAATTTAAGAAATGGCCTTAAGCTATTTTTTTCAAGTCAACTGGATACAATTGTGCCAATGATATTTTGTCAAATATTTCATACATTTTAGTGTTTTGACGTCACTTACCATCTTTTCTGTTTCCAATACCCTGACAAACGTTTGTTGTAGTTTATTTTTTATTTTTTTTATCTCAAACATTTGGATTGGCTTTTTAAGGAAAGAACTGAATGTGCTGCTGCACAGAGCCATGAAGAGTGTTCAGGAAGATCCCCGTGGTGTGGAGCCACCGCTGAACCGAGACATGAAGCAACAGTTGATCCTGTGGTCACCACGATGTGCACTGTCTGTGGAGACTTGACTAGTTTGCCATCCGACTCAATGATTTGCATCTTTTCTTTCCTGCTGACTGTGACTACGCTCTAAGCAGAAAGATTTTCAGGGACACTAATGTTAGCCTTCCAATGAATGAGGAAGTTGTCTATATCTATTCAAAAAGCTGGGAGTAAAACACAGACAAGCTCACCTCCGTTTTATCAGCATTATTGTTGTTTCAAAACCTCAGAAAGCAAAATCATGAGTAGCATATTATTTCAGCCCACGTACATGCAGCAGGTAAAGAAGTATGCACGTCACACATCGTTGCCAAGGAAGTCCCCGGGCCAGATAAAACACTGTTGTTTGAACATTTTATTGGATCCATCTGATGACTAATCCATTCTGAAATATCTTTGCTTCTCAGCTCCACAGCCCAAATCAACCTAGCTTAAATGCCACTGGCCTACAGGGCTGAAGGTGAAAGTATCTGAGGAATCCTGTGATTTAAAGACTGATGTATCCCTGCAGACGCTCAGGATAGCCAGAGCAGCACAACATTTCCCTCTGCGCTCCTAGACCCTACAGAGTTTTCCATGATGTCATGTGTGGTGCGGTAGTGAGAGTAATTGCAGAGGCAGATGAACATAAACTGGAATCTCCTCAGATTCAACCATTGATTCAATCACCTTATTCTTCAAATGAGCCAGAAACAAAACAAGTGCCAAGGCCAGACTGTGGCTCCTCATGTTCCTGCCAAACACAAATGAAAGATAAGACTGTTACTGACATCATTTACTGCTGATGGATACAGCCGAAACGCACCGCGGACAGCTCATTAAGTCAGCAGACTGCCTGGCTGTTACTGGATATAAGGTCAATATTAATATTAAGGTTTAGGTAGTCTATATCCACCACCAGGGCTGGGAGACTTTCACACTTTTATCGGCACCAACAGTTTTTCTTTACTTTCCCTCTGTAACAACAAAAACTAATTTCACCTATTCACACAATTAACATTGTGTTATTTCTTTAGACCATTTTACACTGAAAACAAAGTAAACAAAATTAAAACCCCTCCCTCTCCCCTCCCATACCCGTCCTACAACGTATCAAATAAACATGATTTATTTTTGTATTTCTATATTATTCTATTTTTCTTTATTCTTCTGTTTTATTTTCATGACCGTTTTAGTTGCTCTTATGTTTTATGTAAAGCACTGTGAATTGCCTTGTTGCTGAAATGTCCTATAGAAATGAAGTTACCTTACAACCTCAGCCTGTCAGTCAGTCCCCAGGGCATAGAAACTACTGCTGTGCCTGCTTGTCTCAGAGGAAGTGGAACTGCACCACGACCGCTTTCGCCATTCCATTAAAATCATAATGCTGTCTGCGTAAAGTTTTGAAAAGTGTAACCACTTTATAGGCAGTGCCAGGACTCACTGGGACAGAGCCGATGTAGTAGTCTCGAGGTTGCTCTGTCCACACCTCTGCGTGCATGTCGGAGCTCTGCTGGGTAAATCCAGACAGCTAGCTAGACTATCTGTCCAATCTGAGGACTATGGTTACCTGGTCCTCAGATCTCTGCAGGGTAAATCCAGACAGCTAGCTAGACTATCTGTCCAATCTGAGGACTATGGTTACCTGGTCCTCAGATCTCTGCAGGGTAAATCCAGACAGCTAGCTAGACTATCTGTCCAATCTGAGGACTATGGTTACCTGGTCCTCAGATCTCTGCAGGGTAAATCCAGACAGCTAGCTAGACTATCTGTCCAATCTGAGGACTATGGTTACCTGGTCCTCAGATCTCTGCAGGGTAAATCCAGACAGCTAGCTAGACTATCTGTCCAATCTGAGGACTATGGTTACCTGGTCCTCAGATCTCTGCAGGGTAAATCCAGACAGCTAGCTAGACTATCTGTCCAATCTGAGGACTATGGTTACCTGGTCCTCAGATCTCTGCAGGGTAAATCCAGACAGCTAGCTAGACTATCTGTCCAATCTGAGGACTATGGTTACCTGGTCCTCAGATCTCTGCAGGGTAAATCCAGACAGCTAGCTAGACTATCTGTCCAATCAGAGTTTCTGTTGACGACTAAAACTACTTCTGAACGTACACATGTTCCACCAAAACAACTTCCTTCCTGAGAATATTTAGCAGAGGCACCGTGGCTCCGCCCGGAGCTTAGCCCCGCCCAAGATGATTGTGATTGGTTTAAAGAAATATCAATAAACCAGAGCATGTTTTTCTACCATCCCAGAATGCTATGTGGACTAGCCAGACCCTCCTCCCTAGCGCTGTGGGGGAAGGTCTGGCAATTTAAGAGTAAGTTTGAGGTTTGAAATGAAAATTCTGATTCATAAATAATAAATATCGCTCACCTTAAGTTTTTAAAAATAAAAACACAAGCGACCGTGGGAAAGTTTTTGGAGTTTGGGGCCTGATGGAATTTAATGTTTCATTTGTTTTAAAAAAGCAAGGCCCTCCCCAGTGTTATTAATACTTACTTTGTCCCCTGTCTTTGACTTTTTTCTAAGACAAGGTCCAAGGGTCATCCCATTTTTTTCTTTTATTGTTGCAATAAAATAAAATAGCGTTGCAAGGGAAGGGTAAAAAGAAATTAATTAACCCGAGAAACAAAATTGCCCTTTAATGTTAACCTTATCTTTTCCAGTTCAGGAAAGTAGAGCACGTCTTTAATCCAGCTCCCATAACTTGGACTTCTATTTCTAACATTTCTAATGGATGGTCTGTTAGCTGACGTAGCCAGGCACCAATGACTTCTTGGTTTTATGTATTCATTTATCTTTCACTTTGTGCAAAGCATTATTTCAGTCAGCTAACTCAACAGTGAGGGTAGAATAGTGAGTTTGAGGATCTGCACCGACCTCTGCAGAGTAGGGAGGGACAGTGATGTGAAGGCTCAGGTAGGTGCTGGGGCGGGGGGGGGCTGTTCCACTGCCATCGACTGACTAAGAAGCCAAGTGAGCAGTCTCTGTGTGTGTCTCTGTGAGTGTGTGTAAGAAACATGACTGGACAGAAACAGTTCAAAAAAAAGTTTGCGGCTCGGCTCTCGGCTCAGGAGTAAATGTTGAGAGCTGGTATCTTATCACAGGGAGGTTTTCTCTCTGTCACTGGTAGTGTTGATCTATGCTTTCATAAGCAGTATAAATGGCAGTACATCTCCTGGCTATATTCCTAGAGCAGGAGTGTCAAACTCAGTTTCACTTAGGGCCAGACTGGAAAACCACCATCACACCAAGAGCACTACATGTTTAGTTCATTGACAAGCTTTTATTTAATCGAAAAATTCAAATCTCTTTGATTGTGTTATTGCATGTCTCATATAGTCTTTTCACTTACAGTTTGGTGATAAACACAAAGCCCTAAAAACATCAGGAAAAGTAAATTAGGTGGGCCAAAATTGATTGTGAATCCAAAGTGATATGCAGGCCGAATCAAAATCTGCGAGGGGCCGGATTTGGCCCTCGGGTCTTGAGTTTGAAACATGTGTCCTAGAGCTTTATAAGAGTCCACATGATGGCATCAGGAACTCTCTGTCTGTACAGGACTCAGGCTGCAAGAGGAGGAGAAGTGTGTTCCTTCACATTGGTCTCCAGAGCTTGTCATACCAGAAGACAACCTATTTTGTCTTCCATTAACTCTTTCATTTCATTCAGAAAGAACATTACCAGAGCAATATTAATAATAACAGAATATGCAAAGGAGGACAGAAGCCTAAAGGCTTTTTACGGGTCTCCCCACGATGATGGGTGACTTTAACAGTAAATAGATGGTTCCTCTCTTAAACCTATTCAGCAGTACACCCGTACTGGTACGTTGATAACTATGTAATCAAAAAATCCACCAAAACTCCTACTATGCCTATGAATAATTATTTTACTCTTTATGGTTGAGGGTGCCTGTGTTGTAGCTGAGTCAGCAGCTGTGTCTCTGTCTGTTTGAGTGTTTTGCGTCATCTACTGTGTTTTCTGTATATTTGTGTTAGGCTCCCCTTGAATACGAGATGGTCTTTCTCCATGCGTTTAATAAATGTCTCTATTTTACATTCAAGGTGTTACTAGTGCACTGCTGCCCACGTACACTTTCAAGGCCTGCTCCCTTTTGGAAAGGGCAGTATTCCTCAAAAGCTTTGTTCTCATGTTTGCTTTCATACTTCACTGATCCTGTAAATTAAAATGATTCTTTTGTTTGCCATCATAAAACCAGGTAGGAATGGAGAGGCAACATATTTATTGTTGTACCCTTAATTAGAAATCATCCGAAGTTTCACTGATTGATCACTTTGTCCTGTGAATGCCGAACAAGTCGCAGCAATCAGACTTCCCTGGCCTCACATTACACACTCCCTCAGCTCAGCTGAAGGTGTCCCAGCTCCACTGTAACTCTCCACTGGGTTTCACATCAAAACCGAGGCCACGCTATATTCATTTAGTCAAATAAGAGTGGAGGAGAGGTCCTAGTGGGTAGGAACGTTGTTTGGCAGCTCAGGACTCTCTAACACCTGCAGTAAAACAACTCGTATTGCTCCAGTCTGGCTTTTCGTGCAGCACCTTGTGGATTCCACACTGATTTGATGGTGGCCGGCGTTGAGATTACTCTCATCTGGAGGAGATTAGCCAGTGCTGCTGATAGACATGATCAGCCCAGCACTCAATCATCTCGTGCAGTTTAACATTGGCACAGCACAGCTCGCTTGTTGATGCAGCGCTATGCCCGTAACCTGGCTGATTTTCATCAGAGGAAATGAACTTAGCTCTTTGATTATGGACAATCATGCATTGCACAACAGCTTTAACCCCATACCTGTGGTTACAATATGAACTTGGTTCAGGAGGAAAAAAAAATTTGAAATGAATGTAATGAACAGATATTACTGTAGACATGATAAGAGAGACACACATGTTTACCTAAAGCTTTTCTGCAGACCGGCCAGGCCTTCTATCTTAGCCACCATCAGCATAAAAACTCACCACCATAACAAAAACCAGCATTTTAGTTTATTAGCAACAGGTGGAATGTGTGCCGATCGTTCCTGCTGTTGTTTTTAGCTCCTAATTCATCCGTGAAATTACTCACATGTTCATTCATCATCCGAGCGAAGCCGAGAGCAACAGGCCCCGGGACCAGCATCAGTTGATGGATAGACCATTATTACCTCAGTCCACACGCGCAGTAAACACATTTATTATTTATCAAACCAGTCTGTGTGACGTGATGAAAAACCAAATGGGAGAGCATGAACTGAATACTTGTATTCAATATGAAGGTTAAAAATAAATACAAACCCAAGTCTGTTTGTAGTGCCGACCCAAGTTTGTAATTGGTTTCATATTTAGTTATGCTACAGTAAAACTTATTGAAAGGTATACCAGGTTTCTGTGAGCTCAGACACATAAATAAATCGGTTACCTTTGTTGCAAAACGCTGCGTTCGTCCTCATGCCAAGTGCTCTGTTGACTGGACATTGATCGCTGATTCTTTTTTTTTGTTGGTTGTAAGCTTTGAAATATTCGCCTGCCTGGGCCAAGTGCTGTTCACCTATCTGGAATGTACAGTTAAAATTGCTTTGCAGCTAATATAAATACAGGCCACTGCTGTTGTAGTGCAGAGAGATGGCAGGCCCTTGTGTGGAGTGCAGGCAACTCTTAGTCACAGGCTCTTCCAGTGAAGTAAAAGGTGGCCATGTTAGCTTTTATATGGATGGATGTGTAAGTGAGCGTGTGTGTTCTGCTGCCGCCCTCGGCCACTGACACCTCATTTAGAAGAGATGAGGTCACCATGGAGAAGACATGGCTGTGTCTCAGTGATCCTCCAAGACACTCACACCCCTCAGAGAGCATTTTTGGAGAGGTCCATGTAAAAAGATCATTATTAAATAAATAATAACACAAATAAATAGTATAACATTTAGAAATAGAACCAACAATTTAGTTCTATTCATACCCTTGAAAAAATAAATTAATATAACTTGACACATTATTTAGAATCACCCTTTTAAGAAATTATTTATTTCATGATGTCACTTTCCAAAACAGCAGTGTTGTTTCTATATGTTTATGTGCATAGGGACCAGTATGTAGACTAGACCCATGCCATACACCACAGCATTTATAGCCTAAATTAATTTGTAATGCATGTCCCTAGATGGACCATTTTAAATTCAATAGTTCAACACTTACATAAAGACAGTAAAAAACACAAAGTCATCATAGATACGTACCTTAAAATACATAATGCTAAACAATACACAACCCAAGCTGATACAATGCGAACATGACTGCTCCCTGTCAGAAGAAGTTAAAAATGATCCCAGTCAGGATCATTTTTAAGGTCAGCAGGTAACACATTCCGCATATTTATCCCCCGAACAGAAAAGGTTGTTTGTCCTGATGAGGATCTATGGAAGGTCATCTTACAGTTCCTGTTGGGTGCTCCACACGATGCAGAACCCAAAGCTCTGAGAGGAACCATAGGCCACAGAGCTCCTGGGGAGCACTTACAAGTTATGCACAAGTTTAAGATTTGCACATTTAGTAAAATTATCAAAATTTAACATATGTAATGTCTTGTTAGTAGTCACATGCCCATTCCCTGGCCTAAAGCAGCTACAATCTGTGTCTTTATATTAACATTGGGTCACATTAATTGCATTTGGTTCTGCTCCAGCTCTGTAAGCAGTCTGCAACACTTGCAAACACACTGTAATAATAAAGTTTAATCAATCTTTGTAACATTCCAAAATGTAATTTTGACTAACAAAACTTTCATTTTTACTGTAAATGCAAATCGGTTCCATCTGTTTCATGGACTACTGTATTGGTATCGTCCCTGAAAAACCAGTATGGGTCGATCGCTGCACTGTACTCGACCTCTTCCAGATGAAAAGCTTTCTCTTTCTGCGGTAGTTTTCTGAGATGTTGCTGCGTCTTCGGACCCCCAGGAGCCGTAGTTTTCACTCTAAAGATGTTCCTCCGAGAAAGTCTAACAGGAGCTGGCTAACAACGCTGACTTTAATGCTGACAAGAAATTCAAGCTAACAACCCAGGCTAGTAGGCTGTAGCATTTGTAGCCTTGTTGAGATGAAAAAGTGGCCTGTGTACAATAACAAAACATTTCTGGAAATCAGAATGATGAAGTGACAGTTCATAATAATGATCATGAGTTGAACTTTAATAAGATGGTGAATTATTTCACAAATTACTGGTGGAGTTGTATATTGCAGGCGATTGATGCAACCCATCTGGGCTCCATATTTAGGCAGCAGGATACAGGGCATTGTATAATCCCATTGGTTGACTCACATTTGGACAGTTTTTGGGAGGGGAAATAGATGTTATTATGATTTCTTAGCTTTTATTATTATGAAAAGGATTTTCAGATTTGAAACTACTGTCTACTGGAAAGAAAAACTCAGCTGGGCGGCTATTAAACTTTCCATGATTGTCGCTAATATACTCAGTGGATATGAGCAAGGACAAATGCAATATAGAGGGAATTAAAGGGCTTACTTCAGAAGCTTCCATTCAAAGTTTTCATTATTCGTTAGAGTCTTCACAAAGGCACGCAATTAAAAGAGTGCCCTGTTTCATCCGTCACCACAGATACCAGCCATATTTATTATAAAAGCTTTAAAAGCCTCCCACAGAAACACACACACACACACACCAAGGGGGACAGGAAAAGGAAAACCTATACAGTTTTTCATATGCACTATATATTCTCAGTGGTATCAATAATCAGTGCACTACCGCATGATTTAAGAATCGTAAGATAAGAACAACGCTGACAGTGATCTTATCTATGGTCCTCTGTAATAACTCATTCATCAGCTGTTCGTCAGAGAGATTGACACTAGTGTCTAGTAATCTCTAGCTCTTCAAACTCCGGAAAAGATTAGGTCATTGCATCCACTGGGCTATTTTTAGAGCCCTTTAACAGTGGCATATTAAACAAAACGCTTAGAAATTCAATTAAGAAACCACTCGCCCACAATGACCTGAAAATAACCCAGAGTTATTCTAAAACAAAGGCTGTGCCGACCAGCCGCTCTGCCGCCTCACATGTGGTTTGGAAACAGGAGTGCTTAAAACCACAGATTCTTAGGGGCTGCTGAGATTAATGAAGAGTTTCTTTTTCCAGGTGTTGTATTGTGGATACAAGAGCTTTGGGTGGTGAATTTTTACCAAGGGGAGAAATCCTCACAGTAGAAATGAAAACAGTAACACAATATACAGCTCTGATCCGGCTCATGCCTCGGATGGGAGAGCAGAAGCACATTCCAGACCTGAGAGAACAGACGGCTCCGGATCATTCTCTGATATCGATCACATGTATGGCATTAATGTAAATTGGGGCCCCCGACAGTCAGGGTCATACATTCCCACAGGAGCCATTTGAGTTTAATTGGTTTTCACAGCCCCCATTCCCCCCTCTAATCTTTTAATAACTCTTTCTGACACCCTGACATAAACATCAACAAAAGAGACATCTTAGTCCATGCTAACTTTTTCTAGATATTGTCCTGTCGTCATCAACACTTCCCAAAGCTGTTAGTCATTTACTGTTGATTTTTATGTTAAATGATTCTTAGTCTATGGCTGTTTCAGCCTAAATGACAAAAGTGGAGCTGCAACAATGAAAAGTCTGAACAAACCAATTTGTTGTATTGGCATCGGTTTGATACGACTATCTAAACCCATTTGAGTCACTGCTGCATCATGCCGAGCTGTTTGCCAATCTCTTTTGTATAAAGTAGGCAGGTAAGTCAGACATTATTATGAGTAGCCATCAGGGACATTATTCACAATTACCTCACACACACTAATGAAATTCTTTCACAATACTGAAAAATGACACGCTCACATAATATACTGAAACCGTACACACATTCAAGTGAAATGCTCTCACATGCTGCTGAAACACTCCCATTTACACTACTGACATGCTCTCATTTACATTACTGAAATGCTAGCATTTCACTTTCAAATGTGTGTATGAGAGCATTTCAATAGGGTATATGAGAGTGTTTAAAATTAAACAAAAATCCATGATTAACGCTTATACAATAATTATATAGCATTACTCCAAATAAAAGCCAGAATGCCAGAAGACTGGCTTTGATTTCTTTTTAAAAATACACAGAGATCTTGCAATTCTAACATACAAATGTAGTGAGCTCCACAGTTTAGGGGAATAAAAACAGAAGGTACTCACAGTTATGATTTTATTGGAATGAGACGTTTCCGTTTCATGGTGATATCTTGTCACTTGAAAAACAATGACGTTGTCCTATCCCTTTCATAAAGGAACAGCAGAACACTGCGTGCAGCGCACGGATGCCACATCTCTGTTGACATCCAAACGTTCACCTCTCAGTACCATTTGCAGCTGCTTACATAAGTGCAAAAACGCAATTACAGATCATGAAAATATCCATTTAAGATTGTGTGTGCTCTTCAAATACAAACATAACCCAAATAACACACACGAATTTGGATCAGCCCAGTGCAAAAGGTCCTGCTTGTAATAACTGTTCCTAGTCTTGTATCAAATACACAATAGCAGCAGACGAGGGGTGCATGCCAGGTGAAATCATTCTCAGCTCTGTTCTACGTTGCTCTCTTAACCATCCTTATGTGTTGTGAATAATAAAAAAGAAGAATTCGTTTTACGGTTTTACTAGTCAGAAACGCAGGTATGCATTAGTCAAAATAGGAAGAAAGTTAGAACCATATGTTAATTTGAATGGGAGGCACCTGGTTGTGATTAGGGCCATGCTGCAGATGAGAGAAGCACACAATGGGCTTTAGTCAGGACAGGACAACGCTGGCTCCAATCAGAATAAAACCATTTCTAAAATCTAAAGCATTGTTTTTTAGGCTTATGGAGGACACATAGCTGCGTTTATGAGCAGATCAGTGTGGGGATGGACAAGGACCAAATCATCCAATAATTATAATGTAATTTGGTTTAACAACGTCCGCCTCAGTATGCGGGCTTGTTTGAGCACACGTTTCTTCTCTCATAGAGGCCTCGGCAGAGCTTACGACACAGCGTTTTTGAGGTGTTATTCATTTCACATCGGAGGTTTTTGTAAAAGCCAAACCTTGAACAGGTGTTGGAAATAAAACACGAAACATCAGTTTTTACAAAACATCATTTTTGTTTCATAGATCTAGAAGTGGTTCTCAGCATTTTTTTGAGTATCAACCCCCCAGAATGATCAAGTTAGTGTTTGCCCCCCCACCCCCCAATAGCAATGGGACATTTAACTCACAACATCCAGATGCTTACACATCAAATGCTCATAAACGTTCTACACCTTCTTTTGTCACTATCAATATCAATTGTTTTAGCTCCACATTTACCGGTAGACACACTGCATGCTAGAAAATGGATTAATACTTTTTGGTATCTAAATATTGTAGCATCTGATTACTGTACGCCACACAGCTAAGCAGTGGGCGTTTCTGCTGGGAAATGGTGAAATAACTATGGCTACATTAGGGGGTGCCTGTGTAGGTGCAGCGCTGTCCGTAGTACTGAAGCAGACAGACAGACAGACAGACAGACAGACAGACAGACAGACAGAACACTTCACAGTTTTTGGGTTTTTGATAAGTAATGAGAACAGCTGTCAACCCAAATGTGATAGAAAACATGTCGAAACTAGTGCAACCTGTGAGAAACTCTGAAGTCACATTTTTGTGTGTGTGTGTGTGTGTGTGTGTGTGTGTGTGTGTGTGTGTGTGTGTGTGTGTGTGTGTGTGTGTGTGTGTGTGTGTGTGTGTGTGTGATGAAATGAAGTGTGTTCTATAGTGAATGGTTGGCACTGTAGATGTCACTGATCTGTATTGGTCCTCTTGCCTTGGTGGTTTTGATTGTGGTCCCTTGTGTCTTGACTTAGCTAATCATATATGTTTGGAGCATGTGGAAAGTTTAAGCAACAGTGTGATAACATAACATATAGCTAAGGTGTAACTACACCTGCCAGTATACGATTCATTGGTTTTCATATTGCTTTGGCAAAGTTCCCACCAGGTGGCTTACTCCACCAACTGCCAATGATAGAACTATAGTGATAGAAACACATTGGACCACAGCACCAAAAGATAATTCCAGCTCCCCATGAGATAGTGTGCTTCATTCAGTGTTGTGATTGATAAGCCTTTTCTTCTAGATACGCTCTATATTAAAGTACGGAGCAGAGAAAGTGTTACCTCCAAATGTCTTCTAAATGCTACCTATCCCAAAGGCCAAGTATAACATGGCATCAAGGGTCTTATTTTTAAAGGTTTCAGCGGACATCCCAGAAGCTACAGGAATCAGCTTTAGCTAAATAAACAGAATACCAAGTTTTATATTGAAATCACACTAGCTGCCAATTGTATGGAGATGCTATCAGGGTCAAGTATGTGTTCATTACAGATGCGCTTCGATTAATGCTCAGGACAGCCATCTAGTCTGATCATTCTCTGTTTATGTACATGGTCCATTTTCAATACACCTTGGAAATTTCATTAAAGTAGAAGAAGAAGCTACACCAGGTATCTGGCTTTTGATCCACTGTTTGCTTTGGTTTGATGTAGACGGCTGTCGAATGATACGAAGCATTGTGCTTTACTGTGAAAGTAAGAACTGGAAAGGCTGGGCATAGAGAGACCTTGTATCTAATAAGAAGGGGAGAGTGGGGTGAAATGAGTCCATTTTATTTTAAATTAGTTAAATTATTATTATTATTTTAAGTTAATTCAGAAAAATATGTACTATATCTACTTTGTCTATTTATAGAATCTTAGAGTCTTTTTAAGTAGAGCCTTGGTTTTATTTCCATCAACAATGCTGTCCACTCTTTTGTCAGATATTTGTGTCTTCTGTCTATCTATATTATATATTGTGACACCTTTTTGACAAATTGGTTGTGTGCACTCAACTCCATGACCAAAGTTTTTAAGCCAACATTTTTTTTATTATTATATTATGCTCCTTTTCAGATCCATACTTTTATTTTGGGTTTCTACTACAAATTTCTTACTTGCATATACATTTTTTTTTATAGTCATCTCCGTGATATCACCATAGGTTTTTGGAGAGCTATAATTGTTACGGCTGGGTAGAGGAGGACTCAGTGTACAGTGCTCTGTAACTGCACCTGAGTACCAAGGCACAGGATTTATTTAAAGCACAGATAACCAAGGCAAAGACTGGGTAGGCGACAGGGAGACCAGGTAGGAAAAAAACGATCCAGATTAGAGCAGTGATCTTTAGAGAAGAAAGAATAGAAAATGAGGTTAGGCTGAAGACCAGCAAGACGTTAACCCAGGAGACCAGAAGACTGAGTTTGTTGGACTGAAGTTTCATTCCTATGCTGGTAAGCAATAACCTGGGGCCTCATTTATTAACAGTGCGGAAAAAATGTTCTAAATTTTCTCTTACAAATGAAATTTTGTATGTGCTTGAGTACAAAGAAATGTATATTTATCAAACGTGTGCAAGGCAATCATCAGCAAGTAAGTAATCTTGATCAATCCCACCTGTTCTTAACGACTATGCTTGTTCACGATTGGACCATTTGCATTGAGAAATGCATCCAATTACCATGCATATACTAACATCAATGCAATAATGACAAAAAGAGCAAAGAAGAGGAACTTCTCAAACCCAGAAATGGAAATGAGGCTGAATCTAACCAAGAAATATTGTTTGGTTCACTCAGTGCAGGAGGCATTACAAACAAAAGAAAAAAATGCTGCATGGGCAAAGGTCACGAATATCATGACACAAGTTCAGCAGTACATTGTTGGGGAAGTGCTACCTACTTAGCCACTCTGTTCATCACCCCCCACCCCCACCCCCAACTGGTGCCGTCAGACTCCACCTACCAAGAGTCTGGGTCTGTCCCAGGTTTCTTCCTAAAAGGAGTTTTTCCTCACCACTGTTGCACTAAATGCTTGCTCTTGGGGGAATTACTAGAATTGTTGGGTCCTTGTAAATTATAGAGCGGTCTAGACGTGCTCTATCTGTAGATTATAGAGCGGTCTAGACCTGCTCTATCTGTAGATTATAGAGTGGTCTAGACCTGCTCTATCTGTAGATTATAGAGCGGTCTAGACCTGCTCTATCTGTAGATTATAGAGCGGTCTAGACCTGCTCTATCTGTAAATTATAGAGTGATGTAGACCTGCTCTATCTGTCAATTATAGAGCGGTCTAGACCTGCTCTATCTGTAGATTATAGAGCGGTCTAGACCTGCTCTATCTGTAAATTATAGGGTGGTGTAGACCTGCTCTATCTGTAAATTATAGAGCGGTCTAGACCTGCTCTATCTGTAGATTATAGAGCGGTCTAGACCTGCTCTATCTGTAAATTATAGACTCTGCTCCAATTGGGCCAGTTCTCAGTAACATTTAACCAGCTAAGCTGCTTGATTCTGATTGGCAAACAAATAGCCAATGAGAGCCTGGCTATCAGCATCCTTTACCCAGCTCATGAATATTAACAAACTCAGGCAACATGACATCAGACTGACCAGCTGTTGTGATTGGTCTGATTTCTCCTCTTATTTCTTTCCAGTGGCTAGAGCTGACAGAGGAGGTAGCAGTTCATCTTCACATTCACCACATAACACACACACATATGGACCTCACAGATTTAAAAAAATGCAAGTAAAAACGATTTGTTGTGGCAGGGCACCTTTAACATCTTATCAATGACCCATATTTCCAAATAAACCGCCTTAACTGGGACTCACATACAACGACACGTGTACACACTGAGTATCATGTCAAGTTTTGTACGCCACCTTGTTTTCTTTGTCTGTTGTATTTCTTTTGCACCAACACACACCTCCAACTGGCAAATGACTGCATGGTGTGAGCATAAGTGTTTATTTTTTTGGGTTTTGGAAAATTGCAGCATTGTTTGATGTGGGGATTAAGATGCAGATCCACCAAGCACTTTGTTTGAAGTTGAGCTGAGCTGATCTAGTCACGTCCTAAAGTTCACATCTACTTAGTTCTAAATGTATGTCAATGTAAATCATATTTATTTTTCTCTCATACAACTTTCTCCAGATGCTATACAATTTCTTTTTCAAATATATGATCATATAATTCACAAGCTTGTGTCTTGGGTATATCAGGGTATTCTGTCACCTGTACTGCTATTCTCTGTAAATGGAACACCTAGAGAAGCCAGGTAATACCTCCACAGCCTCTACCATCCTGTCTCCTGTCTTCCTGGTATGTGGCCAGTGGCCGACGTGATCTCTGAGCCAACAGCAGACCTCTCCAGAGAATTTCAGGCAGCCATCCCCACAGGCAGTGAGTGTTCCCGTCTCTGACAGACAGGAATGATAAGAGTCGCCAGGCAGCACGTTCCCAATCACCATGCAGCCAAATCCTGCAGTACAATACAAGGTCAACCTCGAAAAAGACTCCCTCACCACATTCAGTCTGCTTATTTTTCCCAGTAGACTCTTTGACATTCCCTGCAGGTTAACTTTGAAGCTTTTACAACATGGTGACATCAGGAATAATGTTTTTTTTTTTCACTTAAAAAGGATTTTCCCATGCAAGTGAAAATGTGAAAAAACTCAGAAGCTGAGAAAGAAAGAAAGCAAGATCCCTGTTATCTGCTTCACTAATGGCCTGATTAGTGAAAAGGACACACTGACAGAGATAACACCGGTGACCTGTCTGTATGCTTTCACTTTTACCAATTTGCTGTCTTTCCTCCTTGTCTGACAAGCCAGTAGCTCCCTGCTTTTGAGAGTTGTTTATCTGACAAATTGCGCCCTCGGACATGTCGAGGAGTCCAAACATTTTTGAGCTGTCCATCATGCTGATGAACAGTTGAGGGGAGCAGTGGACAGTTTGCAGGCTTGTGTGAAGTATGCAGAGAGTGAAAGTGTCAGCGCAGTGCTCAGGTGTCTCCCATCACACGCAAATACAGAAGACAGGGCTCTGCGTGTGTATACATATGTGAAGGTGTGTGGGTTTAATCTCAGACAGTTTTCCCCTACAGTGTTGTAGTCAAGGGACTGTTTTCCATTCCCTCTGTGTTTTGATGTATCATCATGACACAACTGACGAGGAGTCTGTTGTAAGATTTAGTCC
Source organism: Percina caprodes (assembly GCA_013375575.1). Classification (NCBI taxonomy): domain Eukaryota; kingdom Metazoa; phylum Chordata; class Actinopteri; order Perciformes; family Percidae; genus Percina; species Percina caprodes. The sequence goes on from JABXJD010000260.1 coordinate 317,730, forward strand.
ATTTACAAAATTACTCTACATTACCATTGACCATTTTGTAAAACATACACATTTATCCATATTTGCATATTTTGGATTAGTATGGTCAGCTGTGACGTAGTCCCGCTTTGCCAGACTTTCCTCCACAGCTTTGCAGAGGAGGGTCTGGCTAGTCCACACAGCATTCTGGGATGGGATTAAAACATGCTCTGGTTTATTGGCATTTCCTTAAACCAATCACAATCATCTTGGGTGGTGCTAAACTCCGGACGGAGCCACGGTGCCGCTGCTAAATAGTCTCAGGAAGGAAGTTGTTCTGGTGGAACATGTGTACGTTCAGAAGTAGTTTTAGTCGTCAACAGAAACTCAGATTGGACAGATAGTCTAGCTAGCTGTCTGGATTTACCCTGCAGAGATCTGAGGACCAGGTAACCATAGTCCTCAGATTGGACAGATAGTCTAGCTAGCTGTCTGGATTTACCCTGCAGAGATCTGAGGACCAGGTAACCATAGTCCTCAGATTGGACAGATAGTCTAGCTAGCTGTCTGGATTCACCCTGCAGAGATCTGAGGACCAGGTAACCATAGTCCTCAGATTGGACAGATAGTCTAGCTAGCTGTCTGGATTTACCCTGCAGAGATCTGAGGACCAGGTAACCATAGTCCTCAGATTGGACAGATAGTCTAGCTAGCTGTCTGGATTTACCCTGCAGAGATCTGAGGACCAGGTAACCATAGTCCTCAGAAATCCACCAGAGGTTAGTATGCCAACACATTGACAGAGGACGGGGACGGACATCCGGACAATAATGAGAAATTAAACGTTGTGGGTATATTCTAGCAGTGATGTAATGCTCGCATGTTAGTGAACTCCTAGTTACCAAGCTAAACATGGTAGTACATCTGATCCATTATCATTCCTCTGCAGTCGAGGACACTGCAGAGTTGTCTCTAGCTGTCTTTCCTGCCATTTATTCTCCCACTCTCCCCCTCGTCCTGCCTGCTCTTGTGGAGCCTTGAAGTCGTTCAGCCTGTGATCATGGCCCTGGTCCACGACTCAGCGGACAGGCAGTTAATGACATCATACTGTGTGTGTGTGTGTGTGTGTGTGTGTGTGTGTAGGAGGGGGAGAGGGGGCAAAAAGTGACACCTCTGGTCACTGTGACACACTATCTGTCTCACCCAACAAGTTCCCTCTGAGTCAGATCTAATTGTGGTTGTGTGTTGTCCTGGTAATCCAAAGATCTCTGCCCTTCATCTTCAAGAACTTTTTCTTTTCTTCTTAGTTGTTATCATACTTAAGTCCTACACTAACTGTGCTGAGGACAGAAAAAGCTAAATATAACAGTATTGAATGCATCATGGAGACTGTTGGATTTCAGAAAAAGAAGAAAAAAGACGTTTGACTATTCTTAAACAAATTCTTGTCATTTGGAACATTACACAATCAAAGCAAATAACAAAGGAGCAAACCGTCTCATCTCTAATTTGTGGGACATTTAAAGTCATTTGTAATAGAACTACCGTCATTACATCCATAGCCGGTGATCTGTGGACACTGTGACCGTACACAGGGTGATTATCACACGATGTAGGAGCATTTGGTCTTTCAAAGCTGTCTTCACTGCAATGAATTATAGCTCAGTTGGTGTAAAAGCTCAAACAAACAAAGGCCCACTCAATAACTTTCAATTGCATCTTGAGGGCTTCACCAGTGGAAGGAGTTTTTTCAGTTGTCATCACATCGTTCATAGGGAAGCATTAATGTGATCCCTGGATCGCTGACCTTTTGAAGGGGATCAGGTGGTGGCCAGAGGTGACCTATCCTTATTAAAGTTTCGTTATGAATCATTATAAGATTCAGGGTTTCTGGCCTTGGGGTTAGGGCACCAACCTATGAGGCACTGTTATACCAATTTAGCATTTAAAATGTCATTATGGATGGATATCCATACTTCATGTCACGTGATGACTAAACTGTCTTTCTCGATGCTCTGGAAAAATCTAGTAAGTGGACTATGAGTTTTTCCATCAACTTTCTGTTGTTTTTTTTTTCTTTTCTATGTAGTCCATGGTCCTCATTGAAGACCCCCCCTCACTCCAAACCCAGGCTTCCTCCAAGGCATGAAAATGGCCATAACCAATGAGGTAAAGGCAATAGTTTTCCACAGTTCACAATCCGGTTAGTTGAGTCAACAGCATCAGCTTTACCTAATCCTATTACTTTCACTCACGACAGTTCTACAAGTTTCCAGTTTCCACCAAGCCTGGAAAGGTGTACTGGGGTTAATACACTCCTAGACCACAAAAGATGGGAAAAAGACATATACACATGCAACCCCTTTCAGAACTCTAGAACAACATTCGATCATGACCCACTGAGCGTCCCTGGGGTGGTAAAAGCAAGCAGGACCATGTAGCTGTTGGTGCCCGTTTGTTGTTTCAGCTTTCAGAATTGAGCAGGGAAGAAAGAAAGGTTTGTCTGACCAAATTACCTATCACAGGAAAAATAATAAGAAAGGCAACGTACCGAATCAATGGGTCGGTGTGACGATAGCATTAGCTCCTTTCTTACAAGTCGCATAAGTCAGGCCTCTCAACATCCCGCAGAGTGGAGATAGCACATGTAGCTATGTGTTTGGTTTGGCAGAAAATGTCACCCCCGATGACTGCTCCGTGGTGCTGATAAGACATACTCCCCTCTGGGCAAGCTGGCAAACACATAGGACACACGTGCACATGTAGGCAGATAAACACACGGTCGACACGGAGAGACATAGTCCTATAAATAGATCTTTGGTCCTGTGGGGTCAAGTGGAGTCCAGCCCAGCAGATAGCTGCTCTGTACCCAGGGATCAGTCTGTGGCCCGTGGCAACCCCAGTGTCTGCTCTCTGTCTGTCAACCGCCCCAAACACTGTACCCTGATCAGATTACACAGCAGTGAAACATTGGCGAAACAAACAAAATCTGACCCAGTATCAGCGTCTGGAGCAGCATGTTTTACTCTGTCAAACAGACGTCAGTAGGGGAAGGAGGGGTGACTGGGTCATACCAACAAAAACATGGCTCAGGTCGGTCCTCATTGAGAGAAAGAATGTGTTGGCTGACAGGCCATTTCAGCCAGGCCATTTGACATGCGAGACCAGCTCGGGAGATCCAGATAGCTAAATATTTGTACTTTTGGGTCTTTTCTTTATGGCCTCTATGAGGTCTTAATGATACTGTGGTGGGCCTGCACCACTGTGACTCCCTGTTAAACTCATGTGATGGAGATGCAGCTCTAGTGTGCCATTGTTTCAATAGTTTGAATCCTTCACTCTCCACTCGCTTTATTTACAGGTTACACGCATGTTACTTTCAGAAAATGAATCATTTGGTATGTCAGTGGGACTAGCAAACAGTGGTGCTCATTCACACAACTGACAGTTATTTTGAGTCCCACTAAACATATAAAATACCTGCAGTTTGTGCAATTTATTTAGTGTCTGTGTGAGTTCTGACTCTGAGGAGAAGAGCTGTGACTCAGATTTAGTTTCCTTGCTAGAAAGTTTACGTAGACACGGCTGATCATTGCTCAACTAGCCGGTGGAACAACCCCAGACTGCTGGCTTGCCATACTTTAATTCATACTGTTTGCCCTAGAATTATGTCAGCTGATAGCAGTCACTCTATTTTATTTCACTAATTTTGACTCAATTGGTTTCTCTTTATAACTCCGTCAAGCATGATGAAAGACATTTGTCTGGCATGGATGGTTGTTCCTCTTGATGTGCCTTTCATCTTAGTCACGGACACACACATTAACAACAACAAAGTAGACTTTGAGTTATTAAATTTCTGATAGTAAAGTTTTGGGAATAGCACACAAAGCCAGCCCATAGCCTTTGTTAATAGGCAGGAGTTAGAGTTAAGCTGTGCTGATGCAGGCCCATCTCAGCGCTGAAGCCTCACAGCCAGGCTGCTGTGGCCCCCCGCCAGCTCCTGCAGACTGCAGTCTAGAGCAATCTAAACAACCACAAAAAGACAAAACAGTGTCTCCCTCTGTTTTGGGCTTGGACATGATGTGGAGACAGGCTATGTCCCTCATGCTCTTCCAGTGGATAGGTTGCAGCGTTGCTGTCTCTCAGACACAATGATACTTCCAGCCTGGCGGCAGACGTACACCACTCGGACCCCTGAAGGCCCGAGGAGGCAGAGCAGAATGGACGTGACCAAGCCACAGATAAAGATGGAGATCGAGCAGAAAAGGAGGGAAGCAGAGACAGGAGGGGAGGTTGTTGGCTTGGGCCGGTCTTTCTGTCACTTCTGGTTTGGATTGGGTTAGCTCCCCCTGGAACGTCTTTATTATAAACCACAGCTCAGCGGCAGATGGGAAATGCTGAACCTGACTCCACATCTCTTTCCCACCCTCCACCTCTTCTCCTCCTCTCACAGTTTATGTCAGCATCCTCCACCCTCGATCACACACCATGCCCTCTTTCCATCTCTTCTTATATTCTTCATGGTTCACTCACTTTGTTTGCGTTCCATGATCTCTTTTGTCTTCGGCCAGCCGGCCTGTGTCTGTTTCCTGATAAGACTGACTGGCTGCTGATAAAGGACTGGATCAAGTCTCTGTGTTGACTAATCCAACTTCCAACATCTAACCTCGTATCACCCTGTTGACTTTCTACATTTTTTACAGTGCAGCTTAATGATTAATGATAGCTTATAAAGCATAGCTTTGATATGAATTGTAGCCATCTAGCTAATTAGGCTAATGTTTGCTTCCTGAGTTGGTTGAAATCGCTGTCTCCATTGAGCGTATTGTTTCCATCTGAATCGTTTTAAAAGAAAACTTTTGTAAAGGGGATGTTTAAGTCTGCTACATGTCGGGATATCGCTCTAAAAGACCAAAACTGTAACTGAATGCCCCAGGCAAAAGTTAGCATCCTCACCACATATGGAAATAAAGAAACAGAATTTTAGAGCTAGTTGGTCCTAACATGAATAAGATAAAAAAAAATTAAAATCACGCCTCTTCTCATTTCATTCTAACAAACCCCAGTTTGGCTGCTTGGCTTAGAAACATTGTCATATTTTCTAGCAGTTCTCACTTTTAACGTTATGAGGGGAGACGATTTTAAGGCCGTAACACACCAACCAGACAGAATATCGTTGGCAGAAAAGGCTGTCGGACTGATCGCCCCCCTGAGTTGGCCAAAAAAAGTGCCTCGAAGGCAGCTGATAGGACGATCGCGTCATGTGGGTCTGGTTTCTCCAGAAATTCCAAGCCAGACCGTCATGGCGGCTCGTTCAGAATCCTTTCTCATATTTTACTAAAATAGTTCACCGAAACGCTTTTCTGAAAACGTTTTAAGGAGAAAGAGGCCAAGCAGCAGCACCGAACCAAACAGACTCGAGTCACCAACCTCGCCAGACTGTCCCACGGCCGCTTATCAGGTTGGTGTGTCAGGCCCTTTAGGATGAGGTCTAACAGATGTGTTTGGCTAAAGTAACACTATCTTAGGTAGCAAGTGTTGCTGTGTAAAGTTCTCTAAATCCAATAAAGAAGGACAGCTAATGCTAACCTAAACCCTGATTTAGCAGCATCCAAGACCAGCTTCCACACAGTAAGGTGACATGCTCTGGTTTATTGTCATTTCCTTAAACCAATCACAATCATCATGGGCGGGGCTAAGCTCCGGACGGAGCCACGGTGCCTCTGCTAAATAGTCTCAGGAAGGAAGTTGTTTTGGTGGAACATGTACGTTCAGAAGTAGTTTTAGTCGTCAACAGAAAACTCTGATTGGGGTTAGAACGGCAACACAGAGACAGAGGAAGGGGACGGAGGTTAGAACGCCAACACAGAGACAGAGGACAGGGACGGAGGTTAGAACGCCAACACAGAGACAGAGGACAGGGACGGAGGTTAGAACGCCAACACAGAGACAGAGGACAGGGACGGAGGTTAGAACGCTAACACAGAGACAGAGGACGGGGACAAACATCCAGACGAATTTCCGGCAGCACCGGGGAATCCCGGAAATTGAACGTTGTGGATATAGACTCCATTCAATGTAATGTTAACCTGTAATGGCACAAGATGACGCACTTAGCTAATAATGTGCGCCTTTGCCTCGGAAGTAACGCTCGGTTTGCTGGTTAGCTGAACATGCTGACAGTGGCATATTTTGCTAGAGCAGATGAATAAACTGTGATTGTTTACAGTCTCTGTTGTGGTTTAAATTTTTGGATTGCTAACCTATGATTGGGCAATTCAATTTCAATTCAATTTTATTTATAGTATCAATTCATAACAAGAGTTATCTTGAGACACTTTACAGATAGAGTAGGTCTAGACCAGATAGAGTAGGTCTAGACCACACTCTATAATTTACAGATAGAGCAGGTCTAGACCACTCTATAATTTACAGATAGAGCAGGTCTAGAGAAAAGAACATAAGGACTCCAGGGAATGACTCCCCAGAGCTAGGTTAGTAACAGGCATTTCTGGGACATGGATGCACACAAATGGAAAGATAAAGGAGAGAGGAGCTCAGTCCCCTGGCAGTCTAGAACTATTACAGCATAACTAAGAGAGACAGGGTAAAGAGAGGAGCCTGGTCGGGCTGTACTGCCCTGCCTCCCTCTAGTTATATTATATTATTGAGTATATGGTAAATTAATCTGACGACTATGAAGAGAAGCAGAGAAGAGAAGGGGTGCCGAGTCTGCAGCTATACATCCTCCCCCGCCGGTCTAGGCAAACACTGCGACTCCCCACTCCCTAACTATAAGCTTTATTAAAGAGGCGAGGTTTAACTTTACTCTTAAATGTGGTGACGGAGTCTGCCCCTCAAACGCAGACAGGAGAGGAGCCTGATAGCTGAAGGCTCTGGTCCCTGGACCCAGACTGGGAGCTGGTTCCACAGGAGAGGAGCCTGATAGCTGAAGGCTCTGGTCCCTGGACCCAGACTGGGAGCTGGTTCCACAGGAGAGGAACCTTATAGCTGAAGGCTCTGGTCCCCGGACCCAGACTAGGAACTGGTTCCACAGTAGAGGAGCCTGATAGCTGAAGGTTCTGGCTCCCGTTCTACTTTTAGAGACTCTAGGAACCACAAGTAACTCTAAATTCTGGGAGCGCACTGCTCTGGTGGGACAATAAGGCATTAAGAGCTCTTCAAGATACAATGGTGCTTGACCATTTAGAGCTTTGTAGACCAGGAGAAGGATTTTAAATTCAATCCTGGATTTTACTGGAAGTCAATGCAGATGTCAGAAGACGCACTGCAGCATTCTGGATCAGCTGGAGAGTCTTAAGGGACTTATTTGAGCATCCTGATAATAAAAAATTACAGTAGTCCAGCCTGGGAAAAACAAATTCATGGACTAGTTTTTCAGCATGGTTTTGAGACAGGATGTTCCTAATTTTGGCAATGTTACGAAGATTAAAAAAGGCTGTTCTTGAGGTTTGTTTTAGATGTGCGTTAAAGGATATATCTTGATCAAAAATAACTCCTAGACTTCAACAATAGCTGGAGGAGGAGGCGTTTCATTTCATTTAATTCAGCTTCTTGTAGACTACAGGCTGCTCTTTCTTCAGCATCCTAATGCTAGGACTAGGACCGCTAGGCTCGTCAGGACTTTTTTCTCTAAATGGGACGCCTGGAGCGCATGTATATGCTTTTGTTGGTGCTGATGGTCCATTAACACGTTATCAGCCTCACTCTATTGAAAAAGAGGAAAGTCGGATGAGAGTCCCAACGTTACTGTAATCGCCGAGGCACATAGAGGGGCCTTTTTCAACACCAAAACCCATCTATTTACGGGCATGTAGTGGGGGCACCCTCTAGTGGACGTAGGAATTGTAAGAGGAGCAAAGCAGGAAGTGATGTGACGAAGTATCAGAGCGAGGCAGGTTTGGGTTCCAGTTTTCCGAGTTATTTTTTCCTTACTACAGAACAAACAGAACTACAGCACGTTCTGCGTCACATGGGTAACGGGAAGTGTAGTAACGTAACAGATTCCAAACTCCAAACCACGATCTTTTTCTAAACTTACCTAAGTAGTTTTATTTGCCCAAACCTAACCAGGTTGGTGTTTTGCCTAACCGTAACTAAGCTGCAACCAACTGCAGCTGCAAGTCAACGACGTGTTTCAAACCGTGAGAGCAGGAACTAACGACCTACATGCTAGTATGCTATGGAGGACTTGTTGATTTGAGTTCTTAAAATGCATTAAACCTAAAAGGTGTGAAACGCTGAAACACATGATCAATTTAAGCATTTTTAATTTGGCAAGTAAACTAAATGGTAAATATTATCATGGTGCAAATGAATGCCAAAAGTCCCCTCAGCATTTTTATTTGTCCCTCATTTGTCCCTGAGGAGAATGCCAAAGTTAGTCGCTGCTGCTCCTGGTGGTTTAAAACCATCTATTTAGTTTTCTGAACCTTATTCTATCATTATGACCGTATATATATGCATGTGCAGGGCAGGAGGAAAACAGCAATGACAATGACGGAATAATTAAGAACGTTAAATGGCGTGGGCTATGGTGATATAGTGTCAGATGTGTTCACCTGAGAGCCACCCAGTACAGGGACAGGGAGCAGCAACACACACTTACACTGACAGAACACACACACACACACACACACACACACACACACACACACATATAGTGCCCTCCAAGACCTCCCCCATATCTGACAAACTCACCTCTTCATAGTCTGACAAACTCTTAAACCTCACTCTATCAACCCTCTTTCTCCCATCCTCCTCCTCTTAAACACACACACACACACACACACACACACTCTCTCTCTCTCTCTCTCTCTCTCTCTCTCTCTCTCTCTCTCTCTCTCTCTCCTACCAACTCTCAGGTCCATTGTGCCCTATTAATTACATATAGAGCACCAGACTAAATGAGCAGAAACCAGTTGCCATACAGTTACCCAGGGGGTGCCCTAAGGTATTTTGCCCACTTTGCTCAGCTGATTGTCCAGCCTTGCCCCCACTTGGTCTGATCTGGTTTGAAGCAGGCAGAAAGGATAGAGGTCGGAAGAGAGAGAGGTGAAGGGAAAAAACATGCTCCGCAGGGCAACACCATGCAATTCCCATGCTCCAATCACACTACATTGGACAGTGCATTCTAGTACACTTCCTCTTGTGACACTGTCAGGCAGATGGCCGAAGGACAGCTGGACTCCATGGATGGCATGTGAGCAGAGACATTTAAAGCATTTCAAGAACGTGACTGCTCCTATCAGCAGCTGGGGAGCTAAATACCTCCGGATGGCAAGACAATGTGACAACCATCTTGTTAAAAGTCCATACACGTCTTAGGTAACAAGTGTTTGTAATTCCCTCACTGAATTTGGGCTTCATTTTTCATGATATTTTGTGCAGTTTGAGCATTTCAACTAGTCACATCTGCAATATCTAAAACACCAGAAATCACACAAAACACTAACAGTCATTTTGTGATCTAGATGTCTGTGCAGTCGGCCAATAAACACTTTGTGCTCACTTGTTGCATAATGGAAAGTGTTTTTAGCATGCTCTATGCAACGGCGTATGACTTATTGCATTTGCATTAGGCATCACATAGCCGAGCGAAAAGAGCTGCGCTGCGACACCCTTCTGCACGCTTGTTGTATATAATGTACAAAATGTGCACTTGAATCTGTCAAACTGGTATGAGCTGATTTCCTTCAGTTCTGTTCTGTTCATTAGACACCCTCAAACACACACACACACACACACACACACACACACTCCAGACAGTCCGTTGACATAGGGCCCAATTAAAGGGGAGGATTAAGCCAGGGCTGGGTGACCTCTTGAAGAATCTCTCTGAGACGCTGTGTATACACTGTCAAACCCTCTGACAGACCTTCCCTTTAAGCACTTTCACCTGCTAATTAAGACACAGGACTGTGTGTGTGTGTGTGTGTGTGTGTGTGTGTGTGCGTGTGCGTGTGCATGTGCGTGTTCATTCACCGTGTATACAGGCCAGCGGACCCATGGGTGTCAGCGATAGATTTGCAGCCAGACAAGACTCTGTGTAAATATTTGACTGGAGCATTGTATGGGTTTTTGGAGCTTGCTCCAAATCACGTCAGCACGGGGACTACATCAAACAGAGCTGCTGTGTCATTTGTTAGCCTACATTAAATTATTATACGTGTTGGTGTATGCATCGCGCTGCTGTGTGTCGAGGCTCCTCGCTGTGTTTATGGTGTGAAGAGATTAAAATGGATAGCGGCGAGGCAGAAGCAGTGAGCTGTTGCTGGGCAAAGCTCTCAATGACTGATTAGTGCTGTGTCACTGCAGCTTTTACACAATGTAGAGAAAAGACCTTTAGTAATCACACACTTCTTTGGTACTCTTTTTATTTACTGTAGCAAACTAATAGTGGCAGGGTAGGAAATTGGTGGATATTTTTAGGGAATAATAGCTTCAGGACAAAGTCGAGCCGGAGATGGGCTCTATGGGATAAACACGGTAGATAGAAAAAGTTAAAAAGGGAAAGAAGAAGGCATTAAGATGAAAGAATGAGGAGAATGGCTTGAGGACAGAGAGGAGCACCATTCTATGAACAAGCTAAATATGTTGTGTAAGAAATCTGCCAGTGGGGAAAATAAAAAGGACATTTTTGCGTTAGCATAGTAATTAGGCCACTTTGAAACACTATCTGACCTCAAAACTAAGATAAGAAACTTTGTAGGAAAGGGTCCCAAAATTAAAACATGAATTGTTCTTCTTCTTCATAGCTGAGGAGCTTCAGCAGTCAGATATCAGTCCTCAGTGCAGGAAGTAAATTCTGGACTCTGGAGTCACACCTGAAAACATCTTTGTCTTCAACAGAGCCTCTAAAGAAAAATGTATTCAAGAATTTTATAGAAAAAATTTAATTTTTCCCCAACACCAGTGCAGCAATCTGCCTTCATTCCGACTACAGTTTAAAGATGCTGAAACGGCGGCAGCCAACACATCTAGCTGGAGCTGACAATTGGTGTAGTGCTCTTACTGCCTAATTGCTGCCAGGTCGGGCTTCAACTGGAGATCGGTGCTCATCAGCTCACCGTCCCAACCGGGACGCCGGCGTTACCTTATAAAAATAGATATATGGGAGGCCGGCCCAGGCAGCGTGCTCTGAACCTTTTAAGCCTTTCTTCTTTCTTGTTCGTTTAGTCTGTGAAAAAGCAGAAATGTGAAAATGGCTAGCTTTACAGATTAGCGAGCTTTACAGGTGTTGCTGTTGGCAGATGTGTTTTTGAACTGGATGGAACCAGACGGCTTCAAGTCTTTATGCTAAGCTAAGCTAATGGTATCCTGGCTCTAGCCCCAGACATGACAGCAGTGCCAGTCTTATCATCTCACATAAGCAAATAAGCTTATTTCCCCAAATGTTGAACTTACCTTTAGCAGATATTTGGGATATTACTGTGTCAACAATGCAGTCCATGTTTCAGACCCATATCAGCTCTTCTGGGAAATATATTGAATATCTTACATTAAAAATAAAGACCAGTCACCTTGAAAAAAGTGAAATAATGTAATTAAAAAAGTGCAAATGTAATCTTGTGACTCACTTTGTACAGAGCATGTAGTGACAGGAAGCCAGACTGGTGGTGGGGCACATACTGCGTTTCAAATTCTCAGCTGTAACCAAAGAACCCTTTAATCTGGGTGTAGGGAGACAGTAGCCTCGGAAACAACAGCCGTCACCGACTGTGACACCTGCTGTGCAACAAAAACAAGGACACATAAATGATGTTCCCACAACTTTCTTCCTGCGTTGGATTTTGAGATTCTTTCTCATGTGATGGTGGGTTTCTAGTATGCCTCGTCTCAAGCAATGCATCACGTTCCATAATAGCTTCAAATCAAGCCTGAATGACCAGCGCAGAGAAAGCCTTGACGTGTCCAGCTGACGTCCTGGTATGTGGGAGCTGGAGGAAGGGATGGCTTGTTGAATACAGGCTGGAGGAGATAGATAAAGATGTAGCTCCAGCTTCTCCGCTGCCGGGTGACAGACTGCACTCAACTCATATCTTATTAATCTTAATCTTATACATTTTCACATGATTCTAATAGTTTTAATAGACATGTTTAGTGGTTGCGGTTGCAGATTTGCATATCATAGAAGTGTGGACTGTTGGCCTTGGCTGAGGTCTGCGCTCTCCTGCAGCCCTATCAGTGAAGCACAACACTAAAGTTGAGCTGGAAGATGCTGAAATGATCCATAGAGCTGAAGGGACTAACCAACCTTATTATTATTATTATTATTATTATTATTATTATTATTATTATTATAACATAAAGCAGTCAGATGTGGGCTGACATGTTGTAAGAAATGAAACCTCCTGGCTGTACTGCTGCTCCTCTATCAGAGTCTGTCTCTCCCCCCCTCTCTAAGGACAGGCAGTAGGCTGATAGGCAGATATATTTACACTGGTGGCCAGGGAGGAGGAAGTCATCAGCCAAGCCCTTTCCAGCCTCCAGGCGGGGCTTAGAGAGAACCCTGGCCGGGTAGCACCTCCCCGAGCAGGGCATATCTCTCTGCTTTCCTGGCCCTGCTCACAGTTCTCAGCTAGATGGGACCAAAGCTTGACGGCCCCGCAGACCCACACACCCACATCAGCCCCGGGGGGAGAGCAGAGCAGAGAGCAGGAAGCTGCTGTTGTGTGCTAACTAGCTGAGAGACGCCAGAAGAAAGCCAACGTGTTGATGAGGCAGGCTGAGTCACTCCATCTCCTCTCAGTCTGGCGTCCAGAGGTGGCCGGGGGGTCCAAGTGTGAACCGCTTCTCGAGTGTGTCGACTTTACTTTGCATCTTTTGATCACTGGAACTGGACTGTAAGCATTATGACTCTTCTGGGCTCTGAACACTCCATACTGATAAGAAGCAAGTTTAGATCAGGTAAGTCAAAAGAGGATTGACCTGTGTCTGTCTGTCCGCCAGGGGACAGTGGGTGTGCAACCTGTTTGTCTGTCAACACTTGGCATTTGCAGGCCATCCTGTGTTCATTATGTCACTCATATGTTGGGGTGAGCTGTGTTGACACTCACAATGTGCTCTGCAGTGACACAGCAAAGTGACAGGTGCGTGTTATAAACATGGGACGGTACGAGAAATGCAAGAGGGACGCAAGCAGGAGTCCTCCTGAGCTCTGAGCCCTGTCACACGGTGATCAATTCACAGCTGGACGGTTTCTTTGACCTTCATCCACCTCCTCGTAAACGCAGGACATGTCTTGGGACATGTCTTGGGCAATGTCTCAGGCGTTGTCTCATGCGAAGTCTCAAGCAGGTTAGTGCACTTGTTGCATGCCTGTAGCTAACCTGCTGCTGACAGAAGCCAGGGAGATGTTCTCACTGTGGCTCGGGGAGATTAGACACCGGAGAGGGGTCAGAGGTTATCTTTATATGGCTGAATTAGAAGCATTTTTGTGTATGTGTGTGTGTGTGTGTGTGTGTCTGTGCATGTCCCTGTGTAGGAAGGGTACAGACTACAGCGCTGATTTAAACTCCCCTTAACACGCAGCAGCTGTTGGGGTTTTGTATCCCTCTATCTCCATCACACACACACACACACACACACTCTGCCTCCATCTTTAATTCCATCACTCTCCTTGGCACCCACACACTCTCTTAGTGTTTGAGCATAGTGTCTGTGAGGCTGAGCGTGTGTGTTGAGTGTGTGTAGTCTGAACAACAGTGCCCCCTCCCTGAGGAGAGCGTAACGGCAGCAGAGCCCAGATCAGCTCGCTACTCTGTAAAGCTTCATACACACCATGGCCTCTGAATGGTACAAAGCGTGGCTGGAGTGCTTCAGTCCTGACCGATGGTAGTTGTTGGCTCAGGGTCTGTGTGGCTCTGACCCACATGCTCTCGCTGCTTAATGTGGCGCAGATGTGGAGATTACTGATACAAGGTACAGCCAGCATGATTGGTCGGGGAATTTTAAGTGCATGAGTGAAATGTTGTGCGTAAGGGAAGTAAACTTACCATCTGTAAATCTCTCTGAGATAACCGCTGATGACAGGGCGAGTCTCAGACGATCTGCTTGTCCAGGATTTAGAGTTTCCTTTAAGCTGCAGCAGTTGGAGTTCCAGTCAGCGCCCCTGCTCCTCCTGCCCCACGCTTTAGGCCCATTATCAAAGCCATGGGAACTGCTGTTGCTTGGGTGAAGCTAAAGGGGAAGATAAAGATCTCAGTCAAGTGCTCCCTGCGGACCGCCAAATGTGTGTGTGTGTGTGTGTGTGTGTGTGTGTTACTGACTCATTCTCACGCCAGTTTGATTAACAGCTCAAAGGGCTGACATGATAATATGACGAGGCGTCAAATATAAGTTAAATCAATACTACACGTTGGACAGTAAATCAGCACCAAACAGCCTGAGGAGAAAGGAAAAGCACACGTTATTGGTAGTTCAGCTTTGTATCAGTAGAAACCCGGTAGTGTGTTTCCCCCCCCCTCACGTCCCCGAGACCAGAGAGCTCTGTATTGTGGGTCTGGAAAAAAGCCCACAATACGCAAAGAACGTCATTTAGGGCATTGGAGGCATTTTTGCCCAGGCGCATGGACTACAAGCCAGCTAGTTCCACATGTTTTCAACCCGCCCATGGGGGGGGGGGGGACTCTTTATCCGAAGTGAGCCAAAGCGAGTCAAGTGTCAGCCATCTTAAAGCTATGCTCTCGTTTCAGCTGCAAACCTTTACAACAAATATGTGCATTCAAAACACATGTGTACCACCGGGATCCGTTGGTACAGATCAGAGAATATGCAGGACTCTTTATTAATAGATGGAATACTCGACACACTACGTGCTTCACCTGCTACGCAGACCAGCACCCCAGCCAGCGGTGTCACCCAATGCCTCTGGCCGCTAAGGGGACATCGGCGGCGGTGTGCGTGAAGCGGAAACGTCGAGCGACGCAGGAGTCCCAGCTAACGCTAGCCGGCCACCTGTCCCATCCATCCCAAGTGTCCAAGTTTCCGATCATTAGACAACAACAATGTTTTGGTTTCTATGGAAACATGGCTGACCAGCAGTGTACTGGACTCCGCTACCTAGCTACCAGGCCTGCTAGCCTTCTGAGCAGATGCTGCTCTGGTGGGTGAGACTCGTGGAGGTGGGCTGTGTTACTATGGACACGGACTGGTGCAGACATGGGGGGGGCTTTTATCCAACTACTGCCAACCGTGACTGTTTACACTCCAAAAGCGTTGAACTTTACAGAGCCTATACGTAATGTGTGTGCACTAAATATAACCGGTTTCATATGTTGTTTCCATATAATGTTGTTTTTATATATTTTAAGTGTGTAACACCAGTTGAGGCACGGGGAAACGTTGTTTATGTTTGAGATGACAATAAAACTGTCTGTAAATGGTAGGCATGGCTTAGGAGTGGACTCGTAGAGCAGCGAAGGAAGTGTATTCTGGGATTTGGTGTCTTTCATCCACATGAGCTAAAAACACAGTTTCTGGCTTTTTATCGGCCTACAAGGCACCAATTTCTAAAAAAATTCACATTTATGCTATATAGGTGACTCAATTTAAAGATGTCTTTTATATCTTCCCAACAGTGAAACATCCCTTTAAGTTTTTGATAGTTTTTTTGCAAAAATTGAAATGTCCAAATATAAATCCAATCCAATTTGTGATTTATTTTTTTTTTAATTATTGATGATAGAACTACTGGCCTATAGGTAGTCACTCACAGATCCAGTTCATCCAGAGGATTCACTGTGCCACGTTATGTTTAATATCAAAACATGATCATCATCATGTCAACAATTATTATTTTAATAGCTTAGTAGTCTAGGCAAAAAAGGTATGTACAAAGGTGTTAGGCCGCCCTACACCTTGTTGTAAGCCCAGTTTAATATGCAACTTAATAGTATACAATATGTAGTATTGTCTCTCTTTCAGTTAAAGGCTCCTTGGCTTAAAAACGTTGAAAACCCCTGAATTACAGCACAAAATAGTCAGACTGTAACTTACAGTCCAGTTGTATTAGCATCCTGCTAATTAAGTCTTTAATGGATGAAATCGCTCGTCAGACCAAAGGAATGTTACTCAAGTGCTGCTGGCAGATTCTATATTCTTGATCATATTTATGACTAAACTCATAATAAGTAATAATATGAGAGGCAAACCCTGCGCTGACAATGATAGGCACTCTGGCAACAGATAAAAAAGCACGTACTGTACCTGTGGTATGGGTTGGCTTTTTTTTCTTCTTCAAATGGGCAGCACCCTTCAATCCCTCTGCTGACTATAAGTCACTCCACAGTCTGCATCTTAACGCTGGAGCGTCGGCTCTCCTGCATCTGGCTAGAGCTCACGTTCTCAAATCTGCCTCTAACTGTCCGAGACCAGATGCCCTTTCTGTTTTAAGCAGAGGTATTAGACTAAAATAAACCTAATACTTCATTGAGGAATACCTGTTTATTAGATGTTATACAGTCGTGCTCATTCGTCGGAAAGCGGACACATTCCTGCTTGTGCTCAGGGAACACTCACATAACAAATGCAACCAGTTTCTTTAATAAAACCACACTTTTAATAATGTTCCTTTCTTTTGCGTGGGGGGCTGTGAATGTGTTCGCCACAATAAATCCAAATATCGCCCCGCAGGCTTGTGTGATTATCACGTCTCCAGTGCGATTTATTTACACCATCAATCTGAAAATGTGTAAATGTTGCTGTGGATTTGGATGTCCTTTGTTGTCAAGGGAGCCCAATGTAAAACAAATGTTTTCAGTTTCAAAGTGAGCCAGCAGAGTGGGAATGCTTCAGTGATCTGGCTCGCCTCCTCCTTCTATATTATTATTGATAAGCTTTAAGTAAACACAGAGCAGCTTTGGATAAAATGAGGACTTTCAGCTGCCTTACCTTTGTGCTAGCTCAAAACAAAAATGGAGCAAACTATGTGTTAGCGTCACATGTCAGCACAGACAACAAAGCTGTAACTGAGTTTTTAAAGAAATAGCAGCAGATTATGCTGAGCTCTTTCATATATAATTATTCATAATCTTTTTGTGAACACAGAGCAGCAAAGACCCTCTGCAGAATTACGTCATAGCATAGTTACATAGTTCCATGACAGATGGACCTATGTGCCTGTGTACATGGATGGAAGCTCACTATCAGAGGGGAAATTACAGAGGCTGTATCAGGTACACACTCTGGTCATCTTTCAGCCTGCGTTAGCTCTCTGTGATGTTGCAACCAGAGGGTCACCACCCCCCCCGTCACTGTAAACCAAAGCACATATCAGATGACGGGAAGGGGGCCTGGTGGGACAAAGTGGCACCTGAGCTCGCTGACATTCAGTAAAACTGTTAAAACACAGTCATTACATCAAAGCCCAAAAGGTTAAAGGGAATTCAGAAAATGCTTGAATGTGATATGAACCACCTGACGGAGAGAATTAACAATAGGAAGGACAAGCAAAAAGTGATTAGGGCCTTGCAGAAAAGGAGGAACATATCATACTGTACTGTGTGTGTGTGTGTGTGTGTGTGTGTGTGTGTGTGTGTGTGTGTGTGTGTGTGTGTGTGTGTGTGTGTGTCCGGTCCAGGATCTCAGTAAGAGACTTTCAGATAACAGAAAGGAGGAAAATCAAGAAGAGCCAAAGACACGAGCAGACTAACAGACATGGGGGACGCTCTATGTTTATGACCCCTCACTCCCACCTACATGCACACACACACACACACACACACACACACACACACGCACCCTGCGGACCACACACTGGCGAGAGATCTGTTTAAAAGCCAGGAGCTATGTTTATCATTGGCTACATCCTGCTCACAGAAATATTTGGGAGCGAGCAGCATCATCTCTGTGCATGTGGAAACATACACACATGTGCATGTAGGTGAAGTGAAATTATTCCTATGAAACAGCATTTAAAACGGGTTGAATTCTCAGTCTCTTCCTGCTTTTTGTCTGTCCCTTACCTGTCTTTCCACATCTCTTTCTCTTCTTTTACTCTCCTCCTCCTCCTCCTCCTCCTCCTACTCCTACTCCTCCTCTAGTCCTGCAGTTAAGACTTCAGCAGAGGAGGACACGAGAGCAGCTGGCAGACCAAGGCATCATGCCTCGTGAGTCACAAACACACACACACACACACACAAAGTTCCACTGACAGAGGACAGAGCAAGAGACACACCGGACTAGCACGGGGACACAAACCATGCATTGGTCCAGTTAGTAATAAGACATACAGGTGCAAAATAAACCCAACCAACATCCCAACATGTCTTCTCACGTACCAAGCCATCGGGAGAGTGGTGCTGTTCTTTGTCCAGGTTGTGTGCAACGAAGGGAAACAAAATGAAAATAGTCATCAGTAATCTTAGCTTGGCTCCGCTCTAATACATACTTCCGCTCAATTTTCATTTCCCTTGAGTACTCTGCCTGGGTTCGCCGTATAGTATTGGGTGTTCTCAACGGTGTAAGCCTCTCCTCTCTAAGCGTCGCTCCCATGGCGCCATTTTAATGCTACGAAGCCATCACCTGCTGTTAGCATCCCATTGACTCCCATTCATTTTGGCAGCACTTTGACAGCGCATAACTTTACAGCTGAAGCTTTTCAAGACTCAAGAATGTGTGCATTGTTTATTTCTCCATTACCTTGTAGCTCACGGTATGGCTCCGTAGCAGACGTTTTTGTAAAAATAACGATTGTGTCATAACCACACAACTTGCTGTTGCATAGTCAAAAACTCACCGTATTATAGGGGATATAAGTTTAACTTCTGCCTACTCCTTTTTTTGTGTGTAAATAAAAAAATAATTAAGTAAAATTTTTAAGTACCGGAAATAAGGGAGTTTTCTTTTTTCTTTAATTGTTTTCTTATTACTATTTTTCTGATGTTTTATTTTATTTACATGTTCAAATTAAAGATATTAATCAAGCAATCAATTTCTGGCCGGGAAATCTCTGCAGCACCATAATACTTCATTCAGAATGGTTAGACACATATTTTACCTTTAACTAATATTGCACCCCTCTGCAATTTGGATATTACACTAGTCCATATTGCGATTTTGATAAAATTGCGATTAATTTTGCAGCCCTAGTTAGATAGCAGAGAGTGAACCAAAACAGTGGAAAACCAAGAGCTGAAAAGACGCTAAAACACTCTGAGGGAAAGTAAGTAAGAAGAAAGTACACAAATGAAGAACAGATTGTTCAAGTAACATAGTCTAGTGAAAAATGTAAAACCGTGTGTGTTGACAGTTTTGGAGAGCATCATGGATGTAAAGGTTCAAAGATCCCTCCCAGTGTGGGAAATATGAGCACTTATTGTTTTTAAATTTGCCCTCCAACTGTAGGTCTCCTTGGCTCAATCAGCATTATTTAGAAAATCTTGGAACACAGTTGTGAGAAGCACCATTTAACATGAAACAGATCACTTTGTGGTTGGCCATTGCTGTTGAAAATAAAAAATCTGATGCTTGTAAAAGAAAGGAAGACATGTAGTAGGGTGGAGACAGAGGACGAAACCAGTCAGTGGAATCAGCAGAATCCGAGTGGCTGTAGTCTGTGCTCGCTGCAGTTTGAGATGAGCTCGAACAAACAAGCGCCAACCTTTTTTTCCGTGTGATTAATTGGCACTAGGGCTGGGCGATATGGAGAAAATTAGATATCACAATATTATTGACCAAATACCTCGATATTTATATTGCCATGATATTTTAGGCTTGACGATTAAACTAAATATTTTCACAATTACATTTTAGATAAATAATCATCAGTAATGTGGCTATAATGACTAAGTGGGTAAAAGCAAATAATTAGAAGAGTTACAGTTAACAGTCTGGTAAGTTCAGAACATAAGATGATATTAGGCAGACAGCAAGCAGGCAGACAGGAAGACAGTGGGCAGGCAGACGGCGAGCAGATAGACAGGCAGACGGCAAGCAGTTAGACAGGCAGACGGCAAGCAGTTAGACAGGCAGACGGCAAGCAGTTAGACAGGCAGACAGTGAGCAGATAGACAGGCAGACAGTGAGCAGATAGACAGGAAGACAGTTGGAAGACAGTGGGAATTTCATGACTATCTGTCGGTCTCATCAGATTTTCTCTTGATGATTTTCTTCTTATGTGACAAACTGGTGGAAACCTTATTTGCTGAATAAATAATGAGTTGATTAAGTTTTAGGTCATTTTATGGTTGCAACCCGCCACAAAACGCAGAAGAAGAAGAAGTTGTAGTTAATGTCCCCCAGTATTTCCTCTCTGTCTGTAAACATGGAGGGGGGGGGGGCAACAAAGACAGATGGAAGTGGACGGACGAGGAGACGAGAGGCTTTCTGGATTTAATTTATCAGGAACTCGTGAAGGAATTGGCCGACAAAGGTTAGGACAAGCCGTGGGACGTCCTGGGAGACAATGGAAGACGCTCAGACAGAGAGACATGTCTCAAAAGAAGAGTCTCGCAGCGGTGCCGGAGGGGACAATAAAAGACAAGTTGCATCTGCATCGTCATAGCGATGTGTTGATAGTGTTGTTTTCTTATTACAGCTCGATATGTCTATCAGCTGGAACATGAGCTCTATTGCACCTTGTCCAATATTGATCATGTGTTGGTAGACGGACCGATCCATTTTTAAAAACTTGTTTGTGAAATGTTTTGCGATTTAGTGCAAAAAATGAATGGAAACACTTTAAAATGTCTAAAATCAATCCGATATACCAATTTCATCGTAAAACAGCGTGTGATGTCATCACCACAGGTTTTTATTGGCTGTAAAGCCGTTGGATGGAAACACACTTTCACCAGATTTATTTATCCAACTTCAGATAATTCCATGGACAAGTGGATGGAAACTTAGCTAGGGAGCAGGCAGACAGACAGCGATCAGGCAGACAGCGGGCAGGCAGACAAGTAGAAAGCAGGCAGCCAGACAGTGAGCAGGCAGACAGCGAGCAGGCAGACAGGCCGTCAGCAAGCAGACACAGGGTGAGCAGGCGGACATTGCAGACAGCAAGCAGACAGTGAGCAGGCAGACAGTGAGCAGGCAGACAGCAGGCAGGCAGACAGCGGGCAGGCAGACAGCGAGCAGGCAGACAGCGGGCAGGCAGACAGCGAGCTGGCAGACAGCTAGCAGGCAGACAGTGAGCATGCAGACAGCGGGCAACCAGTCAGTGGGCAGGCAGACAGCGAGCAGCCAGACAGCAAACAGATAGACAGTAAGCAGGTAGAGAGTAAGCAGGTAGAGAGTAAGCAGGTAGACAGCGAGAATGCCGACAGCGAGCAGATAGACAGTAAGCAAGCAGACAGCGAGCTGAGTGACTGCCGAGGAATGCTCTCTGCCCTGAGACACAGCACCTGCAAACACGACAACATGGGACAGACACCATCAGACACAGTGAGGACATGGGACACTGTAACCTTCCATCACATAGAGATGATCCGTTTTAACCTGAGCCTAGGCCGAGAGCATGAGCAGACAGCCACCCATGAACTACCACGGTATCCCTCCGTCATGCTTTACAGCAGCACTGTGTCGTCTGGAAGGACGGCAGCAGTGAGCAATGCCAGGCTTCAGTTTTTTGGGTTACTCAGGAACAACAGCGGACTGCAGGCCAGGGATTTGTTGAATGATATCTCTGGCACTGTTTGGCATCTCGCAGAGGCTCCAGCCTCCAGATAAATGGCTGGTAAGTGTGCGGGGGAACGGAATCCAGAGGCCTGGTGAGGCCCTATCAGCTGCTGGGAGTCTGTCACAGATAAGGCAGCACGGAGAAACGCAATTGGCCAGCGGTGCTGCAAGAGCTTTTTAAAAAAGAAATTTCAATTGGCTGTTTATCTCTTGATTGCACATGGAAGGGGTGGCTAAGGCTTGTATTTGTTAGTACACACTGGATGTCTTATCACTCTCTGAAGCTGCAGTGTCATGTGTCCTCCCAGCAAAATAAGATAGACCTCAGGAGTGGCAGCCTTCTCCTCTCTGCTGCTGTCCATGAGCTCCTTCCTGCTGGGGAGATGGACACGGCGCAGGGTCTGTGTATATATTACCCAGGGAACATCTGGTGTTTATTAGGCTGCTGGAGAATCCACCCAGCCTCTCAGCTTGCATAGGAGTCCGCTGTCTGCCACACACACACACACACACACACACACACACACACACACACACTCTAATATTTCCTCATAAAGATAATAGGGCTGTATCTGCAGGTTTACGGGGCTTCTTCCTGCATTAAAAAAACACACATTCCCATTCGCCAAGCAGCGGTGCTTTAATCCTGCTTAATGCTCCTCTTAGTGTCTTGTTTACATCTGACTGATACGCTCAGCGGCATATGTAGGTTTGAAGTGCGCCGTATGTTTTCATACTGCTGCAGAGTGTTTGAAAGTCTCTTCTTCAGACTCCCCGGATCCTGTTACATGACGTCGGACGTGTTGTCAGGCAGTTTGGTTACACACTCAGAGCTCTGTGATGTCACCCAGGCAGGAGAGTGGTAGACAGCAGGCTGCTGACGTCATAGAGATGATGATGTCATCTCGCCAACGTGACCACAGAGCATCAGCTGCTCCCTCCGCCTGGCATACATCCCTTCCTCCCCATCATTCCCTTGAAGCCCTGGCCTCACCTCCCTCCACTACAGTTGACTTGTGGGACTTTAAGAGCACCTAGCAGTTTACGGCTTCACAATCCTGCTACTTTTCTTTTTCTTTCTATAAAATATGATTCTATATTCTATTCTATAAAATAATATTCTGCCTTTCTTTCCACAAAAAAATCACTTTCTGTCTCCCTCCATTCTTATATCAATCTTCATTTACACGTTACAGGGTTTCCGCAGGCTCTTAAAAAGTCTAAAAAAAAAAGTCTAAATTTAAAAATCTAAATTTTAGGCCTTCAAAGTCTTAAATTGGCTAAAGTATTGCGTTCTAGGTCTTAAATCATTTTAAACAAGTCATACCTCTAAAGCCCATTGAAATGTTCCCACAGCACTTTAGAATGGTTTCATTTTAATTCTGTGGTGTTGTAGTTCTTTCTGTGGCTAGTCCAACTAGAATTCTCAGGATTATGACTACAAATAAGACCAACATGCATCTTATTTTGCAGCCAATCAAGACAGCAGTTCTGTAATGCCAATGAGGAAATCAGGGAACTTTTTTAGACAATGTTTCCTGACTCGAACATCTGACTTTGTTTTTGATGTCTTGATGTGAGTCTTACATTTCATTGATAATGGTCTTAAAAGTGTTTAAGACCATTAAACACTTGGTGTTGACTTGACTTGGTGACACGTACAGAAACCCTGTGTTCACTTAATTCTTTCTTTTTGATTACAACTTTTGATTCTACTTCTTACTCGTCTCTCTGTCTGTCTCTCTTTCTGTCTTCCTGATTACTGCACGTAGCTAATTTTCTGTATTTCAAACAAATTGACCCTCACAGGTCCTTTTGAATATTAAATTACAGAAGATGCTTTCCTATCCTCGTGTCATCTTTCAACCCGTTTTTTCTTTCTTATTTCCCCGGACTTTCTTCATAGGTCTATTTTTTTCTTCCCATACAACTATTCCTCCTACCTTTCATACCCTACCACCCCCACATCCTACTGTGACCTAATTTTTATGTTTTTTATGAAACATTACATTTCAAATCCACTCCTACAAATGTTGCAATGCAATCATCATTGATTTTGGTACAGAAGATCTCTGGACCAAGTCAGAAAAAGTTACTTTTTCAGAGTTTTGATGCTCCACACAGTTTTATTACAGCTGGCCCTTACTCCTATTATTTGAGCAGAGCTTATATTACAAACCGAATCCTATTTCCTGAAGGCTTTGTGCTATGGCAACCACATTTGGTGGATATGTGTAGATATAATATCTGGGTGGCCATGACACATTTGCTGCCATTTGGCTGATAGGTGGCGCTGTAGCAGCATCATCTCACCATGTGTGTAAAGAACAGTAGCTATCTGTACATCTTTGCCAAGTCCAAACTAGAACAGAAGGCCTCAATACATTGTTGGGGGGGGGTGGTCAGTCCTTTTTTCCCCAATCATTTTGGAGGGTCATAGAAAAATGTATTACTGGTGAAGGGAGGGTCAAGTCTTTACTCCTCCGGTATATACAACATCAGTCCCTAATAACGTCCATTACTTATCTATTTAATGTAATGTAGGTGAGCGAACAGAGGATTTTCATGCATTATTGTTTACCTAAAAACTAAACTAAAAGAAAAAAGAAAAGAAAATAATTTCACTCTGTTCTTATAGAAAATATTGATTAGTGCAAAGTCCTTTAAATTATTCAAACTGTAAAGGTGAAAATGATTTTTGTATTGGTGTTTAATGCTTGTGGTTTTACTCTGAGTGACAGTGTGTGTTATCTCAGTGTGTGTGTGTGTGTGTGTGTGTGTGAGAGATTGATATTATCTACTCAACTCTTAGTAACAGCTGACTTGTTAGACCTCCTCACCTTAACATTCTAGTGGACTCCTCAGGACCGGTTTCCTGTTGTTCCTCCTTAATGTGATCCACATTTCTTGGCAGGGAAAAGTATTTATTTGTATTTCTTGCACAGAGAATGTTATTTACATTTTTAGAAGATGGTGCGTATTTCAGAAGATGTCCTTATCCGGTGTGGATCTGCAAATGCTGTTATGGTGGCACTGAAGGGACTCTTTTTCTAAAAAGACAAATGTATATTGTTACCTGGAGTGTTCTGTTGGATTGAAACAAGAGCACATTCATAGACGCTGCATGGCCTGAGCCGTCTTGTCTTCTAACCCTTAACATTGTACTCTCTCTCCCTCTATCAATCTTGGTAGTGTGACTGTGGTGTATTACAAGTTTTATGTTTGCCCCCTTGAGCTTCCAGTAAACATGTTATGTAAAGGACAGGGCGGCCTGCAGTCAGCTGGTTTACACTACCTCTGCAGGCCCTTTATTGAGATGAACAGCAGCTGTATTTGGGTCCAGCCTTTTTCTTTCGAAGTGGCGCTGTTTGTGTGTGTGTGTGTGTGTGTGTGTGTGTTTGAGTGCATACTTGCGTGGGCGTACCTGTGTGTATGTTTGTACCTCCTCCCTGCTTTTGTCTCTGCTTTAACTGGCCTGTGTGGCTACACTCAGCCACGTCCAGAGCTCTGTGACAGGACCAGGCTGTTGCGCTCCCCTCGCCTGCAGCATTAACCCCCGCACCTTAACGCTCTGCATCCCCTCACACAACACTCCAACAGTCTTTCAACCTCTGTCCCGTCATTGTGGAAACTATGTGACCCGCCGTAACTTCTGAACAGCCACTTGAGAAGCGGAAGTGTACACGGTTAGCTGATTTCCTGCAGTTCTGTCATCTCAATCTCCGGGTGACATGAGATTGACTTAAAGACTCATAGAAACTGCATGTAGCCGAGAGGACACGCAGAAGACTCACACATGAGCCATCTACAGTGTGCGTGCGTGCGTTGCGGTGTGTTTTAAGGAAACTGATTGAGAGCACAGAATGGGCCTGATGCTGGGACTGAACCCTGGGTCTGTTCCCGCTCTCACATGTTTGGATACAGAGAAGAGAATATCTTGTACCTCTGCACACACACACACACACACACACACACACACACACACACACACACACACACACACACACACACACGCACACACACCTCTGCTGGCTCTGTTATCTTATCTCGTCCAATCAAAGCCATGTTTACTATCAGCCTGGCCAATCAGGAGCGTGGTGGGTGGAAAGTGGTGGTGTCAGTCTCACACACACACGAACACAGCGTAACACCTCCGGGCTGAGTGTGGTACCAGGTGTCAGTGACAGACCAGCAGTGTGTCGTCTGCTCCTGTTCATCACGGCCTACTCTCTGTGCTTTAGTTTGTATTCACATAAATAAGCACACTTTGATTTGGTAAAATGCACCATATAAGCACAGTATATAAACATATATCATTCAATCTGAGATTTCAAAGCCCTGAAAACTTGGTTTCGAATCAAGTTCGAATGGTTTTCGAAAAGTATTTCACTAAAACATCCATGACTAAATAAGCAACAAAGTTCAAGTTGATAAAAGTGATCGTTAGTAACATTTCATTTAAGTAATGGTTAATGCCCGATGAGGTGAATGGACAACGGTGAGGTGAGAACTGTCCGATGAGGGTGTCCATTGTCAGGTGTTAATGGAGGACGGCGCTATGCTAACAAGATCCAAAGTCAGTAATATTGCTTACAGCTGGCAATCAGTACATATAACTATGATGAACATCAAGACAAGCTAGCTATCAGACACGTCACTGTCCCCAAAACAATATAAGGACTTTTACGAACAATTGTGATCCACTATTTGTAACGTTACTGTCGGCCGTAGCCTGAAGTAGCGACCGGGATGATAACATTATTCGCTGTGAAACAAAGTCGGTCCAGAGCATGGATGTATGAAGAGAACTGGACACAGCGTTCGCAGGAAGCCCCGTACCTTCCAATGGAAGTGCTCAAAAGCACATAATGAACTCATGGAGCTTGGATCTTCCGTGTTGAATGGCCCATGATGTCACGATGGGCATGCTTACTAGCAACTGTTTGTTTGTGTCGTCATAGCAACCGGTAGCAAAATGCTTGTTGAAGAGCTTCGCTCTTGTGTCTCTTACAAGTAGCTATAGCTGGTTCGTTGGTATACGTGGCGAGCTCATGAAGTCATGAACTCGCCGTTTCATTGTCTAAAAGATTCATCATTAGGTCGTGCTACTAGCTAGCTACAAGCTAGCACTAGCTACTACGGTTAGCCTGCAGTTTTGTGAACAGAGCTTCCCTTAGCTAGCTTATACATCCATGGCTTCATATCTCATTCCCGTTACAGGCTTTACAGCATACAGCCATACTATGTCTGTAGGTAATGTCATGTAGTCATATAGCTATGGTAGCTGTGTTACAGGCTTCATAGCATGCAGCCCTACTATGCCTAGTTCAATAACTTTGGATTCGGCTACTGGTGAATGTTAAAAATGTAACAAAAAATGTTTTTAATGTTTTAAACAAGGAACCTTTAAGTGTTTGGGCTGGTAATGTAAAGTCTATGTGAAAAGTCTTTCTTGGCCATGGGTGCAGTTCCACCATTATCCACTAAGCCTATGGTGGCTTTAAGACATTGGTCCAGAGGAGCAGTGTAACTTACTTCCTGCAGCTAGTGTGTTAGCGCCATCCTGTGGTGTTCAGAGGACGAGGCACTGAAGCAGCACACACTGTTGGAAATAATAGATTTACGTCTTTTTTTTTCTTTTAAAAGCTGTAGCTCGTTCATTTAGAACAGCAAACAATTGGTTTCATTAGATCTACTTTAGTAGGTGTCTTTTATCACTTTTTTATGGACACCCTGCAGCCAATCAGAATTGAGTATTCACCCAGACCATGGTATAAGACATACTACACTATTCTATACTATGACATTTTTTGACATACTATACTATGGCTTTTTTCAACGTGTTTTATTTGCTGGCATGGTGGCTCATTGGTTAGCACTGCTCCACCAGGCTCTATGCCCTGCAGACTGTGACCCTCCATTCGATCCCCAGTCTGGGCTGGGGAGTTGGTATGTTCTTTCAGAATCTCTTTAATATGCTATAATATGACTTTTTTTCGACATGCTATATACTATGATTTTTGTCATTCTTAGATTTTTTTTGGAGCATTTCAGGCCTTTATCTTTTTGTGATCAAATTTGTATTTTTATAGTCAGAACGAAATGTAAAAATAACATTCATAAACAGTTACAAACAACACACTGGGACATAGCAACGCATCCCAGGGCCACTAAATCACAGAGGAAAAATGGGAGGGGGGGGGGAGACAAAACAACACATGCAAAAACAGACACACACAGACAGACACACACACACACACACACACACACACAAGACAAGGGACCAATCACACTCACAAACAGAAGAAAAGGCTACAGCATTGCCTTCAAGGACTCAGCAACGCTGTGCCAAGTGTCCAAAATCTTCCCCGGGGCTCCAACCACACGAGCCGTTGAGAGTTCCATGTAAGTGACATCCAAGAAAGAAAGGCTCCATGAACAAACAGATAAGTCCTGAGGTGGCTTCTAACAGGTTGCAATCATCCTCCTAGCAGCTGTAAGTCCAGCAAACACAGCACGTTTCTGAGCTTTAGAGAGCTGGAAGGCTGACAGGTCATTCATAAGCAAAATATTAACAGTAACGGGCACAGTAACATTAATTAAGGTGGAAATGTTGGATGCAATATTGTTCCAGAAGTGACCAACAGGAGAGTCTCCCAGAACATGTGAAGATATGTGCCTTGTGCTTTCACTGGACAGAAAGTGCATAAAGGGCTATTCATTATTTTCATGTGGAGGGTGAGATATGACCTATGTATGAAATTGTAGTGAATCTGCTGATGATCTGGTTTTCGAGATACTTCTGGAATGTTAGACCATACACCATGCCAGTCGAGATCGACAGTCTGTCCTGGGCAACCGGGGGCCCAGATCCTCTCAATAGGAAGGGCAGAGCGGCCAGATATCACCAAGAACTGATAAAGCCTAGATACCATACCACAGTTTTTAGGCTGCACAGTAAATAACTTCTGAACAGGATTGATGGGCAGAGCCCTCTGCCAAGGGACACCGTATGCCTTGAGTGCTGATCTTAACTGAAGGTAAAAGAAAAAAGAGGAATGTGGTAGACTGGATGCATTTTGTAAGTCAGAAAAAGGTAACAAGCCAACCCCACCATAAAATATCTTTTAGACAATGAAGCCCCCTTTGTTCACACCGAGGAGCTGTTATTGGCCTCCCACCAATCAGGAGTGCTGTATTATTGAATAATGTAGAAAAGTATGCCAGTTACAAGGTATATGGCGGTATGTTTCAGCTAATCTCCAAGTCTTGATAAGATGAGAGATAATGGGGCCAAAGTGTAGCTGGCACTGTTAGAAACATTGGCTCTGTCATAGCACTCTCTAAGGTATGCCAGCAGACAGACACATCTGGGTTAAACCAAGTGAGAAGGGGTCTTAACACAAAGGGACAGAAATAGTGTTTGAAGTTGGGAACTGAAAGGCCACCATCCTCTGTCCTCCTCAGTAAAGTAGACATCTTAAGTCACGGCCGATTACCTTTCCAGATAACTTTAGATACCGCTGATTGTAATTTACACCAGTAGCCAGCAGGAGAGGAGAGAGGTAGCATAGAGCTCACAAAATGAATCCTGGGTAGAACATTCATTTGAACCACTGAGATACGGCTTGAATACACATGGGGAGACCCATCCTTTTCAGGCCTTTATTTGATAGAGTGTGAGGAGCATTGAGATTTAAGGTCTAAAACCTAAAATGAAGAAGTCAAATATGCTCAAAACAATTTATTTATTGCTATTTTTTGGCATGGGAACAATCTATTTATGGCATATACATGACATATATATGTATAGAAAGAAGTGATTAAAAAGTGATGATGAAAAGTATAGTATACTACGACCATTTTAAGACATTTTTGACATACTACACTATTACTTGTTTGTGACATTTTTTGACTAACTATACTGTGACTTTTTTGTTACTTTTTTGACATACTATACTATGAATTTTTATCACCTTTTGGACATGCTGTAGTATCACTTTTTTGACATAATAAACTATGACTATCCCTTTTTTCCACATACTATATAATGACTTTTTTAACACTTTTTTGACATACTATACTGTGACTTTTTCCCCTTTTTTAAACATGTTACGACTTTTTTCGGCATAATATACTTTGACTTTTTATAATTTTTTTGGACGTACTATACTATGACTTTTTTTATAATATGATTTTTTTTCACCACTTTAGTCAACATTCTGTAATATGACTTTTAATCACTTTTTGTCATACTATACTACGACTGTTTTATCACCTTTTTCAACATCTTTTTCAACATCATTCTTACGCAATTATGCCAGTAATCCAGTTTAGCTTTAGCAATTTATGTTCAGCATTCACAAGCGTTTTCAGCAGGAAATGTATTTTCTAGTTTATGACCAAGCCCCGCCCACAACCATGACATCAACAGAATTGTACTTTTGCTGTTACATCATGATACATGATCAACCAGGGCCAACCTATTATCGGCCAGATCAATGTATTACTGACTCTCATTAGAACTGGCTGGGCTCAGAGTTGTGGTAAACACCCTCAATGATTTACACATACAGCCTTATTATATTTTTATATTATTATAGCCCTTCACCTGGCTGCTAACCCAGCCTTGAGCTTGGTCTGACTTTCATAGTTTAGGCATCTGGTTTATGGGAGTGTTAAGGGCGCTCATTCAGGGATCATTAGTGACATTGTAGATGTGCTCATTTAAAGTCTGACCTCCACATAAAGTGGTTTAGACCATGTGGAGAGACTTCTGTCCGTTTCTTACCTGCTGCTCTGGTTCCTGCTCCATCACGCTGTCGCTGCTGTGTTCACACATCTCAGCAGTACTTTTGTCATCATAATCAATAGAAATGATGGTTAAACCTCTAAAATAAGAACCTCGACTTATCATTTACAGGCATGCTCTGTTGGCACTGTCATGTCGAGCTAACACCTTCTGACTGACCTGCTCTTCTCCCAGTGAACCAGGGCAAGTTCCCCAAGCAGGAGGACTCGTATGCGTTTGAGGAGGACAGCAGCAGTGAGAGTCTGTCTCCAGAGCAGCAGCACAGTGACGAGTCGCAGGGCTCGGCCTGCCCTTCATCGGAGGCTGTCGGCAGTACGCCCCCCTCGTCCTCCTCACCTGCCCTCGTCAGCCCACGACAGGTAACGCCCCCCTCCCTCCCTCTTTGCCCCTTCTTTGCCCCTTCTTTGCTTCCTCTGCCCTCTGCTGGTGGCAGAGTGAACTGCACCTCCACTCCACTCACTGTTGGACTGAGTTGAACTGGGCAGGTGTCACATTCCTGTGTAACAGCTGCTGTTACTTCCTGACTGCTTACCTTTCAGTCATGATGACCTCATTCCAACGCAAGCCATCAGCAACGGTCACTTGATATAAACTCATGCCAGACTTCTGATTTTGACTGTGAAACTGAATCATAAGCTCTGAGTCAACAACTGGAAATTCTTGTTTTGGCATTTTTGGGTCTAATTATTCTAATTATTCCATTTGGGTTACACACAGTACCTACGCCTTCTCAGTTTAACTGCATAGCGCTGACGGGCGGGGGAAGATGTATTCAGACTGAAATCATCAGGCAAAAATGTCACCAAAGTAAAGCACAACCACTACTACCTATTTGAATTCACTTTAATGATGTAGGTCTACTGTGTTCAGTATTGTTGGTCAGTAAAACACACCCGTTTACCAAATAAAGCATGCATCCATTTTGTGTGTGTACTACTGATTAGCAAATGTTACCATTATATGACCAAGAGAGTGTAAAGGCTCAGCTAAAGGCTAACATGTTAGCATGCTGATGTAGAGCCACTCAGAGCTGCTAGCATGGCTACCAACTTTCCAATGAGCTAATCAAATGCAACCAAAGTAACTAAACTAGACCAAAAGGCCGCTGTGTCTACTCAGAAGTCCAGTACTCAAAGGTATTCCATTTACTGATGTAGATCTAGAAGCTAATCTGTTGACGTGACTGTTGTTGTGATATGTGAACAGGGAGGTGTGACCCGAGAGCCCTCGGATCAAAGGCAGGATGAAGGGCTGTCTGGTGCCAACAGCCAGGCCACTTCCCCAATACCTGTTCCTGCTATTGTCAAGGTCAGCCACACTTAATGAACTGACTTTGTGATAAAGTGTCTCTCCTTGACTTACCTAGGGATGATCCTCATACTCTCTCACCCTCTCAATAGTCCAAGACTTCAGACAAGAACCGACACAAGAAACCCAAAGATGTGAAGCCAAAGGTGAAGAAGCTCAAGTACCACCAGTACATTCCTCCGGACCAAAAGGCAGAGAAGTCCCCCCCGCCCATGGACTCAGCCTATGCCCGCCTCCTGCAGCAACAGCAGCTCTTCCTGCAGCTGCAGATCCTCAGCCAGCAGAAACATGCTCACACACATCCACAGTCGCTGCACTCGCAGCAGCACACACACACTGGCCAGGCCCAGCAGCGACAGCCCTCTTTCAGCTACCAGCCTCACCCACCCAGCCAAACCCAGAAGTGAGTCCCATTGCAACTAATGCAACATAGATCAACATTAGACATAGTCATTTTTAGTTTATTACAAAGTATACCCATTACCCTTTATTAATGCCTTACTAATATTTAAACTGTGAACGTGGTGGCCTATTAGAAAAGGAAAAACCTTCTGTTGTTAGTAAGTCATTAATATGTCATGAGTCTAATACACAATCAGCAAAATGTAAGAATCAGTAAGTTAGGACCCTCCAGTTTGAGGCTAGCTAAGCTATGAAACATTAGCAAGAAGACCCATTCACCATTAACAAAGCCATATGTATAACGTATTTATAAAGTGTGTCTAATTAGAAAGTTGTGACTTCTCCATGTCATGTGTCAATGTTGTAGAGGAGCCAGTGAGCAGCTGTCAGTTTGTAGCTCCAGCGCTCCATCAGGCCGAGCCAACAGCAGCTCGCCCTCCCCAGTCAAGAACACGTATGCCAACCAAAGCAGCATCTCCCCGGTCAAACCTGGGCCCCTGCCAGCTAATCTAGATGACCTAAAAGTAGGTGGTACAAAGTCAAGTGAAACTGGACCCTGTCTTCGAGATACTGTATAGTTTAGGTGTAACCATGTCTTCTGCTCTGTCAGGTCTCAGAGCTGCGGCAGCACCTGCGGATCCGCGGCATGCCCGTCTCCGGCACCAAGACGGCCCTCGTCGAGCGCCTCGGCCCCTTCAGGGACTCCAACTCCGGCTCCTCGCCGTCGGGCTCCTCTGACATCACCACAGTGATATTCCCTGTCACCCCCACAGGCTCCTTGTCCTCCTACCAGTCGCCGTCCTCCTCCAGCGCCCTGTCCCAGGGCGGCTACTTCCCTTACCCCAGCACCTCCTCCACCCCCCCCATCTCTCCGGCCTCCTCGGAGCTGTCCCTCAGCGGCTCCCTCCCCGACAGCTTCAGCGACGTGCCCATGTCCTCGCCAACGCAGTTCACCCTGCAGCCATCTCCGGCCCAGCTAAGCATGGAGGATGGCCCGGGCGGTGGAGGGCCCAGGGCGGGGGAGGGTGGAGGTATGGATGGCATGGAAGCTGCAAAAGATAAGATGCTGGTGGAAAAGCAGAAGGTGATTGAGGAGCTGACATGGAAGCTGCACCAGGAGCAGAGACAGGTGAGTGGTCAGTAGAGACGGCAGAAATATGAAAATATCACGGGGGGGGTAGTAGGAATGTTTTTATGGCAACACACATTTACTTCTGCTTGCTAGGTTGAGGAGCTGAGGATGCAGCTGCACAAGAGGAAACGCTGCTATGGAGCAACACAGGACCCAGCCCCCCCTACATCACACACCACCATGCTCCACCAGTCGCCCCCAGCCATGATGGGCCAGCACTTCTTCGGGGTGACTATCAAGCAGGAGCCAATGTCCATGTCCTCCAGCTGCCCTCTGTCCTCCCCCAAACAGCTGAAGAGCTCTCCTGGCATTTGCATGGAGGATATGGGACACTGCAACAACCCCGTCTCCAACATGGGGGGCCCCAGTGGCCCTCAATGTATGGACAGGTCCTCTGGCAGCCCCTCCACAATGTCCGCTTTCCTCAGTCCCCAGTGCTCCCCTCGAGACTCCCCCATTGGAAAGCCTTCTGGTAGCCCCCAGCCTTCATCTCCTAATAACCTCTACCTGCTGTCACCTCCACTGGGAAGAGACGGCTGCAGTCACCTCCACCCCCACCCCCACCCCGTGGGCAACAACAGAGCACGCAACATGCAGGTATGATGTGCTGATCAACAGACAGATCATTCCCATATGTTCTGTTGGTAATGTGAGTCATAGTGAGAAAAACAAAGTGTCTCTCACTATGACTCTAGAGTCACTACTCGCTCCAAAGATAATCACCGTCACTCTCTCACTCACTCTACCACACATATATACTCAGACTTTAGGGGCCTGCCCATGAAAGACCCCGAGCAGTCGGGGTTCGCTGCTTTGCGCAAGGGCATGTCACAGTGCCCAGGAGGTTAACTGGCACCTCTCCAGCTACCAGTCCACAGTCCGAACTTGGTCCACACTGGGACTCTAACCGGCAACCCTCCGGTCATATTGGATAAATGAACATTTTGACTAGACAGTGGTGCTAGAGGAAGGCGTCCTGTGGAACATAGGAATGGCCGCTCTATCTCTGATGTTACCTTTATGTCTATGATCTCTCGTGAATGAAGTTTTCTGACAGACGTGTTTCCATGACAACAGATGCAGCAAAAGAATGGCGGCCAGGCGGCAAACTGTTCTTATCCTGCTGAGCAGAGAGGCCTTCAGGGAGTCTTTCCCAACCCGAATGACTGTGGCCACAGCGGCTCAGCCAAGCCTGAGCACCACAACGTGCAACCAAAGGTAAGCATTGTGTCAACATGACGAGCATTTGCAGTATTATTTCATCTGAACCACCTCACACTCACGAAAGCATTTGTCTCTTTTCTATTCATGTGTGATCTGTCTTTGTGTAATTGTCTTTGTTATGAGGTGCATTGTCACTCTTGTCATATCTGTTTCCATCACATATTTCTTCACATATCGGGGGCTCTCCCTTTACAAGAACCCAACGCCAAACCTTTTCCTAAAATGAAATGTGTAATGTGATGAGTTTATTTGATCACAAGGGCCTAAATTGTAGTTCTTTTTGGTTCAACACACTCACATTTGGTAAGCTCCCCGTTTCTAATGGGTGGGCTATTGTCACTTCTCACCTATGTCTCATATAGATGTCAGTAGTGCCCTCTCCTCGGCATGTTGGCCAAAAGTGCCAGGTCCCTCCCCCTGCCTTCAGTAGCTCAGATTCAGATGCATCAGACTTAAGACAGCCCCCATGCTATGAGGATGCAGTCAAGCAGGTAAACTAAAACTGTAATTATGGTAAAGTTCAGTAGGTAATGGCTGGCCAGAGATTTTTTCACCTATCGGTGTCGCTCTAATTCCACTTTCCCTCTTGTCGCCTCCTTTTTGTCTCTTTCAGTCCATCTCCTGTGTTGTTCCTCATTTATTCATCCATTGTTCACTCACTCACTTTCCACCCTTTACCAAGTCTGAAGCAGATGGCTTTTTGAGTTGTACAAACGTTTTTTGAAGGCAGTGAGTTGAAGCTGCTACAGCGGATAAATCAGCAGCAGGACAGAAGGGTCATATAAGTGCGTCTCTATGACAACAGAGAGCACAAAGAGCATTTTCATACTGTAAAAATCCTCAGTATGTATCTTTCTCACAATTAATTAAAAAAGGAAAGGAATCCTTATCAAAAATGTTTTAAGAGTTTATTTGAAACAGAATGGCCAATGTATTCTTATTGGATTAAAATAACTAAGGCTACTAGCTTGATAGCTAATCTAGAAATGCTAGCATTGATCAGACAGAAAGTGGTCTAGTGGTATCTAGGAATATGCTACTTCTGGTTGGTAGAAAGCTGCTTTAGGTTGAATCCGTATGGCTATTGGGATACAATGCATGGAAATGTAGTTGTCAAGTCTCTTTGGCCTTAAGCTGTTTTATCTTGACCAATAAACTGATCTGTCTCCAAGAAAAGTTTGTCTCACCAAAACTCTATCCTGCAAGTCTTTGTAGACTGCTTAAAGCTTGCATAGTTTTCATGTAGAATCCTTTAATATCACTGGATTACATTTTTCCTCGTTGAAACGTTCAATCGATTAAAAGAAGCACTTTCTTATTACTGTTACAGCAACTGACCAGAAGTCAGCAGATGGACGAACTTCTGGATGTTCTCATAGAGAGTGGAGGTAAGGTGACATATAAAGTTAGCGTAGCTCGCGCTGCAGCTGCAGGCTGGTGTGACATCCCACTGGTATGGTCCAGGACCTGCTGTGACCCTCCCTCCTCTCCTCTTTCTCTCCAAGAGATGCCAGCTAACGCCAGAGAAGAGAGGGAGAGGGCCTCTGTAACCAAAGTTGTGCCTCACATTACTGTGTCCCCAGGGTGTCCCGGCCTCCTCGCCCCCAGGTTCCACAGACACTACGAACACCTGTCCCCCGCCCAGTTCCCTTACGACCACTCGGCTAATCACATCACCGAGAGCCACCTGGAGAATCTGCTGGGGGGTCAGATTGGCCGGGGAGCGGAGGTGGCTCTTCTTAAAATGGCCAGCGAGGACGGGGGCCAGGAAGAGGACGGGAACAGAGACGGCGAGGGGTACCACCACCGCCACCCTCACCATCCCCAACAGGACAAGCTTCTGACCAACAGAGATCTGATGGACACACCTCTGTCACCCATCAGCACTAAGGGGTCTGGCGTGTCCGAGGTGCAGGGGATGGTCAGCATGGCGTTCAGCGAGACGCCATGGGAGACCATGGAGTGGCTGGACCTGACGCCCCCCAGCTCCGCCACGGCCTTTAGTATGGCTCTGCCCAGTGCGCCCAGCATCTTCAACACAGAGTTCCTGGATGTCACAGACATTAACTTGAACACTGCCATGGACCTTCACCTGGAGCACTGGTGAAAGCTCCTGCAAAGTGCTCGCCATCCGCCGTCAAACACAAGACACCAGCTACAAGTAGCTGTACGGACCGCTGCCACATGCCAAACAACTAGTGACTTCTACCCTGAACAGCTTCAGTCCAAGTGCCAGCATGTGCCTCTTTTATAAGTGGGATGTGACATAAAGTAGACCATTATTCAAAGATTGATGGCTACAGAATTATATATTGAGGTCCCTGTGTTGTAATCACACCCAGAATCTAAAGACTGAGGGCTTTTTGACATAATCTGTGTCCTTTTTGGACAATGATGCGCACAACTGCCAAATAAGTGGGACAGTGGACACATGAATTCTTCTCTAGGTAATGGTGACATGAGTACAGTGCTTTATACCAACATCTTATGCAACTATCAGTGTTACGCCCCCCTAGACTTGAAGACACATTGGGACAATCATTGTTTATTTTCTGAGTCTGTGTTTGTTCTACTGGAAAAAAAAAAAAAAACTAAAGGAATTACAAGGTGAATTGGATTGCTTAGTACGGCCATTTTGTAAATATCCTAACTATCTGTACTGGCAGAGACAAGAGGACGTCGGGGGTGTGGAAGAAGACGCAAACCACAAATCAAGTGCATTATGTAATCAGTTCATCAGGTGATGGAGCTATCTCACTGTGCACGACGCTGAACACACACGGCCACGTT